>VKON01000159.1:327711-732825 GCA_009741485.1 Malurus cyaneus samueli | reverse complement strand
TTTTTTGCTTTTGAGTTATCCCTTCAGTTTTGTGTAGGTACAAATGAGTTTAGTTGTTGAAAATGTTAATATATATATTTGTGGTGTATGTATAAAAACATGTTTTAAACAGCTGCTGTAGGGTACCTTTTGGAAAATAAACTACTTGCATAGTATATTTTTTAAAGCACAGAGTTGGTGCCAAGACTGGGTGGGGTGTGATGTGCCCCTTTTTTATTCTAATATTGTATGATTTTTTTCAGTGTAGGGGTTTGTACTCGTTTCTGCTGCAGGGTGGGACACAAAACTCGGTTGCCTTCAACTTGAACCAGTGTCTTCCAGAACTGCAGGGAAGGAGCTGTGTTCTCCCTACTTCTAACACTCTTTGTGCTCCCTCATTTCCATCTCTCCTCACTTCACCACCACATTACTTTGTACAGTTTAAAACTCTTTTCTATTTTATGACTGTAGATAACACTCAGTAACCTAATAAACTTTATTAAATATTCCTCGGTGGTGGGTTTTATTTGCATGAAACGATCAGATTTCTTTCTTCTCTGTCTGTCCATGAGCAGTGAGTTTATTCCCAAGGATCCTGGCACAGCAGTGGTTTTGTCTCTGCTCAGATGAACAATTCCTGGCTGGGATCTCTCAGAGGGAGGGCAGGATGGACCTGGGGGTGCAGAGATGCTCCCAGTGAGGTTCAGCCTGTCCAGAGGGATTGGAATCCTCTGAATCCATCCTCAGTGCCCCTCCTGTCCCATTCCTGCCTTCCCTGCAGCCCCCACATTCTGAGAGGAACCCAAATCATTAAATCAGCTCTCACACACACTGCAGCTTGAGAGGTTCAACTGAGAACTGCCTGGTGAAGGTATAGTGGGGATGGAGAGCTCACAAAAAGGCAAGTGCTTTCTTGCCTCTTGTTTCTAGTTAGGGCAAGATTTTATTTATTTATTTATTTATTAATTTAGGGTGTTTTAACCATGTGGTTTTCCCACTCTAAGACAAAGGTTTGTAGGTGCTGAGCCTCAGCATCCAGCAGATTCCATAATCACATTTCTGGTTTGCTGCAGGCAGCACAGGATTCCACTGAAACTCTTTACTTTGTGCCTGTTCTGCCCGAACTTCCCGTTCCCTGTGTGGCTGGAGGGTGCTGGGAGGGTGCAGAAAAGGCAGGAATTAGTTCATGCTGGGCTCCAGACACCCAAACAGCCTCGTGTTCCAGCTGCATGGAATATTTGGAACAAATGAGCTGCTCGGGGCTGGGAGCCCGCAGTGTTTATGTACAGAGCCATGGCAACGGTGGAGGAAGTCATGGGATGGGATTGGGGCTGATGGGATCAACAAATGATATCACAGATTAGCAAATCCCAATAAATCCTCACTGCTCCCGGCATGGGGCAGGCACAGCTCTGCCTTTGGAGCAGCAGGAAAAGCTGCCAGAGCTGCTTCCAGCGGGGCAGAGAGCCACCCCTGCTGCCCTGGGAGCATCTGCTGGGTACAGAGAGAGCCTTTCCTGGTTCATTGGGGCTGTGCAGAGCCTCTCCATCCCCCTGCTGCCCTGGCAGCATCCCCTGGGTACAGAGAGAGCCATTCCTGGTTCATTGGGGCTGTGCAGAGCCTCTCCATCCATCCCCTGCTGCCCTGGCACCATCCCCATGGTACAGAGCTGCTCCTCTCCATCCTCTGCTGCCCTGGCAGCACCTCCTGGGTACAGAGAGAGCCATTCCTGGGGCTGGGCAGAGCCTCTCCATCCTCCTGCTGTCCTGGCACCATCTCCTGGGTACAGAGCCATTCCTGGGTACAGAGCCATTCCTGGGTACAGAGCCGTTCCTCTCCATCCTCTGCTGCTCTGCACAACCAGGCAGCAGCTTTTGTTTCTTCCTGGAAGTTGAGGCTCTGCTGAGAGTAATTTGAGTCCAGGGAGGGGGAAGTGTTCAGTGACCAGGACATTTGTCACCCTCCTTTAGCAGCTCTGTCATGGCTCTGTGCTGGGTGCAGGTGCCACCAGACCTTCTCAGAGCTGTCCCAGTGCCAGGACAGCAGGGCTGGGAGGGGGAGCTGCCAATTGTCGTTTATTCCCGAGCTCAGATGAGTTCCCCTTGGAGCCCAGCCCGCAGTCTGAACCTGTCGAGCCCTTTGCCAGCAGCGAGGCGATTTTCCCTCTCCCTGAGATGTTTGAAAGGACGTGCGTCATGCTTTGAGAACTGATCCTGGCAGTCACACCTTTTCTCCTGCAGAAGGTAAGACAATCATGAAAAACATTTCCTAGCACACTGCCCCTCTTCTGCCCCACGTTTCCTAGGCAGAGCTCGTGCTGCTGATCCCGTGCCAAAGCTGCCTTTGACTGGAGAAGGAAATAGAGTGATTGATTTAGAAAAGTTTATTAAAATGTAAAACCCAACCCAAAGCAGAGCGTTTCTTGGCTCACAAAGCAGTGCTGAAAGGAACAGAACTCCTTGAATGCCTGCACCAAACTCACTGAAGCACCGATCCTGCTGCTGCTCATGTTTTGATTCGAAACTCTCGCGGCTTCTCTGCCCTTCAGACACACAACTGTTTGCAGCAGCTGCCAGATGTTTTGTCTGCCTCGTGTTTTATGGTTTTTGGGGGTTTTATGGGTTTGTGGGGCTCTTCCCGTGGCTGCTGGAGCTGCCCCTTCCTGTGGCATCCCCGGGGTTCCCTTCTCAAGCTCTGCCATGGTCACCATGGGGCAGCGTGGATGGGATTGTCCACTGCAGGGTATGGGGTCAGCTGTGGGGTCTGGCTATGGATCTTCTGCCCTTTCTGGATCGCTATGGATCTTCTGCCCTTTCTGGGATCTTCTGCCGCCTTTCTGGAATCTGCTGGTGGGATCCTCTGCCCTTTCTGGGATCTTCTACCCTTTCTGGATCTTCTTGCCTTTCGGGATCTTTACCCCTTTCTGGATCTTCTGCCCCTTTCTGGGATCTTCTGCCCCGGCTTCTCCCGGATCTTTCTGCCCCTTTCTGGGATCTGTATGGGGATCTTCTGCCCCCTGTCTCTGTGATCCTTGCCCTTCATGGGATCTTCTCCCTTTCTGGATCTTCTGCCCCTTTCTGGGATCTTATGCTCTGCCCCTTCTGGATCTGCTGCCCTTTGGATCTTCTGCCCCTTTCTGGGATCTGCTGATCTTTGCCCCTTCTTTGGATCTGCTGTGGGATTCTCTGTCTGCCTTTCTGGGATCTTCTACCCCTTTCTGGGATCTTCCTTCGGGATCATCCCTTGTCTGATCCTGCCTTTATGGGATCTTCTGCCCCTTTCTGGGATCTGCTATGGGATCTTCTGCCCCTTTCTGGGATCTGCTATGGGATCTTCTACCCCTTTCTGGGATCTTCTGCCCCTTTCTGGGATCTTCTGCCCCTTTCTGGATCCTGCTATGGGATTCTGCTGCCCCTTTTGGGATCTGCTGCCCCTTTATGGGATCTTCTGCCCCTTTCTGGGATCTGCCATGGGATCTTCTGCCCCTTTTTGGGATCTGCTGTGGGATTCTCTGGAATCTGCTCTGGGATCTTCTGCCCCTTTCTGGGATCTTCTGCCCCATTCTGGGATCTGCTATGGGATTTTCTGCCCCTTTCTGGGATTTCTGCCCCATTTTTGGACCTGCTGTGGCAGCAGCACAGAGCAGCCATGTTCCCCTGCTCGCAGGGTGTGGAAGTTCAGGGGATTTTCAGGTTCCCTCCCAGCCTGAGCAGCTTCACCCCAACACCCCAGCTCAGGGCAACCTCCTTGGCTGGAACTGAGCTGAGTTATAAATCTTATTTATTCCCCCCTATAAGGGGGATGATAAATTGTCAAATACAATTAAATTGGGCAAAGATTTGTGTGGTTTTTGCAGGACTGTGACAGGTTTGACTCGATCAGAAGGGAGATCCCTGCTGAGCAGGGACACCGTGGGATTCCCTTGGTGTTTGCCTGGCCTTGACACGAGTTATTTGTTACAACACGAGTTATTGTTATAATAACATGAGTTATTTGTTAACATCATGAACTGGGAGCAGCCCCATTTGCCATCCCTTGCTCTCTGTGCATTTTGGGATATTAAACATCTTTAACCTGCAGTTTTTCCCTTTGCTCCAAACAGGACCTTTGTGAGAGCAGGACTTTCTGGTGGGCTGCAGGTAAAATTAAAATGCCATCCCCTGAAGCAGCAGCTCTGTTTCCTGCAGCAGGCTGGGTGTTTTCTTTGCAGGAGAACCCCTCACACTGATAAAGGTTCTGTTTCTGCTCAATTTGGGGTCCAGCAGGGAGATTTGAGCAGTACCAGCTGCTGCTCCTGAATATGATCTGTATTTTTCAAGCTGTCTAGACACCTGGGTGGGTTGCACACATTGCCAGCAAAGGTAGTTCATCATGTCCAGCATTCTCTTTCTCTAAAGGTTTGTTTTGTTTAATGAGCTGTATGGAAACCCCGGGGAAGACAGTGAATCAAGCAGACAAGGGAGGAAATTTGATCAGCAAGGCTGACACTTGGACATTTTTCATTCTGGCCTGGTGTAGGCAGTGCAGAATTGAGGATTTCGGGAGATCCTGGCACCTCTGACACAGCAAACCCTGGAAGGACTGAGCTGTGGGGATGTTTCACGTGTGCTCTTTGTGAAATTCTGTTAAATGAGGACTGACTGAAACCCTGCTGCACAACAGGAACTTACAGCAATTAAAGTTAGGTTTACAGAATGCCTGGAATGGAGTTCACAGTTGATTTTGTAAAGGAAAACCTAGAAAAATGCCCACTCAGAGTTCTTACGATGCGTCCTACTTGGATAAATACAAATATTTCAATTAATGCTCTCCCAGACAGCAGCTGCCTGTTCCAAACCCAAGTGCTGTCTGATAAGAACCTTTTCATTAGAAAGAAGGTGATTCTCCAGATTCAATCTGACCATTCCATTTGCATTTTAAAGAACAGAGAAATGCAAATAACCCCGGAGTTGAAAGGTGAGGGACATTTCTGGCCAGGCTGGAGAGCTGTGTCCTGGAGCTCAGATCCCAGATCTGGGCTCTGCACCTTGCAGGATGCCTGGAATTCACAGCAGAGAATTGTGCCACACGTGCTTTGGGGCTGAGCTTTCTCGTGTTTGTGTTTGCTAACTTTGCTCTGAACTTTCTAATCAAGACTAACCGTGGCCTTCACTGGATTAAAGTTGTTTTCCTCTCTCGGGTTGCCTGGCACTGGCACTAATCACAAGAACTTTTCAGTAAGCACAGGGGGTGTATCTTTCTTGACAAACAGCAAAGGCAAATAAAATAATATTCTGATCAAACAGGTGGGGTGTTTGCAACCTAAACAAGCATGAGAATCCCAAGACAAGCTGTGATTCATTTCCCAGTAAGTTTGAGTCGGAGTTTAGAAGAATTGAGCTCCAGCATTCAATTGAGCCTCCCCAGATGGTGTTAAACATCCCTCAGGAAGGGATGGACACTGAAAGAGCAGCTCTAACTTTGGAAGGAGCCAGGATGCAGAAAGGTTGTCGGTCAGGAAAAGCCTTTGACACGTGAATCTTTTACCAGATGCTGTTGGCAAAGGTTCAGGATGGTAATTGGGAGCACAGAGGGGGAGGAAGGTTTGGCTCTAGGGCTGGGTGGGTGTTCTGAGCTGGTGGGTGAAGGTCATTTTGGATCTCCCAAATCCAGGCTGTTCCTGAGCAGCACCCAGGGAGATTCTCTTTGGGCTTTCCCAGTGGCTCCAAATGGTGCTGGGAGCTGTGGGAGGGAAGCAGCACGCTGCAGACTGCTCCTAAATTCTCTCAGATATCTTCCTTGCCAAATTCTCTTGGAGAGAGATTGTGTAATCAAAGCAGGCTGCATGTAAAAACACACTTGTGTACGTCCAGGCGTGCAGGGGATTGCCAAAGTGGACAGACTGTCCTGCCTGGGCCTGCCAGAAAAGTTGTGTTTTGTCCAGCGGAAAAGAAAACATCCTTTCCTCTCTGCACTTTGGAATTTGTCTTTGCAGACTCTGATCTCATCAGCAGAGTCTCCACACCAGGACAAGTTTTGACCATTTTGAGTCAGGACCATGGTAAAGGGAGCGTCCAGCAGGAGCCAAAAGGGAATCAGAGGGGCAGAGGGGATGGCACAATGAATGCTCTCAGACAGCAGCTCCTATTCCAAAGCTGAGTTCTGTCTGATAAGAACATTTTTGGTAGAAAGAAGCAGGGAGAGCACTGAGTGTAACCCACAGAATCAGGATCTGCCCCCAGCACAGCACACAGGAAGGAATGAAGGAATATCCCACACCCAGCACCTTCACTGGCTGCATTTTGGAACACAGGGTTTGCACAGACTCTGTGTAATTCTGCATCACAGCTGGAAATGTCTGCTCCAGGTGTGCCACCAACGTGCAGCTTGCTTCCAGACTCTTCCATGCAGCTGGGAAAGTTGATTTTTTAAAAAAAGCACCCAAACAGTGACATTTTTGCTGTCTATTGCTTTAAGCCCTCATCCTAATCTGGCACTGACCTTTTGTCTCCCTCTTTACAGTCTGCATTGGATTGAAATGGCAGATTTCCTTGGATTAAATGTAAAAATGGGGTTACCAACTGTAATTGGGAGTTGCAATAAATGTGACCCATGCTGTGCATTCATTTAGGGTCTGCCAGAGTGGCCACATAAGAAAACCCCACACTGGAATGAAAACAGAAGGAAGGTTTTAGCACTGCTGAGCATTCAGGGTCTCTCTGCAGGAAAACAGAGCAGCTCAGAGCTCCAAGGACATCGCTGGAAGGAGGATTTGCCCCTCTCCTGTCCCTCTTTTCAGGGATGTTTGCAAACCCCTTTGCTGTGGATGGGGATGTGCTTAAAGCAATCACACAAAGGTGGGAGGAGAGGCAGCAAAAGGAAACTCCTGAAGCCAAATTATTTTGGGGAGGTTACTGGGAGGGGGAAGTTGTTTTGTTTTGTTTTGTTTTGTTTTGTTTTGTTTTGTGAGAAAACATCCCTGCAGCCAAGACAAACAAAGATGCCTGCCCTAAATCTTGTTACCTTTGCTCTCCTTGGGCCCCGTGTCAATTCCCAGATTATTTTTATGAACTGTTTAATCCAGGGCTTTTATTTCCCCTGCAGATAAATGATATTTTAGATTCCAGGACAGCTTCAGATGCTAATACCAGCTGTCTAGACAAAGAGTGGCCCACGAACATGGTCGTAAATAAAAACAGTCTTGGGGCTTGGGTTTTTATTTTTCCTTGCTTCTCTTGTCCAAGTAGCTCAAGAGAGGAGAGGCTGGCCAGTGAAGCAGGCAGTGCACAGTTCTGACCTCCTGTGCCATCTTTTCCAGGTACCACCTGCTGAAAGAGGGATGAGATTCTCCCTCAGAACAATGGGTTTGTTTTGAGCTGTGTGTCAGGAACTGAGCTCTTTCCCCTCTCACACTCTGAGCACGGCATCCTCAGGGTTCTTTCTTGTTTTCTTGCTGCTCTCCCTCCCTGAGATAACATTTTCCTCTCTCTCAGTGACGCACTCGGTGTCCAGCAGATCTCCCTGACATCGGTGCCTCCAGCCCAGGGCTTGCTGCTGTCCGGGGGTTTGAGGGATGGGAGGGGGGAATTTCACTGCAGAGCTCAGGTTATAAACTATATATAGATTTATAGGATATAAATCCCTTTTAAACAGTGCCCATACACCTGATCCTGGGGTACACCCTGAGGTGCACCTGATCCTGGGGACACCTGACCCTGGGACACCTGATCCTGGGGTACACCTGACCCTGGACTACACCTGACCCTGGACTACACCTGATCCTGGGGTACACCTGATCCTGGACTACACCTGATCCTGGACTACACCTGACCCTGGACTACACCTGACCCTGGACTACACCTGATCCTGGGGACACCTGACCCTGGGACACCTAATCCTGGGGTTCACCTGATCCTGGGGTTCACCTGATCCTGGGGTACAACTGATCCTGGGGGACACCTTGGGGTACACCTGACCTGGACTACACAACTGACCCTGGGTACACCTGACCTGGACTACACTGATCCTGGACTACACCTGACCCTGGATACACCTGACCCTGGGTACACCTGACCCTGGGGACACCTGGACTACACCTGATCCTGGGGTTCACCTGATCCTGGGGTACACCTGACCCTGGACTACACCTGACCCTGGGGAAACCTCACCCTGGGGTACACCTGACACTGGGACACCTGACCTGGACTACACCTGATCCTGGACTACACCTGACCCTGGACTACACCTGACCCTGGGGTACACCTGATCCTGGGGTTCACCTGACCCTGGGATACACCCTGGGGACACCCTGGGGTACACCTGACCTGGACTACACCTGATCCTGGGATACACCCTGGACTACACCTGCCCCTGGACTACACCTGACCCTAGGGTACACCTGATCCTAGGGTACACCCTGGACTACACCTGACCCTGGGCACCACCGGCAGGAAATGATTTAACCTTCAAATGTGCTCAGTAGTCAAGAGCTGCCAACAAAACCTGTGTGTGGAAATTCTGCCTGGAAAAGAGTCAGAAAGGCACTTTTCAAGTTTTATGGTAACTAAAATCGCAAGAAGGGGGCAAAGAAAGGAAAGGGGCTTTTCATTTTCTCTGCCATGCTATTTTTTATGACTTTAAAACTTGGTTCTAATTAGGTGAGGCGAATTCTTCAGATGAACTCTGAGTCTGAGGGGGAATATAAGGTTTTATAGAGCCCGGCATGAGGTTGTGTGTTTTGTACCTTGTCTCCTAGCAGCACAAACCACATGGATGTGAGAGGTTGTTTTATGATCCGCCAGGGCTGTTGTTGGACAGGCTACAGTGAGCTGAGTTATTCCAACCACGTTGGGTTGCTGTTCCCTCCCTCTTTCTTCCTCTCTTTTTTTCCCCTCTTTCCTTAATTTTTTTCTCTTTTCCTTTTTTTTTTTTTTTTTTTTTTAATTTTTTCTCCTCCTCACCAGGCAATGTGAGAGGGATGGGTGTTTTTACCACCTTTGTGCCAGAGCTCTCTCACTGGACTTGGCATAAGCAGCTCTCATCTCCCTCCCAAGCCCTTTTCCCTGGCTGGCTGGGATTTCACCAGGCGTTTCTAAACAGCCACTGAACTATGTTGGTTACTCTTTCAATTGCTCATCTCTTTAGTGTTTTCAAGAAAAAAAAAAAAGACCAAGAAACAACAACTCTGCTCCTGCTGCGCAGTAAATTTGGGATCTTGGCAGGGGTTCCTGTGCTCACAATGCCCCAGCAGCTCCATCCCACAGCTGGGAGCTGTGGGCAGGCTCTGAGCATTCCCTGGGCACTCACAGGGTCTCAATTCCACCCTGACCCGGGCTGATGTCTCTGTTTTGACCTCCTCAGGTTGATTCTGCTCTTTTCTCCCCGTCCTTTAATTCTGACTGCAATTCTTCCTGTCAGTGGTGGCTTTACACAAATAACACCCTCCCATCTTCCCTGTGTTATCCCACTCCCAGTCAGTCCTGCACAGACCTATTCATGGGATTACATTACTTCTTTTTTTCTCTTTTTTCTTCTTTTTTTTTTTTTTTTAACTGCTGCCCCCAGAGGGAAACTCTCAGTTTCAGGTTTCAGGTCTACATCAGAGCATCACAACAGCCCTGTTACATTCATGTTGCACATTGCTTTCCTTCTATTGCCTTTTCTCTCTTATTTTCTGCCTGTGAGGCCCGTGCAGCAGAATTAAACCCTGACATCATGCATTTAGCTCTAGTTCTGGTAGAGCCATTTGGGGTAAGGGCAGTGTGGAGCCTGTTCTCTCCTGTTTTGGAAATACCTGTGCAATGTTTTTGGCTCACCTGGAGTTCAGTCCAAGGGAAAATAAAAGAGCTGTCAGTGTTTGTGTGGGGTTTAGAGGCCCTGGGTTTAACTCAGTGTGGTGTTCTTCATGAATCCTGGAGTAACAAGAAAACACAAATCAATTTTGTGCCTTCCTGCCCTTCAGAGAGGAAAACTGCATTGTCCTTGTCTTGCTGTAAGTGGAAACAGGCTGCTCATGGAAAGAAAGTCTGTTTGGAGATGAAAATATCTGTCTGTGCTCAGTCTGATCCAGCCCAGGCTGGGATTTGCACAGTTGTTATCTGATTTTCTGAGCCCTGGTCCCTATTCTGCCAAGGCCAGCACCAAGATTTATTCCCAGGGGCTGTTCTGGCCAGGCTGGGCTGGGTTGGGTTGGTTCTGGTGAGCAATGACAGCTCAGTGTCACCAGCAGGAAACTCAAGGCCACACTGCATCCATCTCTACCCAATAAACGTGGCCAGAGCAGCCCTTGTCACTCCTGACACAAAGGATTTGAGGGTGAGGGTGCCTTTCTTTAGACTGAACTTTTACCTGAGCTCCTTAGGTGATGTTGGGCCAGGAAAAACATTTTACATGTGCTGAATGTGGGGGGTCAGCCCTGCCCCAGGCAGTGAAAACCAGGGGTGCCACTCACATCCCACGGCTCCTTGGATTGCCCTTTCCAATGGCATGGAATTGCCAGGATTTATTTTCCACTGACAGAGGAAATGGCTGTGATGATTATTTTCCCTGCACAGCCAATTTGCTTTGTGTGAGACAAGTCAGCCAGAGTGGGATGTTTGCAGAAGACACAGACCCCAAAGAATTTGTCTGCTTTGCTTGTGACTGTGCTGGTTCATGATTGAACACATGAGAGGAATATGACCCAAGGCTCCATCTGGGGAGATGGGAATGCAACGCTGCTCTCTGGGATGAAGCTGTTGGTTCCTTCCTGGTGATTACAGAATTGGAACTGTCTCCCTTCTGGTAGGAATAAATCAGGGGAGTGAGCTGAATGATGGGGGCAATCAGCAGAGTTTAAATCCCTGCATTGGCTCCTTTCTGCCAGGTTGAGATCTGGATGTGCAGACGATTCCTGCACAGAGCTGGTGGCCAAATGCCACCCAAGCTAAGCATCAGAGGCAGAAAAATCAGCCTTGCTTAGAAAGAAAAGGACAAGCATGGAAAATCCCCCTAATTATTGTGAATTGCAGCCAAAACCACTTGAAAGCAGAATAGTTCATGCTCGTTAAGTAGGCTGTAGGTTGAAAATGTCGTGTTTAATTAGCAAATCGCTTTCTTAAGGTCACATAGACAAACTGCTATGAGGTGGAGCACATGGCCCAGCAGAGGTGGGTGTCAGGGCTGCTGGAAGGAAGCTGAATGTGCAGGAACCCCAGTGATGTGCTGTCTTGGGAGTGCTCTTACTTCGTCCTCACGGGTCTGATTTGAAGAACGGCAGAAATCACAGTGAGGGCTGACATCAGGAATGGTTTTTGCTCACCTCTCCCCAGGTCTGAGAGAGGGCTGGAGGTGTGAGGTGGGAGCAAAGCCTGCCTTGGGCTGTGGCTCAGGAATGAGCTGGCCACCAGCAGCAGCAGAAGGGCACAGCGTGTCCAGGCCAGGGCTGTCTGCGCTCAGCAGATGAAGGTATTTCTGAGGGGAACAGGCCCAACTCAGAGCAGTGTGGCTGCTGACATCAGTGGATTGATATCACCCATGGACTGGGTCCAGCCCCTCACACTGCTTCATCTCACAGCTTCTAGAGTAATTCATCCTGACGGCCTGCTTCCCTCTTCCTGCTGCTCTTCCCTCTTGCTTTTGTTCTTGTTTGTGTCTCATCCCCGTTTATTCTCATCCTCCCGTGCAGATCCTGCTCTGCACTGCTCCTGCAGCCCCTGGAGGGCCCTGGGTGCCCTGGGATAAAGGAGCTGCCTGCAGAGAGGTGGACATGCAGAGACTCCTGCTCTGTTCTGCTCCTTCTTCTGCTCCTGCTCTGCTCCTTCTGCTCGTTCTTCTGCTCTGCTCCTTCTCCTGCTCCTGCTCTGCTCCTGCTCTGCTCCTGCTCTGCTCTTCCCTGCTCCTGCTCGCTCTCTCTGCTCTGCTCTGCTCCTTCTCCTGCTCCTGCTCTGCTCCTGCTCTGCTCCTGCTCGCTCCTGTCTCCTGCTCCTGCTCTGCTCCTGCTCTGCTCTGCTCTGCTCGCTGTTCCTTCTCCTGCTCCTGCTCTGCTCCTGCTCTGCTCCTGCTCTGCTCCTTCTCCTGCTCCTGCTCTGCTCCTGCTCTGCTCCTGTTCCTTGTCCTGCTCTGCTCCTGCTCTGCTCCTGCTCTGCTCCTTCTCCTTCTCCTGCTCTGCTCCTTCTCCTGCTCTGCTCCTTCTCCTGCTCCTGCTCTGCTCCTGTTCCTTGTCCTGCTCTGCTCCTGCTCTACTCCTTCTCCTGCTCTGCTCTGCTCCTGTCCCTTCCCCTGCTCCTGTCCCTTCCCCTGCCCTGCCCTGGGATGCTGCAGAGCCCCACTCCAGCAGCGCTGCTCTGCCCGCTTTGAGCAGGGGCTGCAAATAATCAGCATTACACCACAATTAAATCAAAGACAGACAGAGTGCCCTGTGCAAGAAGCGGCCCTGAGGGCCCTGAGCCCCTGATTTGCACAGAGAAATCCCGCTGGAAGAGCTCAGTGCCTTTCACCCCGGGCATTGCTCATATTTTCACAGACTGTTATTGCTGCCCTCTCTATATCTCGAGCAGAAAAAAAGAGGTTTCTACCACAGGGAAGGGACTGACATGGTTTATTAAGCTTGTCAATACCTTAGATAAATTGTTTATGTCCTGCTTCTAGTTCCACTTTACTGCAGACTTGCCCAGCCTCTGCAAGCTGTAGTGGATTAGTGGCTGTGCTCTGATCTCAGGAGAATTGTGAGCAGTTGTTGGCCATGTGTGTGCACGCTGGCCCATCTTACACACTCCACTTATTCAGCAGTGGCCAAAATATGCCATGCAGCTGCTCTGCTTCGCTTTCTGCTCTGCCTGCTCACAATTTCTTTTCTGTAGTAGAGACAATCGTATTTTTATATTGTTTTGTTCATATGCAGCCAGTTACAGAGGAGGAATGTAAAGAAACGTGATCTAATGTAATGGTATTTACTAAATATTCACATTTCATGCCTGACTCCACATCCTCCTGGTTTCTGGAGCATTCCCTAGCTCAGGACATAGTGCCAATAGGAAGCTTCCCAACTTTTAAAGAAATACTTCTTCAGTGCTCCATGCCACAACAAAGCGCATGCATTTGTATTTTCTCCCACTAAAACACAATTCTTTCATTCACCTGCATCACAAAAGAGAGTGAGAATGTTCGTGTATGGTAAAACAAGACAGAAAAGAGATCCCTGTGCAGACTGTGAGGAATGATTTCATTTTCTCTTCTGCCAAAAATATTTCATTTGGGTGGAAGGGGAATATCACTTCTGTGTGAAAGCCATTGGCCACCTCTAAAGGAGGAGTGCAAAAGGCGCCTTTCTTTTTGTTAGATTAATGTCTTTAAATCCTCCCAGTGCCTCAGAATAAAGGGCTGAAGGGAGCAATATTTTTGGACATATTTCTTTTAAAATCAATCCGTCCAAAGCACCATTTTACTAATGTCATGCTTACCTCTGTTATATTTTGAGGGGAGGGCATCTTTTCTGGATATTGGCCATATGAGGCCAGCAGAAACAGAATCTCCTTGCTGGCTGTGAGCCACCCTCAGCTCTGCAGGCTCTGCTGTCAGGTGCTGCTGCAGATGAGCAAATACCGAGCTGAGCTGGGGCAGTTTCCAGTCAGCTTTGAGTCTCTCACATCTGAGCTCCAGACAGACTAACCACAACCACAGCTACGGCAGCTGCGGCAGCAGCGGCAGGAAGCGAGGAACATCTGGCCTTTGACTTCCTTTCCAGAGATTTGGGGTTAGGTTGTTCTCTTTTTTTTGTTTTTTCTCCTTCTCTCTGCTGTCCTTGCATGCTGCTCCATAGGATTTGAAACCACACACCTCGGGGTGCTGGAGGAGACAGAGCCAGGGCAGCCCCACCTCGGCTGTGCCTGCAGGAGGGCACGGCTGAAAAAGGGGGGGCAGTTTTTGGACAAACCTCACCAGATTCATCTTTAAGGGAGTTCATTTCTGTGTGGTTCCCACCTCCCCCTGCTCCCCAGATTGAACACAAAACTGTTTGGTTCACAAGACACATCTTGGGCAATTAGGAATTTGCTGGGCAGGATGTCACCTAGCCAAATAAGTCTCTCGTCTGCATATTTTTGTTTTTTTCTTCCTGGCTGATGGAGCTGTGGTTTGTTTATTTATTGGTGTATTTTTTCCCCTTTATTCTAAGGAAAAGCATTTGAAGTTCAGGATCCTTCAGAGGGAATCAAGTGTAGAGAACACATTAGGAGCAGGGATGAGGCTGAATTAGACAAACCCTCTAAAAATGGCATTTCACTCTTTCTTAGCAGACCCATAATGATATGTGTATCATTGCCTGTTACAGAGCAGGGAAACTGAGGCACAGATCAATAAATTGACTCACTGAATGGCAGCAAAAGGCCAGGGCAGAGCTGTGGACTGAGCCACAGTTTCTTCAGTTCCAGTCCAGAGCTCTCTTCCCCAGTGCTGCTGGCTTTGGGTGTTGCCTGGTTTCTGTGTTGCTCTGTCTGCACAGGAAGCAGTTCACTTAAGACGTGAATAAACGTGAACAGTGCTCAGAGTTGATTTTTTATTTCACCCTGTTTTCTTTGTAAAGGACAGTCTCCCAAAATAAATGTTCCCTTGAGTCAGTTCAGTCTCTAGTAGGAAGAGTTTCCACAGGGTAAAGACCTTTACCATTAAAAGTGGACAAATGAGTGACTCAAAATTTTTAAAAACATAGCCCATGATCATATAACTTGCTATATTAGGAACTTGTGTAATTGAGTCTTCTGCTCAGTAACTTATGAGAACAGCTAGTGTAGATACATCAGGGAAAAACCACCCTGCCCTCCCTTTCACCTGCCCCTGGGTCTCTATAAAAGACAATTGTGCAACATTAATTTCTCTGTAATCTCAGCTGTCTCTTTGGGACCAGCATCATTACCCTTGCAGCCTTTTCACTGCTACCTGAAAATGGCCCAACCTCGATCTTGTGTCCCCAGTGAGATTCCATGGGCTGTGACAAAGGGCCACTCGACAGAGATGCAGCATTGCCCTTTGCTCAGGGGATTCACTGCTGCCTCTGGTAGGGCTTTTCTCCAGAGCTGAGCAGTTTGTCCTGAACTCAGAGCTGCGATTTTCCATCCCTCATTCATCTGCCTACTCTGACTCATGGTACCAGCTGACTGCAGCTTCTTCAGTGCCTAAATCACAGCAGTTTTTGTCACAGCACGGCTCAGGCACCTCCCGTTCTGTCAGAAGGCACTTTCCAAAGTGTGCTGTCAGCACAGGAGAGGATCCCACAAACCATGTCCTCACTGAACCCAGTGTCTGCATGGCACTGTCTCTGTGCCACACTGGAGAACGGGCAGGGAACGGGAATGGGAGAGGAAAACAGTCTGGAGATAGAGGAGTTAATACCTCAGACACCTCTAGGAAGGGAGGGGAGTGAGACAGACAAAGGGTGGGAAATGCAGTTTCCTGATGGAAGAACTCTGGCTGACACACTTGCTGTGAGTAACACAGACCTGCTAACCCCTGTCTGATAGCTATTTATAACTGCTCAGCAATGAGCCCCTGAGCATGGGGCAGGGAGAAATCAAGCCACAAGTGATGGATTTTGCAACAGAAGTAAGCAAATTGCCAAGAACCCTCTTGTCTGTGAGGGAGGCCGTGGTCCAGCAGAATGTACAGACTCAGAGTCAGAGAAAGGACCCACACGGTGCAGGACTCCCCAGCATGGTTCACTGAGCTGCCCACTTCTTTGTCTCTCTAAATCCAGTCTGAGTGCCTGGACTGGTACAATTCCTCCCAGTTTGAGTGGGCCTGGGCACAGGGAGAGGCTGTGCTGGCAGATCAGAGCCTGGTGCTGCCAGTGAGATCTCCACCAGCTGTTTCTCAGATCTGTAATGTGCCATCCATCCTCTCCCTCCCAGGCCCAGACTTCCTTCACATCAAAGGCAGAGAGGCAGAGAGCCCTGGCATCCATACCTCCTTAAAAAAGGGAGGAGGGACACGTTCCTAGTGAATGCACAGGAGGACTCTTGACCTTTCTCTGACTTCTAGGATGAGCTAATATTTGGGCAGTAACTTTCTGCAGGGATAATCCATCTCGGAGTGACAGTGACACCTCTGTGCTCAGGGCTGAGGTTTTTCGGTCACATGTTTGCCCGGTGCGTGGGATTCCCAGGAGAAAGTACCGTGTTTCTGCAAGCTATTATTAAAGCCAATTATGGCTGTAAAAATTTCTTTCCGGGTGGAAGGTTGAGGCGTTTCATGACATGTAAGTCACACAAAGGACACAGATGGCTATTTATTGCCACACAAGTAAGACCAACCTCACTCTTCTCCTGCTCCCCACCACGAGCTGCAGAACCGGTTCTCCCCTCCCGAGGCAGTAACCAAAAACCCTGTGTAGCAAGAGAGGAGAGGAAAGAGCAGTCGTGTCCAGCTCTTGATGTGACACTCCTTTCCCCGAAGGGCTGAGGGAAGGTTTGACATGGAAACTTCCTTCAGTCTGTTATCAGCGGGTCCATCCCATCCCTCTGCCCTCCAGGCTGTCTCATGGGGTGTCCTCGTGTCAGAGATTTGGGGCATTAATAACCACCAGACACGACTGAGCCAGAGAGCCACTGTCTGCTGGGAAGTGTGAGCACCTAAAAACCCACCTGATTCCTGCACCAAGGCCAAGATGGAAACCAAATCATCCAAGGATGCAGTTTCCACAGGGAAGCCAGAGCTGGCTGAAAGCTCCAGCTCCCAGGCAAAAGAATGTGCTTCCATCCCATTTCAGTCCAAGAGAGCAAGGAGATCAGTTTTATCTATAAACAGGCCAGTATTCTGGAACAAATAATTCTGTAACTCTTCTGTTTTCTCAGCTGAATCTTTATTTGCATTGTTAGCTCAGGACAATGTCACCCAAACCTTGCTTAACAGTGGACTGCACCTATGCTGCATAAAACAGAATGAATTGTCAGGAGAGATATTGTCCAGTAATGCCTCACTCCTCACCCCTGAGCAGCTGCAGGATCACTGCACTCATGGTCTCTTGCATTTCAGAGGCACTGGAGATCCTGATTTGTGTTCTTGTCGTGAATTAGTCAGTTCTTACACTCGTGAGAGAGTTGCTGCCTCTCAATCGTGTCAAGCTGTCAGCAGAGTTTCACTGTGAATTTTACCTGCTGAATATGGATGGCTTTGCTGTGACAGAGTGGAGATTTGCCTACATCTCAGGCAGTGGCTGAGCTATTAAGCAGCTCTTAAGCTGCTCCTCACTTATTTTCATCTCGTGTGGCAGCAGATGAAATCAAATCCATTCTTGAATACTGAAAATTACCGATGAGATGTGGTCAGTGGAGCTCAGGAATTGGATTAGATCTTACCTGCTCTTGTGTCCCATTCTCCAAACCCCACTTGCCCAGATGTGCAGTTTCCTGTGCCCAGTAAGCTGTGGATCCTGCCCTGGGGCTGTGGTACCTGCACTCAGCGCTTTGATGTATAAATAACTTTGCTCCTCATGCTTTTTGAATGTTGTTTATACCCCACTGGCTGCCACGCCATGTGCCAAGGTTATAAATACGCTGCTGCGTCTAGACTGTATCTAAACTTGGCATTGGGCACCCAGATTCATCAGAGGAGCGGTTTCATCTCCCAGCACAAAGGAGGTGCCCCAAAGTGTTTGATCAGGGGTCCAGAGGGGGCTTGGCAAGAGCCTTCTCTCTTCCTGCCATGCCAGAGCAGCACTGGCCCTGCTTTCTGAAGGGGCCTTGGAAAATCTCCTCCTCCGAAGCTGCTGGGCACCCAGCCCAAAGGAAATACCTGACCTTATCCCTTCCTGATGGGCTTCAATGCACCATTGAGAGCTGGGGGTCCAAAACATCACAGCCTCACCTTCCCTGGCCCTGACAGATCCCAGCTGGGCTGGGCTCAGGCTCAGACTGGGACACGGACACAAGTGGATGGTGCAAGGCTGAGCTGCAAGGACAAACAAGCATTAACTGCAGCCACACTGGCACAGCAGGAACCTCTGCAGGCAAATACAGCGCCAGGAGCAAAGCTGAGGCATTTCCCCATGCCACATCTGTACTTTGACCAAGGACAGGGACCCACTTTGGGCCAGGTTTTCTGTTGCTGTGTAAGGGCGCTGTGTGAACTCCTGGGTTTTGTTTGGAGGCTGAGAGCTCTCTTGACGTACCATGGGGATGTTCTGTGATGGATAAATGACAGAACAGAGGATCAGATCTCCCATCAGAGCACCGATTAAACGACTTTTGTGGGGCAGCCTTTGCAGGGATGGCAGAGTGCTGTGATGATTCCTTTGCCTCGTGGCTCTCCAGTGTTTGGAGAAACGAGGGGACACTGTGGGGTTTGTGTGAGCTGGACGAGGAGCCTGCCCAGCAATCTGCCCGGGGATGATTGCTGATGTTTCTCCTGCAGGTTTGCAGTGCTCGGGGGTGTCCTGGGAGGCTGCAAAGCTCATTTCCTCAGCGTTGCACCGCTGCTCCTCCCTGCCGGCAGCCATGAGGGGAGGCCTGTGTGAGGCCTGTGTGAGGCCTGTGTGAGGCCTGTTTGAGCTGTCACCTGGGCAACAGCTAAACACTGACTGCAGATCACAATTGTAAAATACTGCACATCAGGGGGAGCAGGGAAGGGGGGCTGTGCTGCCCTGGTCCCGGGGAGTCCCATAAATCCTCAGTGAAAGGCTGCTGGTGCGGGCCAAGCCGCTCCGAGCGCCCGCCTCAGGCACCATGGGATTCAGGATTCAGGGATTCAGGGATTCAGGAATTCAGGGATTCAGGGATTCAGGATTCAGGAATTCAGGAATTCAGGGATTCAGGGATTCAGGGATTCAGGGATTCAGGATTCAGGGATTCAGGAATTCAGGGATTCAGGAATTCAGGGATTCAGGGATTCAGGATTCAGGGATTCAGGATTCAGGGATTCAGGAATTCAGGGATTCAGGGATTCAGGAATTCAGGGATTCAGGGATTCATCTCCTGTCAGGGGATCTCTGCACCATCACATCCCTCACCTGCCACTGCCGCCACCTCTCTGTACTGTCCCTGCCTTTGGGGACACCCTGGATGGCTCCATGGAACACATCCAAGGGGAGATTTACACCCAGATGGATTCCCCATGATCCTGGAGCAGGGCAGCCTCTGGCACAGCTTTCACCATCCCTGAGGAGCACCCTGGAGCTCTGGCACCAAGGAAACTGCTGGGATTTAGTCAGGGATTGCTTACTTTGGGGTTTATCTGTGAAAGCAACAGCAAAAGAAAAAGAGCTGTGGGGCAGGCTGCAGCTCAGGTGGTGTTGGGTGATTCCTGAGGTTGGGTACGTGAGAGACCCTGAGGTCTTCAGGCTCAGATTAAGGGCTTTTGCTCAGTGTGTAAAGCACAACCTAAACTTGGATCTAAGCACTCAACCCTTGTGCACCACATCCATGTGACAGTGCAGCACTCAGAGAGTGTTTGCTGCTCCCACATTTACTGGGAAATGGCTCTAGCAGGGCAGGCTGTATAACACACAATGATTATGACAAGCACTGTTCTGGCCCTGCCGGGGTGGGACTCGCTGACAGATGGAGCTGCAGCATTAGGTAGTCGTGGGAGGGATGGGATTGTGTTTGACAAGCAGCATGAGGTCACTTTTTCAGTCCCCTTTGGGTGAGATATATCAACAGGCTGCCGTTTGCCTCGAACGAAGTGAGTAATTTATTTTTCAAGATCTGCTTGTGCTGCTTCCCCTTCCCTCTTAACCCATTCCCATCCTTTACCTTTTCTAAGTGTGAAATAATGGCATTTGCCCAGGAGCTGTTTCTCTCAGTGGCCAACACACCCCAAGATCACACCCTGGCATCCCCTGCAGCTCCCGCTCTCATCTCTGCACATCCACAAAGCAGAAATAATTCTCCTTTTACCTGCCTTATCCCCTTACACTGTGAACACATGGGTTGTACAATGGGATGAGAACTGCTGTGGGATCCTGAGGACCAGATAAACAGTGGCATTTGGGGCACATTTCAGTATAGCTGTTGGGAGAGCTGGTGAGCCACCAAGGCTGACGAGCCCACAGCACAGACACCCCTGTGTCTTTCCCATTTTCATTTCCCATTTCATTTCCCATTAGCCCCAATAAATGGCACAGGAACAGAAAGGGTGGGCACTGACCACAGGCATTCCTCAGGTAGATTTATTCTGTGACTGCACAGAGCCTGGATCCCTCCTGCCCTGCCTCTCCTGCATGTGGTTAAGGAAAGAGCAAGAGAAGGGGAAAGGAAATGAACACAACAGAGAACTTGACATAAAAGTGTTTTATATCTTCTCCTATAAAATAACCCATAAATCCCTGCCCTCCTGCTCCACCCCTCACATGGTTTTCATTTTACTGGCTGGCTGAAAAGAGAGAAGTGGAGGGTACAAAGCCCACATTCTTGGTGGAGAGGTTCCCTTTGCCTACAGGCTTCCTCTTCACACCTTGTCCCTATGCCTACAGCACAGCATTCTCCTCTGGTGAGTAATGACAATTTGGAGCAAGTCAGCATCTGTCTGCATCTGTCAGCATCTGTCAGCATCTGTCTGCATCTGTCTGCATTGTCTGCCACTGGCAGGAGCACTCAGGGCACTGCAATTGGCTGGGGAAGCTCCTGCAGCAAGGACACCAAGCATCAGGAAAAGGGGCAAGGACTGAGCCTTGAGAGATATTGGTGTTCAGATTTGGTCCCAAAAGAAATCCTGAGATGTTTCGGGTCACTGCAGCTGATTCTGGAGTTCTTGGGGGAGTGGCAGAGGAGTTTCTGGAAGGATCTGGTGACTGACAGTGTCAAATTTGTAGAAAAAGAGGCAGCACCATAAAGCTGTAACAATAGGACACACAGTCCTTGAAGGGTTTATTGCAAGAGCCTTGTTGGCTCATTGCTCCTGTATCCATTTGTAATGTTACAGAGCATATTTAAATGAAAATCCTCATTTACTGAATAAAAAAAAAAACAAATCCAGGGGAAAATATGTTCAAACTGTAGCAATTATTGCTTTTGTTTCTATAAAATTTAATCCTCCTCTTGGGCTGTTAGAGCAGATTGCTTTAAGGCCATGCTGGACAGAAGATTTGCTGAGATAAATCTGAAGGTCAGAGCTGTAAAGTTTTAGGGAGAGCCTTGGTGATTTCAGGGGGTCTGAGCACAGACTTTGTGGCAGAACCAGGGTGTCAGGGATGAGGTAAAGGAAGTAGTCCTGGAATGACCTAACCAATCTTGTACAGCAAGGCATGGAAAATGCTTGGTTACAGCCTTGTTACTTAATTCTGGAGTGAGGACAGCAAAGATCAAGACACAGGAAAGCTTGGAAAGGATTGTTTAAAGCCAAGCTAATGATAATAAAAAAACACATGTGGAAGGTAATAAAAGTGATGGGATGGGCAGCCATTTTACTGAGCACTTTATGCTGATGTTAGCTAATAAAACAGCAGAGCCCTTGGTAACTGAGCTCCTCTCCTCTGTGCATTCCATCCCCGCTTCAATTATTTAATTCCTCTTTAAAAATAACCAATGCTTCTCTTGAAGGGAAAGATTGCATCGAGCGATTATGTGCAAATCCAAGGAGGTGAGAGGTATTGTTGAGATGAAGGATATTTCATCCTTGCAGGTATTTTGTTAGTTAAACTGCAGAGAACCACGAACAAGGAAAGCAGATATTCAGAACGCTGTCACAGTGAGAATGTTCCCACCATGTTTCTGCTGTAATTACAGCTGGGGGATGACAGGAGCATGTAGGTGATGCAGCTGTCACTGTGATATCAGCGTTTAAATTGGAAGCAACTCTCATTCTGCTACATAACAACACCCTGTGCATTATAGCACTGTCCCCAGTGGCTTTAGAGGTGTCCCTGGTGACTCCACACGGGTCCAGTTCTGACAGTTGAGTCTGGAGGGAGGGAAGGAGCTGTGGTGTGATGGTGCAGGGTATGGTCAGCGACTCTGACCCTCTTGTGCTGGAACTGGAATGCTCCTCCCAGACTGGCACGCTGCCCTGGCAGGGTGGGAAGCACCAAACTGGACCCTGCACCTTTTAAACTCCCCACCCCACCCAGCCCACTCCCCATTCACGAGATGTTTGATCCCTGAGCTCACTCCTGAACAGGGTCCAGGTAGCTCCTTCGTGCTTCAGCTGCTGGTTCTGCAGCCCTGGATCCCAGACTCTCCTGCCATATGTTTCCCATTAATCCAAGTCTTGCCTGCAGAGAAGGAGGGAAGTTGGTTACATGAGGGGATGCTGCTACTCTGTTCCATTGATCCCCTTTTAATTCTTAAAAAAAATCAGGATTCTCTCTGCCTATATTTGGCTGTATACCCCATATTTGACCAAATACCCTATACATGGCTCTTTGGGTATGTTTGCACTGAACTGCCAGGGCTGGAGGAGCTCTGCTCACCCCTGCACTTCAGCAATGCTGGCTCTTAGCAGAGGGCTCTGTGGGCTCCTGATATTCCTCATGGACCCCTGGGAGTTCCACGTCCCCTTTGGAGTGTCTCAGCACCTGCCCAGAGTGTGAATCTCAGATTTCCTGGTGTTTGCAGCAGCAGCAGCAGTGCTGGCTGTCCCACAGTCTGTGGTTCTCTCTGAGCCAGCAGCGAGCCAGGCTGGCGTGGGCAGGCTCTGAACAGCTTCCCAAAGGCTTCTCAGTCCCTCCTCCCCACTGATCACACCTCCTGTTCCAGGGAAACACTCTTGGCCTGAGTGGCACCTTCTTAGCATACACTTGTGAATCCAGTTCCACGTTAGTGTGGAACAAATGTCTTTTGCCAGCTGTAATTTTACCCAGTTTCCCTCTCCCTTGAACCCTGTTCCTGTGCTGAGGGGCTGCTGCTCCGGGGTGGGTCAGGATGCAGTGTTTGAAATGGCAGCTGCTGCTGGGTGTCTGGGTCCTGAGCGGGGAACTGAACCCATCAGAGCGATGACAAAACATTTGGGGACAGAGGCCAAGTCTGGTAACAGCCCCAGCCCTCCATCTGCGGCATCCGAGCACAGCGCAGGGAGGAGTTCTGAGTGTGACCAAACTGCTGACCTTGGGGCAGGGCTGTCTGCCCTGGCCTCATCCCTGCTGCTCACCCTGTGTCTCATCTTTCTGCACAGAAAACAGCAGGAGTCCGTACTCACTCACTGCTCAGTGAGAGATGGAAGGAGCTCAAATTATGCCCGTTTACTTTACAGCTTTAGGATGTCCATGAAATCACTCACAACACTCTCCACAGAATTTTGCTGACAGAATAGCCCAGTGATGTGTCTTTTCACTGAGTTCTTGCATACTACACAGTCTTCACTGTGGCCTTGGATACTCTTGTGGGCATACATTTCTCCCAAGGTTGTTCCCAAAATCTGGGCAATGACCTCAGCTGTTCTGAGGGCAGATGAGTGTTGTCACGATGTTCATCACAACCAGAGAGATTTCTTTGATGGTGCTGCTGGCAGGGATGCACTTTGGAAAGAGTGTCAGCCTCTCACAGACACCCACTGGATTCCTTTCACCAGGTGCTTTGGCTGCTCTAAGTTCAGACCCTCAGTATTTTCAGGAAGGAAGCATAATTCCTCGTGCTCTGCCTTGACTGTGTTGCTGTTTTTAATTTCATGCCAGCAAATAGCAGGGCTGCAGGCCCCTATCTGTTGTTTTGGACTATTTTACCAATATTTCAGCTAACTCAGGACTTGAGACAGATGTGTTGCAGGAATGTCAGACCCAGCTCCAGCTGCAGTCAGTGGAAAAAGAGGAACTGCCTTGAGTGGGAGCTGGACTGGGACCTCAAACAGTGAGTGCAGTGGTGCTGCAATGTCTTTCATCTCAGAGATGCTGGGTGAGCTCCAGACGATGCTGGTAATGCTTGGGAAGGTGCCAGCTGCTAATGATGTGGAACAAGCTGGTGAGTCCTTGCTCCAGTTTGTAGGAAGCCACCAGACAAAACAAGTCCCAGGAATAGCCAGCTCAACCCTTTCCTGGTTGGGTTCATGCTGTACTGGATGGGAGTAATTTAGGAACTTCCCCTGATGTGGCTCCTGTGGTGTCTGATCTGCGGAGGCCACGATGCCTCTGTGCACATTTATCCTCATGAAATTCCCTAGAAATGCTCCACAGGCTGTACCAACAGCGTCTGGAACACTGAGTGTTCCCAGATCTGGCCCACGCTGCCTGTGCTTTGATATGTTCTCAGCATGACCACAAATCCTGCCTTCCTCTGAGCTCCCTGCCTGTACCCACATCTCCTGAGCCAAAACCTGCACCCTGCAGCTCTCAGAGGTGAAGGAGCAGACACAGCACAGCGTGCTGTACCCTCGAAACAAATGGATGGCTGAGGCAAGAAAGGGATTGATTCTCCAGCAATATCCCTGTGGCATGGGAGGCAGAGTGGGACACTGGACAGTCAGTGCTTATCCCAGTTTGAGATCAGCACCAGAAAACAGTGATGTGGAAGCTGTGGCATTCCACTGCACAGCACATCTGTACAGCTGCTGAGGCTGCACGAGCAGAGACAAGCAAACAGCTCCTCGTTCCACCCGGCCGAGGAACAGCAACAGCCAGGTGATGATGCCCAGGAAGCTGGGGGTACTTTTGCTGCCTGGCTTAAACAAGTGAGGTGCCCAAACAGTGCCAATGGTTTGGTGTGCCAGGGCTTCAGAAAAAGCCACTGATTGTCTGAGCTTTCCAGAACTGATCTCTCCTTGAAGATGTGTTTGGTGGAGGGGAACAGGTGCCACAGAGCATCTTCAAAGGCTGATAGATGTATACAGGCAAAGCTGGAGATGCAGTCAGAGACTGCACAAGATCAAACCTTGCGGACCAATCCCTGTCTTAGGTGACTGTGCTCCTAACTCTGCTCCTAACTCTGCTCCCAACTCTGCTCCTAACTCTGCTCTTGCAGTGCTCTCTGCTGGGGAATGAGAGGAGGAGGCGAGCGCCAGGCATGCTCCAGCCGGGATCGCAGTCAGGCTCCCAGGCTGAGGAACGATGCGCGCGTTTGGCTCATGGGGAATAGTGCAGCGTCCTCAGCAGCCGTGCAGAGCAGAATGAGCTCCGGGCCGGTGCAGAAGCGGTGTCTGGGCTCGGTTAGCTGGTGCTGCTGCTCTCTCTGGAGCAGTGGTCCCCTGGCAAAGGGCTCGGACACATTGGGGCCGGTGCAGAAGCGGTGTCTGGGCTCGGTTAGCTGGTGCTGCTGCTCTCTCTGGAGCAGTGGTCCCCAGGCAAAGGGCTCGGACACATTGGGGCCGATGCAGAAGCGGTGTCTGGGCTCGGTTAGCAGGTGCTGCTGCTCTCTCTGGAGCAGTGGTCCCCAGGCAAAGGGTTCGGACACATTGGGGCTGCCCGGTCCGGACACACACCCATCACAGCCCGTGTCACCGAGCTCACCAAGACAATCAGATCCGTGTCCTTTACTGCTCCCGCCGTGCTGCTGGCCATGGCAGGAGAACTGATCACCTAAGAACATGAATCCACAAGCTGTTGATCAGCTGCCCTCGGATTTGGTGACGGAGGAGCATTTTTGTCACCACTTTTGTGCAATTCCCGGCGCCTGGAAACGGCCGGGGGATGTGGGGATGCGGGGATGCTCCCACAGGGGGCGCTGCGAGGCACTACAGGGACAGTTCCGGTCAGAACATGGGTGCCAGTCACTCCATGTGTCACCGCAGAGCCCGCCCCGTTAATTAGCCCTGCTTGTTAATGACAGTGACGTCACTGAGGGGGCGGGGCTTTGTCCGGCGCGTGCACAGTAGGGCGGGGCTCTCCGCTGTGACGTCACGGACGGCGCCGACAACGCCCCCCGGCGGCGTCACGTGCGCGCGGCCCGTTCGGCGCGCGCCCCGGCGGGGACACCGTCACTGTCACCGTCACCGTTCTCATCCTCATCCTCCTCATCCTCATCCTCACCGCCATGGCGGGCGGCCCGCAGGAGAACCCCCTGCTGCACCTCTTCGCCGGGGGGTGAGTGCGGGCCGCGGGGGCACCGGGACGGGGCCGGGACGGGGCTCCGCTGTTCCTGAGGGACGGACACGGCCCGGGTCCTGCTGATCCTGAGGGACGGACACGGCCCGGGGTCCCGGTGTTCCTGAGGGACGGACACGGCCCGGGTCCGCTGTGCCTGAGGGACGGACACGGCCCGGGTCCGCTGTTCCTGAGGGACGGACACGGCCCGGGTCCGCTGTTCCTGAGGGACGGACACGGCCGGGGTCCCGCTGTGCCTGAGGGACGGACACGGCCCGGGCTCCGCTGTTCCTGAGGGACGGACACGGCCCGGGTCCGCGTGTTCCTGAGGGACGGACACGGCCCGGGCTCTGCTGTTCCTCAGGGACGGACACGGCCCGGGTCCGCTGTTCCTGAGGGACGGACACGGCCCGGGTCCCGCTGTTCCTGAGGGACGGACACGGCCCGGGTCCCGCTGTTCCTGAGGGACGGACACGGCCCGGGTCCGCTGTTCCTGAGGGACGGACACGGCCCGGGTCCGCTGTTCCTGAGGGACGGACACGGCCCGGGTCGCTGTTCCTGAGGGACGGACACGGCCCGGGTCCCGCTGTTCCTGAGGGACGGACACGGCCCGGGTCCCGCTGTTCCTGAGGGACGGACACGGCCGGGTCCGCTGTTCCTGAGGGACGGACACGGCCCGGGTCCGCTGTTCCTGAGGGACGGACACGGCCCGGGCTCTGCTGTTCCTGAGGGACGGACACGGCCCGGGTCCCGCTGTTCCTAGGGACGGACACGGCCCGGGCTCCGCTGTTCCTGAGGGACGGACACGGCCCGGGGCTCTGCTGTTCCTGAGGGACGGACACGGCCCGGGCTGTGCTGTTCCTGAGGGACGGACACGGCCCGGGCTCTGCTGTTCCTGAGGGACGGACACGGCCCGGGTCCGCTGTTCCTGAGGGACGGACACGGCCCGGGCTCCGCTGTTCCTGAGGGACGGACACGGCCCGGGCTCCTGCTGTTCCTGAGGGACGGACACGGCCCGGGGTCCCTCTGCCCTGCGAGCGGCTGCTCCGGGCCCGGAGCGGGGCCGTTCCCGTCCCTTTATCCCAGATCCCCGGGCACGGGGCGCTCCCGGTGTCGCGTGGGTCACAGCCCCGGTCGCGCTGTCGCGACATCCGGCGGTGTTCAATGGCAAAGCCGGTAAATGAAGCGCTCAGCATGCGGCTCCTGCCGGGCCGGGGGTGTCACCCCATCCCTGTCCCTCTGTGCTGGGTGAGGGCCCTGCACAGGAACGGGGGTTTGCCCAGCGGGGCTGTGGCTGCATCATCCCTGGGGTTATACCGGAATGCAAGAACTGAAAAAGGGAAAAGGACTGGGGGGAAGGAGGGTTCGACACGGTCCTGCTACTTGTGGGTAAATGACCTGGCATGCCAGGCCACTTCTGTGCAGTTCTTGCAAACTATTTGTTTTGCTTCGTTAAAAACTGAAAGTAACAGTCCTAACCTGCCAACCAGAGACTGTTTGAAAATTAACTTATTACAGTTATTTTACAGTAATCTAGTAATTTCATGGTGTAAAATAAGTTTTAATCATCTATTGTGCAGATTAAGTGTACTTTTGCCTCTGTCAGAAATATTTTCATTTTTTAGCAGCTTAAATTATCTAAATAATAGCATATTCCACGCTGCTTGTCAGCTGACAGTGGTTAGGAAGCCAACATGAAACCTGTTGTTAGTTTAAATCTGTCTAATAGCAGACCATTGGTTTTTCTGTTGCTTAACAGGATACTTCAGTCTCCTCTGACACGTCCCTGGAGCAATAGGTTAATTTAATGTAATATTAAACCCAACAAAGCTTTTCAGAGACACTGCTTTTCTGCTGGCTTGAATACTCTGCACTAAGTCCTCTCTGCCCCCTGCATCAGAGCAGTACCTGGAGCCTGGGATGGAAGCTGGACCTGAGTGTACACATGAAATTTGTTTGGATAGTAACAACGCCTGGCCAGAGCTCTTGGTGTCCTCATGTGACTCATCAGACTATAAATAAATAAGAATTTTAAACTCATCAGTGTTTTAATCTGGTACTGAGAGGTCAGCATCCTCCTTAGTGATTTACTGTAGCCTTTGCCTTCTCCAGACCCCAGTAAACATTTTCTGCAGGAAGTCACCAGGTCCTGTCTGCCTTTGAGAGCGCTTGCAGGGAAAGAAGGGAAACACAGCAGGGATTGTCCCTCTGGCCACTCTGCTAGGACAAGGCTGATCTGGTTCAGGAGCAGTGATGAAAATACAGCACAGAGAGAAGAGATGCCCTTTTAGGGTAAACGGGCTTTTAAAGGGTCACTGCTGGACCTGTTTGTCGTTCTGCATGTCTTGTTACTTAAAGAGACACAGGAAAGTGCCATCATTTCTCCTGCTGTGATGCTACAGAGAGGAAAATGAGACAGCAAATGTAGTTTTCTCCTGCTGCATCTATTACATTCCCAGGGAATTTTAGAAAGAATTGTTGGTGTGTTAGTGCTTGAGTAATAGTCTCCATTGAGGCTCTTCCTGAGACCTTCAAATGCCTTTAACTTTGCACTTTATTTCACAGAACCCTGTTGTAATAAACGGGTTGTACTGTAACATAAAGCTGTTTGCAGAACCAGGACCTTGGATAAAACTTCTCATCCAGCAGAAGAAAATGATGGAAGCTCAGAATATGTCATATAAGATGGTATCCTTTGTTCCATTGTAAAGTGGTTTTTGCAGATAAAGTAAAAGGAACCCATTCACTTGAAATCATTTTGATGGAGACATTGTCGATGGCTTTCTGGGAAGGTGGGGATGGGCTGTGGTGTCAGATTAAGAGGTAATTCATATCTTTGTGTTTTCACAAAGCAGGCAGGCCAGCCCTAGATAATCTCCGTGGCCAGAATAGAATGTTTGGTACTTCAGAGGCTCAGAGTGATGAAATGCACTTGAATGTTGCAAAGTGCTCTCCAGTTGTTGAAAGAGATGGTTTCCTATTAATCAGGTTATTCAGGCAGACAGACTCATCGGCCTTTTAGTTTCTGTTAGTTCCTTTTAAGGCTTCCAATAGCAACAGCAAACCAAAGAGCCCTCTTGGTGCTTTGATGGAACATGGTTCTCAGGGCTGGGGAGGTTTCAGGAGCAGCAGAGACTGATGCCTGAGTTGCACAACAGATACAAGCATGTTTACAAGTCAGGGTTCCTGTTTCCCTGCTGAAGTCAGTGCAGTTGTTGCTTGTTTTTGTTTGGGAAAAGTTGCTGCAGCAGAGGCTGCTCCGTGTTGTCTTTCCAGCTGGAGGAATGTTGGTTCCTACAGAGATTTCTTAAGAAGTGATAGTGTTAAGCAATGTGTAGATGTCCACAAACAATTTGGGAAATGTTTCCATTTGTGAAGTGGAGAGAAGCAGTGTTCACCTGAAGATGTGTGTGTGGTGCAGGACAGGGCCTTGGTGCTGGCATTGGCTGTCTCTCACCCTCCTCCTCATTTAGCTTTTTGTGCGTTCCCTGCCTCACTAACGGTGTAGCAGCTCAAGGAACACAGGAAATGCTTACAGGAATACCTACACTTGATAACAACATCATTAGGTGGAAACTGAGTGAATGATTAATAACTCACAATTAAAGCGTTAGGAACAGCCTGTGTTGTTCTGATACTCCGTTTCCTTTAGCATCTAAGAATGCAGCAGCTTGTCTTGTTCACAGTCTGCTCAATGCAATAATGAAATATCTAAGGTAGAACCTGCTTTGCTGTTTCTGCTGTGCATGTCGTGCTAGAGCATGCGGTACATTTTAGAAAATCAGAATAATTTCAAACACGTAGCAGAATGTGTCAGGCTGGTTATAATCTGTGATTGCTCTAAGCAGGCAGCTCCATTGTCTTTGTGATCTTGGTGAAGTCAGTGATACTGTACTGAAAGATCTTTGTTCCCCAACACTTCCTTTAACATGCAGCATTGGCTTGATATTTGTATTAAGAATATTGCTCAGTGATTAAATCTAGGACTGATGAAGGAAGCCTTGGTCTTAATTAAGATTCTTGACATCTATATCAATTGTACTAGTGGGTGCTGAGAGTTTATTTCAAACGCAGGGGATGAACTTTGTAAAGATAGAAAGCTGTGGCAGCAAGAGGAAAATGGGAATTGGATTCTGATATGTGCATCCTCTGCATGTTTTTAAACAATGTTCTCTTTATAGGAGTAAATGATTTTTCTGCAGCTGTAAATACAGAGTGCATTATGTATCTCCACGTATCACCATGCTGAAAATACTCTGCCATAGTGTTTTGTTTCTAGGGAGGTTTCTATCCTTTTCACTAAGGACAGATTTACACACTGATTTGGGATTTCTGCAAGAGGCCTGTGCACTAAACACTGCTTAACATCTCTGGAACTGTTGTTCTGCACTGATGCAGCAAAAAACCCTGACTCACAGTAGGAAGGTTGGAGGTTTTGCCTTGGTTGCAGCTCACGATTCTCCCAAATCAAATTTCTCTTGCTTCATATCCCTGAATCTTTTGGGTCTGTGGCTGTTTGTGTAGCTGAGGTTGTTTCTTCTCTTTTCTCAGATGAAGGCATTTGGAACACACTAGGAATACAAAATGTTTCTTTTGTGCTCAGTGTGTTGTTTTTCAGGCATCTTCCCAGGGGATGAGATGCAGAATTCCCATGTGAAGGAAAATCATCTCATCTCAAAAAACTGCCCAATACATCAAAGCCTTTACTTGAACTATCTGCAGTGTATTTATATTTGGGCTATAATGTGTGCACAGTGGTGAATCTCTGGGAATTGCTGTTAGATAATGTTTTTTTCTTAAATGTGCACTGACAACATAAACTCTGAGCTGTTACAACTGGTGTTGCAGATACTAACTCATCATGCTGGGTATCAGAGGATTATATATGCATTAGCTGAAATACTTAAATATTAAAGGCTGCATAAATTTACTGGGTTATTAGACTAAAAAGGGTGAAAGGCAGTGAGTGGGCTAGGAAGGCAAGACAGCTGATGTGGGAGAGAATAGCCAGAGAGGCTGAAAAATTGTAGGGCAAGGAATCACTAGGCCGAGTAGCTGGTAGTTCAGAAATAGAAAAGAGTTTCAGTATTCTGAATTTATGGATTGTTACTGTCCAAGTATTGTTTTAATGTGAAATAAATGGGGACTGAAGAGTGAATGCACAGTAGTGGAGAATTGGTAGATAAATGAATGCGGAATTAAGGGAATCGAATTACCTTCCTAAAGTTCCTCCAGACTTGCAGTTGCTCCGGGGTGTATTGATTAGTCAGGAGTTAATTGCTCATTGTGTGTCTGGATAGAATAGGCACTGCTGGGGACCCTCAAAACAATTTCTGCTCCAAGAAATGTCTGAGCTGTGGGAGCAGGAAAGGGTTTGCTGGAGAAGCCATTCCCAAAGGGCCTTTTCCCCCTGAGATCTCATTTCAGAGAAATGTGAGCAATGTGAGATGCATCTGACAAAACAGAGAAGGATAAGCTGAAGCCATGTCCTCCTGGGCCGTATGGGCCCAGAGAGGGCTCAGCTCCAAGCCCTGCTTCAGTACACAAAACACTCAGAGCTGATAAGGTCTGTGAGCTCTGTCATTTTGGAGCCAAATGACACAATTTCAGCTGTTGTGTACTGAGTTCCATGATCAACTCATTGACTCTCGTCACCTCTCAAAAGCGTAAATGCTTTCAAAGGGATGAAGGCAAAGGTCTTTCTGACAGTGTCTCATTGTGGTGTGTGGATTGTCCCTAGTTTGGGATTCTGTCCCTCTCAGCAAGGAAGAGGAATGAGCAAGGACTTTCTCACCGAACAATGCTGTTAAATCATATTCCAGTCTCCATGAAAGCAGTGCCTTTGGAAAGCACAGTTTGGGGTCATGCTTGGACAGAACCTTGCAGAACATGAAAGCTGTGCTGAGGAAGTTGTGTTCCCTGGCCATGAGGTCTCAAGTGCTCATTGGAGCCTTTTAAAGATCCTTGTTTTCTGTGGTTGCACAGCCTGGGTGGCCATGCTCTTAATGCACAGGGTTTTGGCAGAGAATGGTTCCTGTTCGTATAAAATATCCTGAAATGGTGAAGGATTATATTGTTTTTTTCAGCCTGCAGTGTCCTAATCCCCAGTGGCTCATTCTTATCTGGCAGCTTCCTGCTTCCCATAAGAAAAATCCATCCAAGGGTATGTCTGTTTTAGGACAACAACCTCTGAAACATGGCTGCTCTGAAGTTTTTACAGGCAGAGTTCCAAGTCGTGGTAGAACATGGGATTAGTCCCATGGTCAGTCAGGGATTTTTGTTAGTGTTGGTATCACCTTTGTGTTTACCATTCTAACAGTCCCTCCCACAGAGCAGGGGAACAGATTCCCAATGCCCCAACTGCCTGTTTCTTAATGATTTCTCCACAGTGTGGAAGAACTGGAGACAAATCTTCAGCCTTGATTTCTGTGCTGTGCTGTGATTTTACACATCTGTGCAGCAATGTTTGTCACACTGATTTCTGTTTGAACTGTACTTTTCAGGTGTGGAGGAACAGTTGGTGCCATCTTTACGTGTCCCTTAGAGGTGATAAAGACGAGGCTTCAATCTTCCAAACTGGCCTTCCGGACTGTCTACTACCCCCAGGTGCAGCTGGGCACCATCAGTGGGGAAGGAATGGTCCGGCCAACGTCCGTGTCCCCTGGGCTCTTCAGTGTCCTCAAGTGAGTGCTGCCCTCCTCTCACTCACTGATCCTTGACACGCTGATCTGAGTTTCACTGCACTAAAACAGAACGTCTTGTGGGGCTCCTGGGGCTTTTATCTCCTCAGCTATAGCTGTTAGATGTTGTCTTTGCTGATCATTTTGCAGCAGTCCTGTCTATACCTGTTTTAGTCTCAGTTAAAAGCCTGCAGTGTTTGATGCTCTAGCTGCTCCCTTTCCAATGTGTGTTCATAAAGAAAAGGAAATGTGAAATTATCTAACAGCTGCTCAATAGTTCTACCAGCAGCTATGACAATCTCTGCTACTGTATTTTAATACCAAAGCACCATCAGCTTATGGTCAGACTTCGTGCAAAAGGATTGAGTTTGTTTGGCTGCTTGGGCACCCCAGGTGATGCAGAGGTCCTGCTGAGATCAGGTGGCAGGAATGCCAAGGAAAATACCAACCAGCAGTGCAAGCTGAATGATTTTATGTAAGGCCAGCACTCTTGGAAGACTGCCTGGGGAGAAGCTGCACAGTTATATAACACTGGAGTGCTAATTCAAATTCTCTGCAGAGCTCTCTGGCTGGAGTTGTTCTGGGACTTGAGTTTCTGTATTGTAAACAGCCTGCTTTCCCCTGCCAAACATTTCTTTGTCTACTCAGAGGTGAGTCTAGAGCAATTCGTGACTGAATGCATAAGGCAGTGCCAGTTGCCTCTGATTTTAATTTCCTTTCATTTGCTATCTTTTCACCTTGCAGCATTGGACTTCAGATAGCTGTAACTAAAGAAAGTGAAAACTTTTAAGGCAGAAAGTTCTTAATTCTTGCTCTGGGCCCATCTTTTTTTCTGGGGTTGTCTTTTTAGGGAGAAAGGAAAAGGTTTAAAATGGATCAGCTTTTTAATATATTTATTAAGCTCATTAAGTTTGGTGACTGGGATCTTGATTTCCTTTCATTTCAGGAATTTTACAGCTGTATGTAATGCCAAGTTTTCAATCTGCTTACTTTTGACCATTGAAAAGTCAGAGCAAAATATTTCTGCTGTCATTTCCTTGAAGGCAGCATCTCTGAAGAGCAGATAATGCCATTGATTATGACCTGAGAAAATTCAAATGTAGGAAGAAAGAAGTGAACTTGCTTTCACTCTTTCATCCCTTTCCCAATCCCAATCATTGCCAAACTGGACATGACTTGGACCTCATGGTTTGGGAAAATTGTGTGGCTGAGGAGCCCTACCAATAAAATTGCTCTGTAAGAGTTAAAGGTTTTAAGTATGAAAGCCCCTTAACTGCTGGAAATAGAAAGAAACAGGTGCCCAGAGGGCAGGTTAAGCCTGCTGCTGATAGAAGGCACTCCAGAAGGACAGGCTGTTTTTGTCTAATCCATTTAAGATTCTGGTGAGTTAGCCCAGCTGGAATCTGCAGTCGTGACTGTAAAGTGACAAAGAACAAGTAGTTGGTGGATCTGTCTCCTTGGAGACACTCAGCCCTGGAGTTTATACAGAAAGTTCAACTCTGCTGCAGAAAACAAAAGCGTTTCAGACGCTCCTGTATCTCCTCCTGTCTAATGAGGCTGGGTTTGAAATCAGTGGGGAACACTCTCAACAGTGCCAGTGACCTGGAGAGCAAACTGTGAAAACCTGGCAGTGCCAGTGGGTGCAGTGAGCTACCCTGAGCCCGGAGTCACCTGGAATTTCTTGCATGGTTTTCCCATGGTGAGCTCAGTTAAGAGAGCTGCTGTCTAGCACTCACGTAGTTTGTAGGATGATTGCCACATTCAGCTTTCTCAGGGGAAAAAGCACATCACTAGGTAATTGTGAAAGGAGAAAGGATTTCTTTTTTTCATGTCTCTCTACAGGACTGTGCAGAAAGCAAACCCCTGCATTGCTTAGATACAGAAAACCCTAAAAATCTCTTTGTTCATCAGTCAACTATCACCGGATTCTCCATGAAACTTTAATTCCATTTCTGACAGCTTTCAAAGAATGGAAATGATATCCTTGTGCCATTGGACACCCATTTGCCTGTAGAGCACTGAATTTTATGGTACAGTGGCTTTTACTTAGTGTATAATGCTACTGATTTTGAAGTATATCATATAGATTAAAATCTAATGGCTTCATAAGTCACACTCTGCTTTTGTGTAGTTTTTTTGGCTCTCTGCCTGACAGAACAAGAAACATAACTTTTAACATAAATACTGTCTTCTCCCTCCCTGTTTGTTTTTTATTTTAAGGTCAATTCTAGAAAAAGAAGGACCAAGGTCACTCTTCCGAGGGCTGGGTCCAAACTTGGTTGGAGTTGCACCATCAAGGTAAATAGTTAAACTGTTGCTAAAAGACACATTTAAGGGGCCAACACAAATGTTACAGTGCATTTGTGATTCAAAATAATAGGCCATGAAGTTATCCTATCTGTAAACTGAGATTTGTGCTTGTATTCTGAGGTCTCTGGAGAGAGTTTTTGCAAAGAACAGTAATTGTCTAATTTGACATTGTATTACATTACTTTTCTTCCTTTTTTTGCCCACAGAGCTGTCTATTTTGCATGCTACTCCAAAGCTAAAGAGCAGTTTAACAGCATGTTTGTGCCCAACAGCAACATAGTGCACGTCTGTTCTGCAGGTTCTGCAGGTGAGTGTTTGTAAGTGCTGTTCCCTGTCCCAGTGTGCAGTCAGAGTGTGCACTGGTGTCTGAGATGTGGCTCTGGGATGCACCTTCCTGCCTGAAAGGATTTGTGCCGAGCTCTCGTTGCTACAAGACTTCTTCCAACCCTCTCAATATCTGGGAAATAATGAGAGTGGCTCATGAGGCAGGGACTGGGCAGTCTGTGTGTGCAGGACCGGATTGACACCAGTCCTGGCTGATATCTCTGGTTAATTGTGGTTAATAAACAAGTACAGAGGCCAGTGGTGGCATGTGCTGAATATGTGCACTTAATCTGAGTTGTATATGCCAAAAAACAGGAGTTTGCTGGCTCCTGGCTGGCCTTGTCTGCAGAGGAACTGTTTTTCTGCTTAGCACAGAAATATTTCTAGATTGTTGTTTACTAATTTAGGATGTTTTTTTCCAACTGCAATACTCTGGTCATGTCTCTTAATGCAATAAAAAAATTAGTAAACACCATTAAACTTCTGATAGTGTTTTTGCCAAATTGTTTCAGGATGTTGTATTTTTCCTACCAGGCTGGGAAAAATAGTTTGTTCATGTATTGTGGGAAAAATACTGCAGAAGAGCTCCCCCAGTTCAATCATCAGTCACCAGAGTGGTCACTAAAAATAATCGTTCCCAAAGTAAGCCCCTAATTAGGAGTGGGTTCTGTTAATGAGTGGCTCAATGGCACCATCTACAGCCCTGGGGAACATGAGTCCGGTTCAGGTTTGTGTCCCAATGGGTTCCTCTGAGCTGGAATTCCAAAACCCGTCAGTAAGGAAGGTCTCTTGTCTGCAACAGCCTTTAGGAACATGACACACATATTAAAATAGGTGCAAAATGGATGAATCCATGAGTTTTAACATGAAATTGGAAGCTGTGCACCTGTGTGGCTGGAGCTGGTGACAGAACTGTCTCACTGCACAGGCTGTAAGGTTCATGGCAATACAGTGGCCTGGATTCAGCTGTACTTTTGATTTTCTCTCTTTCAGCCTTTATCACAAATTCCCTGATGAACCCTATATGGATGGTGAAAACAAGAATGCAGCTGGAACGGAAGTAAGTAACTGCTGGGGGGAGATTGTCTGTCTGTGTGGCTGCAGGAGCCTCTGGGAGGTGCTCGTGGAGCTCTAACAGATAGGGCTTCAAATTGTCATGAAGACACAGCAGTTTACTTTCACCAAACTTTCTAGAGACAATAAGGATCTGCTGCAGTGGTTTAATGTTCCTTTGCCTCCTTCAGCACTGTGTTGCTGTTAACCACCTGAAGACACAGGGAGTTTGACAGCAGTCTCTTCTAGCTGAATGATTCACAGTCACTGGTGGATATCAAAGCAATAAGGGACTCTGCTAATAGTGTGACTGCTTAGAATGGAAATTCCTTCCTGCAAGGACATGTGAGGTCAGATAAAAAGGATCTTATAAGGCACGACAACTTTATAAATAATTTATGAGACTTAATTCAGCACTTCACAGGGTGGCACCTTTGAACTGAGTGCTGCCTCTTAAAATGAAGGATCATTTCTCCTGCACAGACCTCCATCTCTTGGCCTGTTGAAGATGGCTTTAAATGGAATCACTAGTTTGACAGAAAGTAATGTCTCTTCAGTGCTTATTGTCTTTTAAAGCTCTGGTGTGAACTGTGGCACACTAGATTGAACTTGAGCTGAAGGAATTAGGAGTATTGTGAAGGAATGAATTAGGAATATTAGTGAAGTAGCAAAGCCAAGTGTGCACTCTCAGCATCATAGTCCTGCTCTGCGCAGCTCTCATAGGAGAATTTTGCAGTAAAACAGAGAACCATTTCCGTAGTTATAAGAACTATTGAAAGCCATAAGGGGTTTTTTTTTAATATTAATTCCTTCTCCTGGCTCATGATATGCTCTGTTCTGTTTGTTTTTTTTAGAGTGAGGGGCTCCAAACCAATGAATGCTTTGCAGTGTGCTAGATATGTTTACCAGACAGAAGGTATCCGTGGCTTCTATAGGGGTCTGACTGCCTCCTATGCAGGGATTTCTGAGACCATTATCTGCTTTGCTATTTATGAAAGTTTAAAAAAGCACTTAAAGGAAGTCCAACTGCCCCCTTCTTCTAACGGGACTGAAAGGAACTCGACGAGCTTCTTTGGACTGATGGTTGCTGCTGCTGTTTCCAAGGGCTGTGCCTCTTGTATTGCTTATCCTCATGGTATGTTCACCCTTCTGTTTATGAGTGCAGTACAACAGCTGGTGCCTGGAATCCAAGGCAAATGATGGGGTCCAGGGCTCTAAAACCCTTAGTTGTTCAAAGGGCCAAATGCACGTTTCTTTGGCTTCTGCACTGATATTTTCAGTACTGGTCCTGCCATTCCTAGTTAGACATGTGGTTGATGATTGAGACTTGATAGTTTAAAAACAACTCCAAAACTAACCAGAAATGGATTGTCTCTTTCTGTTCTCACAAAGTAGCCTCAGCTAGGTAACTAGCCACAGCCTTTGGGATTCTGTGATCCAGTTTTGGGAAGCACTCACAGACTGAACAGTGTTAGTCCTTTTGAATAGATGTGAATGATACCATGGTTGTGTAGAAAGAGTAGTATTGATTATGTGAGCATCAGTAAAGCATTTAGATGTGTAGTAGCTTCAATGAGCAAATCATTCATTTATTCCACATGAAAGAGAACTCCTCTTTAAGTTTTCCTCTTGCCTGAAGGGCAGTGTGTGCAGGGTTCCATGGCTGGAGTTTCTGGCTGGCAGTTCACACAGAAGGTTTTCATGACTCTGGGGTTTGCATGCAGCTTTCCTGGTCCTTGGGCAGGTTTGTGTTGGTGACTGTGGGCTCTGGTTCCCTTTGTGCAGAGGTCATCCGGACACGGCTGCGAGAGGAGGGCACCAAGTACAAGACCTTCATCCAGACAGCTCGGCTGGTGGCTCGGGAGGAGGGCTACCTGGCCTTCTACAGAGGACTCTTTGCCCAGCTCATCCGGCAGATTCCAAACACAGCCATTGTCTTGTCCACCTACGAGTTAATTGTGTATCTCTTAGAAGACCACACAAAGTAGCAGAGCCGAGGCTCCTGTTACAGACTGAAGACCAATTTCTTCGTTGAACAAATAGTCCTTTAAGAGACTGGTGCAGGTTGCAGTGCTGGTGAAAAAAGCTACAAGTCTGTGATCACCTGTGGATATTTCCTTTTGGACTCATGCTTTCTAAAAGGTCTCAAGTCATTAATGTTAATAGTTAATTATAATTTTTTTTTAACTTGATAATTAAACTGCTACTAAATTAAATTACACTATTTAATTTAATTATATGTTTGTCCTTTTCCTTAAGCACAGCCATATGTGGTCAAGGAATGTACCTCATACTATCAAGTGATCTCTTGGACTGATGTTCATTAAAACTGTATTAAAACAGGAGAACTGGCTTGGACATTTGAAACTGTCTTTTACCACTGGGGTCATTCTGCTTTTGAGCAGTGTAATAGCCTAAGTGCCCAAAGAAGTTTGAGACAAGTTCTGGTTTTTTCAAGGTGCATCATGCATTGCTGTGTGAACATCCTGGAGTGTTCAAGTAGGACAAAATTCTTTGTTTTGACAGTATGAACTATGCATACCAGAATCCCTTTAGAAAGCTGCTTGCACTGGCAGTGTGGCTGTGGGAGGCTTTTAGTAAGAATGTAATTAACAGTTCTGTGAGCCTCCGTGCATTTGGGATACACGGTTATGGTACTGGCTGTAAACAGATCTGTCGTGGCTTTTAGGCCTTGCTTTTATGCAGGCCTGAGAGCATAGGGACACTCAGTGACTGTGGCCTGGCTGCCATGTGGAAATTCCATGAGATAGAGATTTCCAACAGTTCTCATGATACAATTCTTACCTTTCACTTAAAAATCAAATATCCTGCCTACTTGGGATTAGTTCTTTCATAAACAATAGAATGTGCTTTCATTTTAATAGTCTTCCCCACTTGTATTGCAGCAGCACCTTGTGATGAAAACGTGGCATGTGAATTATGAACACCCCAGAACTCACATGTAGGATTGTTTTTTGCCTTGGCCATACTCTGCTCTTCTGTTCACTGTTCACTGTCATTTGCTTTGGCAGCTGAGACAAACACTGCAGCACCTGACCCAGCTTCAGCCTTCCCTGCTGGTGACAACAGAGAGCTCCTCCTGATCTGAGCAGGTGTTGAGTCCTTGAGCATAAACAAATGTTTATGGACAGCTTTGACTCCAGGGAGCACTCACAGCCTGGAAACAGCCTGCTAGTGAGTGGGGCTGTGTTTGATCAGGTGAGGTTTTCAGGCTGGGGTTTTGTTGCAGAAATAGGATGGGCTGATAACTGGATTCAAACCTTCCCATTTGCTCCCAGTAGAGCCCAGCTGATGACTGGTACTTGAGGTCATGTTTGACATCAGTGTGAGGTAGGAGCTTAGTGCAAGGAGAGTAGAATGTGTGTGTACCTCATTATGAGGCAAAACTGCAAAAAATAACTGATTTCCATTATGTCTTCCTGGAAATAACTTATCACATCCCTCCCAGGCTAAAATAGGAAACTGTTGAGTAAAACTTGACATGGCTTTTTTTGTGGAGATGGTGAGCAGCAAAAGCTTCAGTCTCTTTATAGGAGGCAAAACTGTCAAACAGTGTTTCTATTTTTGAGAACTGGGACACTTGTGCTGCTACTCTGAAACATTTTCTGAGATTTGCTTTCCTAAATTAGCATTCCTCTGTACTTCCAGTGCACTAGCTCACTTTTAAAATGTTAGTCAAATGTGTAGACTACTGATGTCTTTTGAGAATGAGGGGAGGGAACTCCAACCCTTTTGAGAAGTCTGGGATTTGTCGAGAGAAAGCAAAAGAAAGTGAACAAATTTTTGTTCTCCCTAAACCTGGTGGAAAATCAAGAATTCTGCAGGATTTTTGGTTTTGTTTTTTAAGCTTTGCTACCAATCCTGAGAGAATTAGTCTTAATTTGATAAGGGGTTAAATAGCTATATTGGGAGCTAAGAGAGTTTCTGAATTAGTATAATTAAATCGGTTTTCCTTCCTCTCTCTAATATAATTTCTAAAATTCACTAACCCTTGATTCCTTAAACCCTGTAAAGAGTTACCATTTTTAGGTGATGCTCTGAGCAATCCCATTGATGTCACTGAGGATGGAATAAGCCTATTACCAGAGGAAAGAATCTGAAGTAGCTTTTTCCAAAACGATACCTGAATTTAAAAATAACCAACCTTTCTCTGCTTGTGAAAGTCAATCGTGAAGAATTTTTCACTGTTCTTTCCTCTTCTCCAGCTTCTGCAGAAAGTCATTTTCATGGAAGGTAGGTAAAGGGTTAATTACTAGGCCATTTATTGCTTAATTATCAATAAGGTGTATGGTGCTATCTGAAGTGACCACAAAGATTGCTGCTGCAACATTATGAGCTACTCATGTTGAATAATATAGTTTTGAAAATATTTCTGAGCCACTCAAGGATTTCCCAAGTCCTAGCACTGTAAGACTTACTGCCTCCCTTTACCTACTGCCTGGATAGCCCTCAAAATACCTGCATTTGCTGAGAATTGTGTTCCATGCTTCTGATTGTGCCCCTTGCAAGTTCCTCATTAGCTCCTTCAAGGAGGAAATTTTTAAACAATGCTCCTCTGGTTGGACTGATACTACAGACAGAGCTGATAGGAAGGGAGGGACTTGTGTAGGAAAACCAGAAGCACACGCAGAAGGTCTTGGTGTGCCAAATGACTGGGTGGGTTGTTCTTCCTCCTTTCCATATCTTTGCTCTCATAAAACAATCCCTAAGTAATTATACTGAACAATGGAAGAGAGATGGAAAAATGAGGTGCCTTTTAAATTTAAGATGAAATATTCACTGTTACTCTGTAGAATTAATTGCCATGGTTAAATCTGTACAGATGGAAATGGAACAGTGAAGAGCCCAACCATAGTTAATCTTAAAAGCACAGCTAACTTCCAGTACAGATATTTGTCGATGAAGAACTTTTCCATTTGTGCCTTCTAAAAAACATGATGCTGACAGAACCTGGGACTCCTGAATTTTAAGCATTTTTGTTGTGCTGAGAGGTTCTTCTTTGGTTTTAATCACACAGCTACACAATTTGAGGCTGGCTCGGTCTGTATTTTGGAGAGATCTAAACCTCTTACTTTGATGTAAGGAGCAGCCAAAGGCACTTGTGTTCAGCCTGGAGAGACTGAGGGATGCTCATCCCAGTGTGCAGCATCCTGTTGAGGGAAGAGGGGCAGACACTGCTCGCTGCTCGCACCCGAGGGAAGGCTGTGAATTTGTGTCTGTGCAGGGTTAGGTGGGATAGCAGAGGGTGCTGGCACTGCCCAGGCTCCCCAGGGAATGGGCACAGCCCCAAGAGCTCCAGGAGCGTTTGGACAGCGCTGCCAGGGATGCCCAGGGGGGGACTGTTGGGGATCTGTGCAGGGCCAGGGGTATGCACTCTGATCCCGGTGTCCCTGTGCAGGGCAGGGGCTGCACACACTCTATTCCCGGTGTCCCTGTGCAGAGCAGGGGCTGGACTGACTCCTGTGTCCCTGTGCAGGGCCGGGACTGGGATCTGTGCAGGGCCAGGGGTCTGTGCAGGGTCAGGGGTGTGCACTCTGATCCCGGTGTCCCTGTGCAGGGCAGGGGCTGCACACACTCTATTCCCGGTGTCCCTGTGCAGGGCCCAGGCCTGGACTCTGATCCCGTGTCCGGTCCAGCTCAGGATGTCCGCGCAGTGCCCGGCTGCAGCGGCCGCCGTTCCCCGGGGCCTGTCGGTGTTGTCACACAGAAAGCGCCGTGTGTGACTTTGTGCAGCGATGTTGCCCGCTCTGAGCGGAGCGCCGGGCGCCGGGCCAGGCACGACCTCCCGGGCCGCCCCCTCCCGCCGGGCCCGGGCCGCCCCGCCGCCACGATCTCGGCCTTTGCGGCGCTGACCCACGGCGGCCCCGCCGCACGACTCCGGCCCTGCCGTGAGTCACGGCCGCCCCCGCGGGCCGAGGGGCGGGACGGGGGGCGGCCGCGCCCCTACAAAGCGCACCGCCAGCGCCGGGCACCCGGGCGGCATGGACGAACCGGGCTGGGCGCCACCGCCTGCGCCGCGGCCGCGGGGCTGCTGCTCTACCGCATCGCGCGAGGTACGGCCGGGCGGGGAGCGGGCGACGGCGGCGGAGAAGGGAGGAAGGAGGAAGGAAGGAGGCAGAGGGAGGGATCAGGGCCATGGCGGGATGCGGCCCGCGGCGCGGGAAGGCGCCACGCGGGGCCCGGGCCCGCCCGCCGCTGTGGCTGAGGGAGCGGCCCCGGCGGGGTCTGTGCCCGGCCGCGGGGCTGGGGAACGGGGCAGAGCCCCGCAATGTGCGGGAGAACGGCCGGCTGCCTTCTTAGGATCCCCTGGAACGGCTTTTGTGTGCGGGCTGAGCATCCCGGCCGCGCTGCGGTGGCGGTGAGTGCAGCCCTCGGCCCAGGGACACCGCCGGGGACCGCTCTGCGCCATCGGGGTCTGCCTTGGGACACCTTCCAGGCAGCGAGACAGAAAACCCTGCTCCTTTGGCTGGTTAGTGTGGGCTGAAGGCAGGATTGCTGGGGGAACTTGGGGGAGGTTCCATACAAGTCAAAATTATTGATTAGGACCAAAATTCTTTGGTTATTTGTTTTTTTTAATTGCACCGAACGTACTTTAGACCTTAGAACAAATTCAGAACAATTGAAAACCAGGTTTGGAAAGCATCAGGAGAGATTTCATGATACAGATCTCATAAAAGGAGAAAAGCTTAATTTGACAGATTCTAATCTAGCATAGCATGAAAGGAATGTAGAGATGTGTGGAATATGAGGCATTTTATTCTTTATAGCAATAGACTGTGCAGTCTGCTCATTTGTTAAGTGCTCCTATCGGAGACGAGCCAGTCCCAAGGGCTCCTGTGTTAAGGTTCATTTCAAGTTTATGCTTTGCAAGAGAAGCATATCCCTATATCCTCAGTATGATGCTTAAGATTTGCTCTGAAGCGTTTGCTGTTTATTTATCTGTATCAGCGATCAGTAGGACATTAGCCCATATACAAGACTTGGCATTTCCATGACATATTTAGGGTAGCCAAGAAATCCAAGTGGCCTAAAGCAGTCCTAGTGAAGCAGGCAAGATTTCTTTGACCCAGTTGAGGCTAACATGCTTTTTGAGGGATTTGTTCTGTTCAAGTTCATTAAAAGATCTCTGGAATGGAAAGCATTTCTTCCTAAGTCTTTGAAGACTGCTGGTAAATCTTTCAGGTGACCTTGATAATTCTTTGAGGCTACATGTTTGTGTTTCTCGGTACTATTCTGATAGTTACAAATTTCATACTCTGCCGTAGCTAAGTGAATCTTCCATAGTGACCGAGGAGGAGAGCTTAATATGGGATACAAACATGATGACAAACATAAATATGATGCTGCCTTTGCTTTTTGTTTATTAAGGAGGAAGAAGATTGGATGTCCAGATATGCACAGAGCCTGGGGTTGGTTATCACTGGGTCTGTGTCCCTGCCTGAGTCCACTGGGCACCTTTTTCCTGGTTAAGAGGATGCTAAGTCTGGTTCCTGGGAGAGGACAGGCTGCAAACTTGTAACTTATGACACTATTAGAAATTTGGTCTTGTGGCTAAATCTGGTCTACAGCTGGTAGTTTTGAGAAAACGCATCTATGTTACGGTTCACCTGCTGGATTTAGGCAGCTGTGATGTGTTTTTCTTGCATTGGAAAATGGGGTTTAACATTGGGTGTGCCCTGACAGACCCCTTTAGTGACAGGCGATGGACATGGGCACAATCTGTTGTTTGCAGCTCAGTTTTCTGCCACCCTGGAGCTTCCCTGGAGGCAGCTGAGCTCTGAACCTGCGTTGTGCCCGTGCTTGGTCTGTCCTACTGCCCCCAGATGTGGTTTGATCAAACTGATCCGTGCAAAACAGCTCCTCTTCCCTGGGTATTTTTTGTTCAGATTTGCTGGCATAGCTATTTGAATAATCGCTTTGTAATCCAGTTGTGCCAGAATTAAGGGTGCTGCTTTAAATGCTTTTAATGAAGAATTGGGTTTTTCTTCTAACTCTTGGCAGAGAAAGTAGCCCAGTGAAGGACTGCACATCCACCAATGGTCTCTTCCAAGATTATAGAAAAGTAAACGTCTTCATCTTCTGACTTTATTAGTAAAGAGGGTGGGGGAATAGATGTAAATAAAAATATTTATAAATCCAGTTTATTATTACCAGCACTTATCAGGGAGAGTGCTGTTCTGGCAATCCGTTAGGCGTGTGTACTTCAGCATGACCTTAAATGTGTGTATAAATGAGGAGTAGTGAAGAGTGCTGGGAGCTGGAAGAACCTGAGTTCCTCCTCATGTTACATGACAGACACAAACTAATTGCTCCAGTGTTTGTCAATGGAACCTGGACAGCTGCAACCTGATTTTTGTGAGCAAAATAAAGGAATACAGTAGCTTCTCACAGAGGAATGTTTTGTCATATTGTCCGGGCAATGTCAGATGTTTAGGTATTAATCCCATAACTGAGTTTACTGCAGGTATTCTCCCCTCAATTTTGTCTTAAGCAAATACTTTCTACCTGCAAAACAATTTGTCCAAGCCTGGGATTTTTTTTTATCTTGATTAGGTGTGCAGGTTAAACATGGAGTCAGCACAAGAAGTCAGCTGTGAATGGAATCTCTCTGTGCTCTGAGTAACTCAATCACTTCTTGTTGCTCAGGTTTTATTTTGCAGGGAGGTTCTCTGTCCAGTGAAGCTGTTTCAGATTAGTACAGTGAGAGATTATAAACTCCTCAGGGATGATTTGCCTTTTGTTTTGCAAGGGATTGAGCAGGTGGTAAAGGCTGGGGTTTGCATTGTCTGTGTCATAGCAGGATCTGACTTGAGAAGCAGTGTGTGCTTTCCTGAATTCCGTCAAGGTGGATATAGCTCCAAACTCTATATTTGAGAGTCTTTCCAAATGCAGAACTTGTTTTCTGTTTTTTCAGTCCTGCCCAATTGCTAAAAAATTAGCACTCTACCTATACACTCTTGCCTGAAGCAACCTTTTTCTCCCCTTGTTCTTGTTTTTGCATCCACCAGATTGGGAATTTGGGATTTTTTTGCACCTATTTCTATGGCAACAGATTATAGGTCCACAAAAGGAAGTATTATTGCCTTTTATCCTGCATAATCCAGGACTTAGCCATTTCTTTTGCATACATTGTCAGAATGAAGTGCTGCCATTTAATCCTTGGTAGTACTTCCTGAGCTTGATGAGCAAGAAATGAAATCCTGTTTGGAGAAAGATGGAAAGGTCTCGAGTATACTGAGGATTTGTCTCTGATGTTAGTGAGTTCTCAGGTAGGGTTTGGCACGGATGATTTTTGCTTTATAGCATGACTACTTTATTCCTTTTCTCCCTTGTGCTTTTTCACTTCTGTTATCCATGAAATGAGTGCTTCTGCTTCTGTCATGTAATGGAATTTAGAGACTGGGGGTGGGTAGAGGCTGAGAGGTGCATGTATTGTTTCTGTGAATGCCAGAGGATGGTACAGCAGCGAGAGGGAGGGACTGTGGCAGGTTCTGCAGTACCTGGGACTGGGCAGCAATATCCTCCCTCTGGAAGTGGAGTTCAGGCTGTGCCAAGGAGCTGTGGGGTTTGTGTTTTAGTGTTCATAAACATGTTATATTTGCACAGCTTGTACACCTGTGATAGTGAGATTGAGCTGCTACAGCAGGTGTTGCTGTCCATCCTTCACGTGGCTGTTTTGACGTGTGGTTTGCTTGGCTTTTGGACAGTGGTAGCTCATGGATAACTCAGACTATCGGCCTAGATTTGTCTGCTTTTAACTCCGGGTTGGTTGGGGTTTTGGGTTTTTTTTGCTTGGTAGTTTTAGCAGCGGTATTTTTAACTCAGATCAGTTGCTGTTTTGAGCCCCCTTGGCAATGAAGAAAGTTGAGCAGGGAATATTCGTTTTAAGAGGGGTGTGGGTGTATCTATTTTGAGATGAGAATCTTTCATCCTAGTAGCTTCAGCCATTTCTTTCAGCATCTGGCAGGGAATCCTCTGTACACACTGACTTTTTAGTGCTTCATTTCAAGCATATCCTCATTGTTGGTACCTAAACAGAAGGCTCAGGCATTCCTTGAGGGTTTGATATGTTTTGAACGGAGTTTCAAGGCATGGTCTATGGAAATGGGAGTGGGAAAAAATGTTAATTATAGAGATCCATCTACAGAGGGGATGGCTGAGAAGGAAGACCCACCTGACTGTTCGATTGCAGGGTGCCAGACAACACTTCTGCAGCATTTAGGTGTTTCAGCAGCAGAGAACATTTCCTGCAAGAAGTTAGGAGCACTTTGGCTGCTGTCAGCTGCTCCCCAGGCCTTGGTGAGCTCCCCTGCTCTGCTGCCGCTGCAGTGGAGCCACACAAATGAATTCCCTGTTGGAGCTGGGCTGGTGGCAGCTGGGCCCATCTGTCTGCATTGCTGCCAAGTCCTGAGCAGCTGCCTTCCCTTGGAACTGGGACTGGTTCTGATAAAGCCAGACAGCTGGGCTGGGGTGCCTTGACCTGCCAGGAGACTCCTCCTGGGGATTGCACTGAGTTTCCAGACAAATGCAGAGCGTCTCTAGCAGGCAGGCTCAGGGATTGGGCCACTGGAGTTCTTTGCTCAAACATTTGTCAAACCTGTTGTGGTGGGGCCCTGTCACAGCTGTTTGTCTGTATTGGCTGTTGTTCTAACAGCATTGCTTTAAAAAACAAGGGGCTCATGGATCAAGGTCATTAATCTGTCCCTTCAGTTCTAGTGCATAAAGGCAGGGGAAGAAATGTTGATTCCTCAGTTCCTTTGGTACCTAAAGTTGTAAAGAAATGGCAGTTTACAGTGCTGGAACCTCAGGATAATGTGGTATACCCTTGTCCTTGAAAAAATTTCTACCAAACAGGGCAGATAGAATCTGTAACCATGAGCCCATTTCCTGGGTTTCTGAGGGCTGTCCCAGGCAGCTCTTGTGGTTCCTTTTCCTCAAATCCTGTGTATTAAGCATGAATTCTACTGCACCCCTCTCACAGAATTGCATTGCTGATTATGGAGAGGACTTGTACCCCCAAATATGCCCCTGAAAAACAGGGCGTGGGTGAATCACAAGGTTGTTATTGAAATTCTGGTATGTCTATGGTATGTCTACTAGAACAGAGGTTTGATTGTCATGCAGAAATTTATTTTTACTTTAATATTCCATCTTTTCATTGCTGGCATGACTAGTCCAAGTCGTATCATTAAGCACAGGGAATGGGAAGATTGATTGTTTTTCAGCCTCTCGTGCATATCTCTGTTTGAAAGCCATATCTTTGTTCTCCATCAGCCGAGCTCAGTGCTCCTGTCTGAGATGTTTCCTCTCCCAGCAGGAAGAAGCCCACGCACGTGACAGTGAACTGCTGGTTCTGCAACCAGGACACGGTGGTGCCCTACGGGAACCGCAACTGCTGGGACTGCCCCAACTGCGAGCAGTACAACGGCTTCCAGGAGGTACCAGGGCAGGGGAGCCTGGGGTGGGCACAGCCTGGGCATTGCCAAAACCCTGCTCAGCATGCTCCAGGCCCAGTGCACATGGGTGTCCAGTGGTTGGGCAGCAGCTCTGTGCTGAGCACCGGTGAGCTCAGCAACTGAGCTTGGAGAAACAATCCCCTGCACTGGGGTTTGCTGACTGCAGAGATCAAAATTTTCCTCTTAAGCTTTAACGGGCAAAAGTGGCCCTGAAATATCTGTTAAGAATACTTCTTGGAACAATTCTTCTCTGCTTTTGTAGTCTGTTAAATAGCAAAGGCTATCTTAAGCTGAAATCCAGCACCAGCAGCTGCTTGCAATAGCTGCAGGACAGTGGGGTTGGGGAGAAGCTTTGCAGCACTTTGTCTCTTTTTTTGCTTGATTATTTTGTTATGTAGGTGAATGCTAATGAAAGGTAGAGCTGCTGACAGAGCTTAGGGAATCTTACTGCCACCCTAGCTCTGATTTTGTGACGAATGTTTGCTTTCCCTCCTGCTTTTTGTCAGAATGGAGACTACAACAAGCCCATCCCCGCCCAGTACATGGAACACCTTAACCACGTTGTGTCGGGCAGTGCGACTTTCTGTGACCCTGCAAAACCACAGCAGTGGGTGAGCAGCCAAATTCTGCTCTGCAAGAAATGCAACAACCATCAAACCATGAAAATCAAACAGCTGGCTTCATTCTCACCAAGGGAGGAGGTGAGTGTTTGTTAGGGGCTCCATCACTGGAGAATGTTTGTCCAAGGCATTCCCATCCGTGTGTCTGCTCTTGCTGCTCTATTCCATTCCATGCTGCAGCCTTGTAAGCAGGAGGGAGAGTTTTTCACTGTGCTGTGGAATGATGCTCCAGTGATCTTCAGAAGCACTCCAGTGCAGAGGTTACTGATCAGTGTTGCAAGTTTATGCAATTCTGCTTCAAAACTGGAATGTTTCCCTGCTCTAGATGAGCCCTGGAAGTTGAAGCTTCCTTAATATGCATGGAGGATGGGATACTGGGGTTTCTGCTTCACAATTTTATGGCTCCCTGAAGTTTCAGGCAGAGAATTTAGTGCTGCACTCCTTAGGCTTCAATCATGGTGAAACCTTGGGGTTAGGCTGTGCTGCAGTACGATGGATACATCTTCTGGTTTGCCTAATCCAGTCTGCTTTGTGTAACTGTGATGAGTTTAATCAGAGTGACTCCCAGAAAACAGATTTAAATTTGATCATGCTTAATGGGAATATCTTTGGCTGCTGCCCTTTTCTCAGCTTTATTTCTAGTCCCTGTCCCTCGCCAGACCTATCCAGTTGCTCAAGTACTGCCAGCCTTTGGCTCCTTTTTAGGCATTCAGTGAACTGCAGTGTCTGTGCCAGCTGAGAAACCTGGGGCTGTGTTATCCAGTGCTTGGACAAGGGTGTCAGGGACAGCAGGGCTGGCTCTTGTGGGGAGGAGCAGCAGGTATTTGTGTCCCCTCCCTTGAGGAGAAGAGCCGTTCTAGTTCCTTGTATCACTGTGTGAAGTTCGTAAGGTCTCAACAAAGACAGCAAAACTGCACAGAAATTTGACATCCTGGTAATGGGCCACAGCAGCCTTTTCTGAGGCTTTTTTCACCTCTTCTGGTGCATGGAGGATGGGTCAGCTCAGTGGGAAGCTGGGTGTGTGGCTGGCCTGCAGCTTGGGCTGGTTTTGGGGAGCAGTCCCTGTGCAGGGCTGGTTTTGGGGAGCAGTCCCTGTGCAGGGCTGGTTTTGGGAGCAGTCCCTGTGCAGGACTGGTTTTGGAAACAGTCCCTTTGGAGCTGCAGCCATGCCCCGTTCACCTGTGAGCACCAGACACAGCAGTCTGAGGGATCTGCTCTCCTGAGCTCCCTTCCTGTCCTGTTGTCACCAGGGCAAGTACGATGAGGAGATTGAGGTGTACAAGCACCACCTGGAGCAGACCTACAAGCTGTGCCGGCCGTGCCAGGCTGCTGTGGAGTATTACATCAAACACCAGAACCGGCAGCTGCGGGCACTGCTGCTCAGCCACCACTTCAGGCGCCGGGACACGGACAAGAGCTACTGCCAGGTACATGGGAGACAGGAGGGGATTCAGGGGGAGGGACAGACAGCTCTGCACCCCTGAACCCAGCTCTGCTGCTGGGAGAGGGAGGCAGAGCCTTGGGGCTCTCTGCCCGTGGGAGTTTGGGTGCAGGGCAGTTCAGAGGAGTGCAGGAGACTTGCCACAGATGCTCCTAATGTTAGTTGTAAGTTTTCCTCCTGCTGTCACTCAGTGCAGTTGTCAGGAGGTAAGTCTAATGTAATAACAGAGTGGAAGGAAAATAATGGGACAGGCAGAGAAGGGGAGGTAGGGAAGCCAATTTATGAGTGTGGTGCAGGAAATTACAGAGTACAAGGGGAAGAAAAGTAAAAAGGAACAATGGGAATTAAATTATGACTTTCTCCTTGTTTCACTGCCCTTCCTGATCTTGGCTTCTGCTCATATTTCTGCAGTTGCTCCTTGCTAGTCTGCAATATCCCATGTGTTAGCCCAGTAGAGAGACTTAGAGGTACTTGAGCAGAACAGTCCAGTAAACCATACATTCTGGAAGTGTTTCATACAACACCACTTCAAAACCTTGCTGCAGTCAGCTTCTGACAATGTGTTTCTCCCTTCCTCTGCAGAATTTGTGTTCATCCTCCTCTTCCACCTCCATCAGCACCCCAGCTCAGGTGATATTTCTGCGGTTCCTGGCGTTCCTCAGCTGTGCGTTGCTGGTTCTGATGGCTTTGTACGGCTCAGGCGATCCCTTCTCGCTCAGCACGGCCGTCCCTGCGCCCCTCAGCCCCACATCCCTGCGGAACAGGACTGGCCCCAGCCCCACTGGCGAGGGCAGCAGCAATGGCAGCTCAGTGAGGGCAGGGGGCTGGAGGGAGCTGCTGTCCCTGCTCCCCGATCACCTGCTGGACAGCCTGAGCACCGCCTGGGCCTACGGCAAGAACCACCAGACAGCAGTGGCCGTGCTGGGGCTCTTCACCTGCCTGCTGGCCATGTTCCTGGCTGGGCGCATCAGGTGCGTGTGCTCGGCTCCTGGTTCACTTCACTCTGCTTTCCCGGGAGCTCTCTAGGGCTGTGTTACCTTGGTGATGCAGGGGTGAATGTTTTCCAGAATGGCACATGTAGTACTGCTACCGTGATTCATTCCATTTAAATTGGAATTGCTGTGAATGAAGAGTTGCCTGTGCAGCTCTGGAACTGATTTACTCAGACACTTGCCCAGCAGCGAGCAGGGCTGCCCGTGATGTGCTGTGGGCAGAGCAGTACAGAACCTGCTGAGTGTGGGTGCTCTCCCCCATCCCTGTCCATCCTCAGGACAGGGTGTTTCCATGGTGTTTAAACCCTTGTCTGCTTTCTGTGTCCACAGGCTCCGGAGGATCGACGCCTTTGCCTCGGTGCTGTGGTTTGGAGTGATGAGTCTGCATTTAGCCGAGCGCTACCTGAAGGCGGACACGCCGGGCTGGCTGGACACGGCCAAGTTTGGCACCACGTCCCTGTGCTGCCTGGTGGGCTTCACCGCCGCCGTGGCCACGAGGAAGGCAACGGGCCAGCGGAGATACCGGCCCCGAAGGTCAGAGCCACGGCAGTGACGCTGGGGGAAGGAGCAAAAAAGCCTTGTGAACTCTTTGCGATTGGTGCTTCTCTCTCCTCTTGTTACTTTCCCTTCCTCTGTTTCCTTTTTTTTAAATTAGTTAAGCAGTGAAGATCTTCTCTTCCTTTTTATATATACATACATATATTCACATCTATATGTGTGTATATATATATATAGATATAATTGTTTCCCATCCTGGTTTACCACTGGGCTAGCTGCTCAGAGCATTTCCACTGCTAGCCATCGTGCTGCCTCCATCCTCCCTCCCTCCTGCACCCCACATCAGCACTACAAACACCCAGCTTCTCCAAAGTCACTTCTTCCAGCAGCTGCCCCACAAACTGCTCCATAAATGCCGCCTCCTCCCCATTCTGCTCCTCCAGCCAAAGAGATTCTGGCTCCTCCTGAACTCCTGGCTCTTCTCACTGCCTCTCCACCCTTAGCTACTCACAGAGGAACCCCCTGCCATCTTCACTGTGCTAATGGTGCTAATGGTCATTTTAATGTGGAACTGCTGGGACCTTGCCTCTGCAATTGGAGCCCTCCTTAAGGGTGCTGTGCTGCCCAGGCACTGAGGAGAGCACCACACAGAGCCCAGAACCTGGCTCCTCTTGCCTTCCACTGTGTAGCATCACTTACCTGCATCCTCTCTTGCTCTGCCCTTCTCCTGGCTCCCGTTTTAAATGGAGAAGTGTCCTTAAGTGCTTTTGACTGGAACTTCAGTAATTCATTCAAAAAGGTGCTTTAAAAAGTCATGTACCTCAGAGTGTCTTGAATTAATACCTGAAATTATTCAGCTCTTTGAGGTTAAATTTTCACATCTACCGGTGGTTGTTGCTTTCAGTGCCAATTTTCTTTGGCATTCCTCACCTGCCCCCTGAGGAACATCTGTGTACAAGCACAACTGGATAAAAATGCATCTGTTCCTCCATTCTAATAGCCTTAGAAAGAGAAGAAATGTGGCACTGACAACCTCATGCCGTGATATCTGGGCAGCTTTCATTGTACATCACTACTCTATTGCTGAGAACACAGAGTGGAAGTGTGTGCTGTAGGAAGGGGTGGGAGCTCTGCTGTGGGACTGCAGTTTTTGGGCTACTTGGAGGGGTTAATTTTGTAGCCTGGCATTGTGCCAATGCTGCTGAAAAAGAGGGTCTGGAAATTGTGGCTTGGAGTCGAGTTCTCTGCTGGAAGCTGGAGTGGCTGGGTGTTACTGCCTGGGGAGGAAGGAACTTCCAGCTGTTTGGGTTTTTTAGGATTAACTTGTTGGAGCCTCTTAGGATAAGCAGTCTGATTATCCTGCACAGTTGTTTGAAAGGCACTCCACTGAGTGTCTCATACAGATTTTGGTCTTTCAAGAGGAAATAGCTCTTTCACAGATCTGCTGTTTTCTTCTGTTCAGAATAGCACAGTGGAACTCACCACCCTAATAGGCTGATGCAAGTTAATTGGGTGTCGTGATCTTCAGTGTATAAACTCTAAAATAATCAGAATGGAGCTCTCACTGTGAAGTATCTGCAATTCCTGCTAAAAAATGCAGACACTACTGGGTGCTGCAGATGCTGGTGAAATGAGAGGAGCTTTACTAAAGGAAACAAAAGCTATTTCCTGGCTGTTCATAACTGTTCCTCTAGCAGTTTCATTGTGAAAGCACAAAAGTAGCACTACCAAAAGCTCTGAAATTCATGAACAAAGCCAGGCTGAGTCATGGGAGGGTGCAGCTCCTGCCTGTGGGCCTGTAACCCAGACCTGTGCCCATCTGGGCTCTCCTTGGAACCTTTTTCTGTGCCTTCAGAGAACTGGAATATCCATCTCCCAGCTAACAGAACCTGTCTCTATTCTGGTGCTTGTGAATGATGCTGAGGGTTGTTTACTTAACTTACCCACAGAAGGAATCCAGCAAAGTCTGGTTCCATCTTCCACGTTCCCATCACTTCCCAATCCTGACCCAAAACATTTGTCATCTGGCTCACAGTCCCAGGCAATGGAAACCTTGAGCTGTTATGGCCATAAAGTGAAATAAGGCATCTAGACTTCTTTTTTAATTCCTTCCTTCTTCCTGCTTCAGGACTTCCAAATATTCCCTCCTAAGTTTGAAATGTAAGAAAAGACTGATGCTGATGTTTCTGTTTAGCTGTGATTGTCCTCTGCACTTGCCTGTAAATTTGGATTGAAAGTTCCCTCCCAGTGATGGGAGGAATCTCAGATTTGAAGGATATGTTGAGAAGGCTGAAAGGAGGGGTGTGAGCAGACAGACTCTGTGGGAATGGTCATGGTAATGTCATGCCTGATTTCTGTCAGCAATATCCTGTTTTTAATAAGAATGAAATGATTCTGTCTAAATTTTCTTGCCCAGTAGTAAGGAAACTCTGAGTGGCAGCTTCTAAAGATGGCTGGCAGCCTCCTGGGATGTTTTATTTTCAGGAGCTGAAAGTCAAGGCTGTGTTAAGCTTCACTGTGTCCTGTTTGATATCCTCTCCTATCTCCTCTCAGTAGCTGTTTGCCTCCCTTCTTTTTAGGAGCACTTTGGTTTTTATTTTCAATTTAAACTCGACCCATCCTCGAGCTCCCTGGGGTCAGACACCCTTTGTGGTGTTTTTCTCTTGAATGTGACATTGTTTTACCATGCCTGTTCTTTTCTCTTTTTCTCTTCTCTTTTTCCCTGTGCAGATGGGATGGGATGGGGAGGATGCACACTCAATATTGGGAACAGGCAGTTGGTAGAGCTGTGGGAAGGAAAGGATTTACACTGTGAAGCCCAAATAATCCTGTTAAGGAATATTGTAGCTCTGTTTGCACAGCAAGTGCAAATCTATACTGGATTTAAAGTCCTTTAATCTGGGACATACTTAATGCAAGTGACACACAAGCAAGGAATCCATTTGTCTTCTCTTTATGCACATTAATGCAAGTGAAGTATATTTACTAGTTGCACTAATTTCTATGTCAGAACATCAGAAAGCTGCTTTGTTTTATGGCCAAGCTGTACAACTGATCTCTGTGGTGCTTTGCTCACAACTCATAACTGAAGAACTTTTGGGCTCATAACTGGGTAAATTATACAGATGAAACAAAATAACACAATATGTATTGAAGTGGGGTTCAGTTTTAATGCCAAAGAAGCTTTTGATTTTGCTCAGGTGTCAGCCTATTTTCCCCACTTCTTGGTGCCTCAGCATGCTGCTGCTTCTGAAAACAACAAAAACCTCAGAGCCTCAAAACCAAACTTGCAGCAGTTGAATTTTTGGTGCTGCAGAGACTCTGATGCTGACAGTCTCCTCTCTCTCTGCATCTCTCACGTGCTGTTGTTGATGGTGGAGGGTGATGGATCTTTTGTGGGAAGGGAAGAAAGGAGGAGAAGGGTGGGTTTTGTCCAGAGGTGTTCTGATTTTTAAACTGTAGTGTTCAACCTGTACCAGACAGATTGTGTCTCAGACAACGAGCCTTCAGATGAGTTATAAATCAGCAGTATTCTCCTGTTGACTGTGGAAAAAAAAACCCAGTCAAACCACCACGGCCTTTAATGAGACTGTTGTTGCCACAGCAGATTGCAGAGCCAGAGGGGCTGTGTGGACACTGCCATGCCATGGGTTCTGCATGGAAGGTGCTTTGCATTTGTCACCCAGCACCTTCTGTGTCATCTGTGTGTGCACAAATCTGAGCTACATCACCTGAGTCCTGCAGGAGCAATGTGTGTTTGCTGCACAGTGCTCCTGTCCTATGCAAGGGAGGTGCTATTTTGGGTGACACTTTCCCTTCTCCTGGGATAAGAGCTAACAAAGGCTTGGTAACAAATAACCACAGCTGACACCAAATCATCCAGAACCACTGGGTCTGTGCTTTTTGCTTCTTGTTCTCACTTAGCTGGACTCTTTCTTCAGGCCACAGAGGAACACTTGGTAACCTGTGGTCTCCAGATGCAATTTTGTTGCCTGAGGATTCTCTCAGCCACGCAGGCCAGAGCATGCAAACATCTTAACAATATTAGAGGGGTTTAGCCCAGAAAGCCCCTAATTCAAGGTGCTGATTTTTCACATTGACCATGTGTCTGGACCAGAGGATGGTACAGCAGAATGGAGCTGAGGTGCTGAGGGATTGTGAGTGGGTTTGTGTGTCCCTTGAGGTCAAATCTGCTCCATCCCCAAGTGCCTGACTCTGGTTCTCAGTGGCCATGGCTGATCTGCCAACTCCAAATCTTGTACCCTGTCCCAGCAGGGGCCAATGGGGTTCATGAAGTGCCTTTCCCTGGGCCAGATTTGGGACAACACTGTGCTACTTTGCCTCAGTGCAGCCATGGCATGGGACAGCAGTGCCCGTGTGTCTGCCAGGCCACTGCTTTTGTCCTTCCTCTGCCACCACTGACAGTGGCAAAGATAAGAGGACACTTGGGCTAAAATTTCTGAGCAGCTCTACAGCTCTACAGAGGGGTGAGGGAAAACCCAGAGGCAGCAACCCAGTCAGCATTTCTGCTGCTGCTGCTGCTTCTGGCCTTCCTGAGGCCCTCAGGGACATCAGTCCATGCAAACTGACACCTTTGTGGTCCTTTACCATTGGAAATCCACTGTATTTATATCCAGTTCTTTCTCTTAACTCCTCCTTCCCTACACCCATGCTTTGCATGCCTTAGTGAGCTTGGGTGTGTCAAAGGGTGAGGACATGTGGGAATATGAAAACGGTGTAGTGGCTTTTTATTTTGGCTTTATGAATATTTTTCAAGTGTGCTGAAATTATGTGAAGCTAATAATCATGCTTAGATACCGTAGGAAGTGTGTATTGATGTAATGTGGACAAAGTATTTATGCTCTTCTAAAAATTAATATAATTAATAGCCAGATAATTGCTGCAGACTGACTGCACTGGTGAAAGCTGAAGGGAGCTGTGGTAAATGTCTCTGCTTTGGTTTTCAGAGATGCTTTTGAAATGGTTTGTGCTGTCACAGTCTCCCAGTTGAGCTGTCACCTGCAGGAGCTCTTGGCTCTGCTCTCCAGGGACATGGACAGTGCTCAGTCCTGAAGCCGTGCCCTGTAAAGTAAAGCCTCCTTTAGGACCAAAGCTCAGGAAGAGTTCCCTGAACATTTCTGGCACCCCATGGGTGGATCTGTGTAGACACAGGATGTGCACATCCACACACACCACCTTTGTGCCACAGTTGATGCCAGCCCTGGGTACTCTGGAAGGTCTTAGTGCAGCAATGGCAGCTCTAATTCAATCCTCCTTTCTCATCCAAAGCAGGACAATGGCCAGGAGACAAAAATTCTTACTTTTGGCAGCTGAAGTTTCTAGCTAGTCACAAATCAGAATATGAATGTGTTTGAGACCTGTGCCCAGTTTAGCATTATTCTCCCTGTGTTTTGTTCCTGGATGCTCTTTGCTCCTGGATCTGTGAATTGGACTGGAGGCAGAGCTGTGGCCCTGAGAGGGGAGGGGCAGCAGAGCAGAGCAGAGCAGAGATTCTGAGCTGCTCCAGCCAGTGACCCCCTCCTGGGGTGACAGGGACTGGGACAGGGCCCTTCCTGGGGTGACAGGGACTGGGACAGGATCCTTCCTGGGGTGACAGGGGACAGGGCCCTTCCTGGGGTGACAGGGACTGGGACAGGGCCCCTTCCTGGGGTGACAGGGACTGGGACAGGGCCCTTCCTGGGGTGACAGGGACTGGGACAGGGCCCCTTCCTGGGGTGACAGGGGACAGGGACAGGACCCTTCCTGGGGTGACAGGGGACTGGGACAGGGCCCTTCCTGGGGTGACAGGGACTGGGACAGGGCCCTTCCTGGGGTGACAGGGACAGGGACAGGACCCTTCCTGGGGTGACAGGGACTGGGACAGGATCCTTCCTGGGGTGACAGGGGACAGGGACAGGGCCCCTTCCTGGGGTGACAGGGACTGGGACAGGGCCCCTTCCTGGGGTGACAGGGACGGGACAGGACCCCCTCCTGGGGTGACAGGGACTGGGACAGGACCCTTCCTGGGGTGACAGGGACTGGGACAGGGCCCCTTCCTGGGGTGACAGGGACTGGGACAGGATCCTTCCTGGGGTGACAGGGACGGGACAGGACCCCTTCCTGGGGTGACAGGGACTGGGACAGGGCCCTTCCTGGGGTGACAGGGACTGGGACAGGATCTTTCCTGGGGTGACAGGGACTGGGACAGGATCCTTCCTGGGGTGACAGGGACTGGGACAGGGCCCTTCCTGGGGTGACAGGGACTGGGACAGGCCTTCCTGGGGTGACAGGGACTGGGACAGGGCCCTTCCTGGGGTGACAGGGACTGGGACAGGGCCCTTCCTGGGGTGACAGGGACTGGGACAGGATCCTTCCTGGGGTGACAGGGACTGGGACAGGGCCCCTTCCTGGGGTGACAGGGACTGGGACAGGGCCCCTTCCTGGGGTGACAGGGACTGGGACAGAGCCCTTCCTGGGGTGACAGGGACTGGGACAGGATCTTTCCTGGGGTGACAGGGACTGGGACAGGACTTCCTGGGGTGACAGGGACTGGGACAGGACCCCCTCCTGGGGTGACAGGGACTGGGACAGGGTCGGGGTGACAGGGACTGGGACAGGCCCTTCCTGGGGTGACAGGGACTGGGACAGGACTTTCCTGGGGTGACAGGGACTGGGACAGGACTTTCCTGGGGTGACAGGGACTGGGACAGGACTTTCCTGGGGTGACAGGGACTGGGACAGGACTTTCCTGGGGTGACAGGGACTGGGACAGGACTTCCTGGGGTGACAGGGACTGGGACAGGCCTTCCTGGGGTGACAGGGACTGGGACCCCTCCTGGGGTGACAGGGACTGGGACAGGGCCCTTCCTGGGGTGACAGGGACTGGGACAGGACCCCCTCCTGGGGTGACAGGGACTGGGACAGGGCCCTTCCTGGGGTGACAGGGACTGGGGACAGGGCCCTTCCTGGGGTGACAGGGACTGGGACAGGCTTCCTGGGGTGACAGGGACTGGGACAGGCTTCCTGGGGTGACAGGGACTGGGACAGGCTTTCCTGGGGTGACAGGGACTAGGGACAGGGCCCTTCCTGGGGTGACAGGGACTGGGACAGGGCCAGCTGGACGTGTGTAACTCACAGCTCTCTTGGGAGGGGACAGTCAGTCCTGAGCAAACATTTCAGCCCCGAATGCCCTGGGCAGATGAAGCTGGGCACATCCCCCAAGCTGTGACTGCATTTTCTCTTCTCACTTCATGGGCTGCATTAGCTGCCAGAGTGGGTCCATGTGCAGCCTGACGTGCCCCAGCTCTCCCGTGCCTCTCTCTGTCCCAGGATCTGCAGCATCTCTGGTTAAATGTGAATTAAAAAGGCACACACTGTGGTGGTGTCTGGATGGAGGGAGCTGCTCTCCTGGCAGGAGGTGTTTCTTCAGGACCGTGTACAGTCCCAAACCATGTGATGCTCTTCTTTAACCTTCTATTTATTTATTTTTAAAGTATCTGTGTAGCACTTGTGCCCAGCTGTCTAGTAACATTGTGATCATTGTAAACACTAATTAAGATACCCAATTTTTGATGTTCACAATATCAAGTTCTGAAATAAACGGCTTCCGGGCCTTGACTATTTCCACAAACTGTCTGACTCCAGAGCCTTTTTTTCCCCTTCTTCTTTTTTTATGTTATTTTTTTTCACTGTTCCCAGGCTCACATGCACAAAAGGCTTGGAGCAGTGCCTGGTGAGAGAGCAGACACAGCTGCAGTGCTCCATCCCAGGGCTGTGATGTGGCTGCTTCCTGCATTACGGTCCTCTTGCTCTCCTCACCTTTTTTTATCTGTTTCTGGAAGAAGTTTTAGTTCATTGCCCATTCTCAGGCATGAAGCACATTCCCAGGAGAGCTTTTAGCAGCCTGGAGCTCCCCTGACATGGCAGTGCGAACACTAAAGAGTGCAGAGAGCAGGAATGGGATTCTGCACACTTTGCAGGAATTCGTTCAGAACAGATCAGTGTTTAATACATTCAGCATTCAATCCTAAGGCTATAATCATCTATACTTAAAATTCTTTATCTCCTCCTTGCTAATCTGAAAAAATTCCTTTTCTGGATGACAAAAGATTCCTCAGTGCCCTGAGGATCTGGCTGCACTGCCTTGGTGAGGTTGAGAATTTGGGCTGTTGAGCAGCAGAACCATTGGAAGGCTGATGTGAAACAGTTACAATGCCAGGAGTGTGAGAGGGATTGTGGTTATGAGTGATGAATGACTGAATTATCTTCCGGCCCATTAAATGAAAAGTTTCCAAAGCCAATAAAGCAGTGAAGCTGTTCTCTGCTGCAGCAAGGAGCTGTGTAAAGTTGGATCCTTTAGCTCAAAGATACAGAAGGTGCCAAGTTAGGCCAAAAGAGCCATTGCTCACAGGTGATGCTGTGATTTGACCCTCCACAGCCATGGCACAGTCAGGGGTAGGTACCACTCCTTCTCCTGTGATTCACATCAGTCCTGGCACTTCCCTTTCCCATTCATTTCCTCCTGCAAGGCTGAGCTGGGCACACGGGTGTGTGTGTGGTGGGGCTGCACTGAGGGCTGCCCATGGATGCAGAGCAGGACACACACCCTCAGGAGCCTGGAGAGGTTGGGCAGCTTGTGCTGCTGTCAGAGCATGGCCTGCACCAGCTCCTGCCTGGCTCACGTGTCCAGTCTCATGGATGGCTGCCTCCAGCTAGCAGATAAATGGTTTATAAAAGATACTTCAGGTTGTAATCTTAACTCTAGAGTTAGCACAGCATAATACTGCTGCACCACCTCTTTAATCTCCAGGAGAGAATGACACGTGCATAAATCACCCCTCAGTGCAAGGCTGAGATTTTCTTCATGCTCTGATTTACTCCTGGCTTTCCATGTAACCATAGTGCTGCTCTCATCTGTCTCTGTTTCCATCAGAAGGGAGATTAAGCCTCTAAATATTGCAGCTAAATCTATCTGCAAAGTCAGATATCTCTGTTTAAAAATATGCATTTCATACCCAGTTAATTCCTCATCATAATTTATCTGACAGTTGTATTACCTTTTCTAACTAAACAAACATCTTACAGATCATTCAGAGATCTGGTTCATATTATAGACTTCCTTTCATGTGTTTCCATTCAATTGTTAAAAATAACACTAAATTCCTGTATTTTCAACATCTGGACTTGGTAAAGCATTCTGGTGGTCTCTCATCCAAGGTGTTTGCACTGGAGCTCCTAAACTGTTCCACCCTCTTTTCCATTGTGTATTGTGGGACGGGCTGGTGCACAATGATTAAAGTGAGGTTGAGCAGTTCTTTTCCCAAAGTGTAGGAACATTCCCATAAACTCTCCAGCATTCTGCATCTTGCACTGCTGTGCTGAAGAGTTGGTGTTGATGTGAGCACAGCAGAGAGGCATTTGCAGGGGTTTCCATTGCTCAGTGTCTGTGTGCGTGTCCTTCGCAGGTTCCTCTCCGGGGACTCGGTTGCTCTGTTCCCCAGCGGCTCTGGCTCAGCTTTCCCTTCTCCTGCCACGTCTCTGTTTGTGCCAACACCACCCAGCATCCTGCACCTGACCAACCAGCAGCTCTTCAGGTCCCCACGCAGAACATCCTCATCATCCCTTCCCGGCCGTCTGAACCGGGCGCTGTCGCTGGGCACCATCCCCTCGCTGGCCAGGGCAGGTGAGTGCAGGGTGGCACAGGAATGGGATGGGGCTGGGAGGGATGGCTGCTCCATCACAGGGGGATCCAGCATCACGAGTTCAGGGACAGGCAGGGCCAGCTGGGTTCAAATGTTTTGGTTTTGCTTGCAGATTCTGGCTACTTGTTCAGTGGCAGCCGCCCGGCGTCGCAGTCATCACAGTGCAAGGAATCCCCTCCATCAGGTACTGCTGCCTCTGCAGGGTTAACACTGCCTGGGTTCAAACACATGTCTGATTGAATTCTTTCCTCCCTGCTCACATTCCGGTGAAAATGTCCATTTTGCTGTTAGAAATGCTGCAGGGAGGGTCCCAGCTAAAAGGGGGATTGCATTAAAATCAGGTGCTGTGTGTGGTGGGTGTTCCCCCTGTGAAAGCTCACGGTGACATCAGTGAGACAGAACAAGGGGCCCGTTGCTGATTAGGGTGGAAAAGAGACTTTGGCTGTTGCAGGGCTCTCCCAGCAAAGTGCACGAGCTGGTCATTTGGCTGCAGTGGCTGCTCCAGTGTCCTCCATGACCTGTCTGGTGCCCTTGTGGCCTGGGTGGGTCCTTGGGCTGTGCTGCTGCAAAGGTGGGCACAGCCTGGCCCGGGGCAAAGCTCCTGTGCCCCAATCCACTCTCCAGCAGCCTCTGATGGATGTGCCAGTACAATTCATTCACTGCACAATGTGCTGTGCAGGCTGAGCAAAGGGGAAGCTCACCAGGCTCCTGGTAATTCCTGAGTCATTCCCGAATGTAAAGAGAGAATTTTAGTACAAGATACCTTGGTGGATATTTGCAACTCCCGTTCCTTTTCTTGTGGAATTGTTAAAGCAAACGGTGCCTGTTGTGTTGGGATGATAAGCCGGTGGTTTTCTCTGGGTTTTCCTTGCAGAGCCCTTCTCCCTGCTGTCCTGCAGCGGGGTCCCCTCCCGTATCCCGTCCCCAGCGCCGTCGGTCGCCGGTTCCGTCACCTCCAGCTCGGGGTCCCTGCGCTTCCGCCGGCCGCTCATCAGCCCTGCCCGCCTCAACCTGCAGGGCCAGAAACTGCTGCTGTTCCCCTCGCAGAGCGAGGCCCTGCTCACCCCCACGGGCTCCGAGGAGCACACCCACTCTGACAGCAACACCTTTGGTGCTGAGCTGGCCGGACTGCGGAGCAAGAGCCTGCTGGAGCGGGCAGTGCCCGGTACGTGCCAGTCATGGGGAGGAGCTGGCTGGACCCAGCCCTGCAGCATCCCAGCCACAGGGGATGGGAAACTGCCAGCACAAACACGGCTGCTGAATCTTTCTGTCTGCTTCTCCTTGCAGATATGAGATCTGCTGTGGAAGGAGGGAGTATCTGCAGTGATAATTCCATCAAAAAGGAGGATCGCTCCTCACACTCGTCTACCTGTGTGGTGGACACAACTACCAAAGGGGAAGATTTGGCAGGCTGGAGGGGTGAGTGCAAGTTATATCAGTGCTTCGTGCATGTGTGAGCATTTCTGTGAGGGTAACTGAGATCCTTCCTGGAAATCAAATAAATCAGTAGTAGCAAAATGGATCTTCTGCCTGCTATTCCAAGATCTTAACGAAGCTGTTCCTGTTCTTTACTGTCTGAAGAATGCTGACAAAGTGCTAAACTGAGGCAGGAGAAGAGGGGTGGGGATGCAGGTGTCAGGAGCATGAGATGAGATAAAAATACAGCCAAAAGAGAGCAGTGGAATCTTCCCTGACAGGGAAAGCGCTTCAACGATTCCTGCTTGTGATGAAAACACTGGGCAAAGAGAAGCAGTACAGCATATGTTCACTTTTATTATCTCCTCAGTTCTTTTATATCTCTTTCTACTGTTAACTGTTGTTCTCTGTATTCTCCTGTCCTACCCAGGTCGCTTTGGTAGCTCTGCTCTGCGGGGCCTGCTGGCTGTGAGCCTGACTCTCAATGCTGTCTTCACATCAGCCTATGTCTACAGGAGCCTGCGCTGATTTGTGCCAGCCCTCCCTGTCCTCTGGGTTCACCTGGTCCTGAGGAGACGAGAGGAATTCAATCATGGCTTCACGTCTGATGGCCATGCCACCGGTGCATGCTGTTTTTTAAAAAACTACTGTACACTCAACTGTCATGAAAAGGAATCTGGGCAGCTGCTGCCATCGCTTCCAGGTAGAACAGATGCCAGGATTGTCCCTGGAGATGGCAGGCACAATTCCCAGTTCCAGTTCAAAGCAGGAGGCCACTCCAACGGCCCACACACTTTCTGAAGAACTGACCTGAGACACAAGCCTGAAAATGTGTGAGCTGCGTTTTTAGGAACCTTCCCCCAGCTCTTCTTTCTGACATAGTGACCTCGTGCTGATGGTGCTGGTAAAATGAGGAGAATTGCAGCAAATGAGCTGAAGAAGAGGAATGGCTTGGTAGCTGGTGCTGGGCTTTGGCTGCTGTTTGCAGCATCCCCAGCCTCTGCTTCCTCTTCTCTTCTCTTTGGCACTCTCCTCTAAATTGTCACTGAACTTTCTTTAGTTGCCTTAAGCTTGCCCAAGCACGTGGGTGACCTTGGCTGCTCTGTCCTGTTCTTTCATTTTAGATGTCCGTGTGCTTCCACCTGCCCTGAGGCCACTCTCTCCAGTTCATTGTGGTGCTGGTTCTCACCCCACTGTGTTCCTGTGCTCTGTGGGGCTGCACAGCCCTGACAGACACCCTGACAGGAAACCCAGGCTTTGCTTTGCCCAGGAGCCATTCATTCTGCTACCATGAAATGGGTCAAAGAAAGGATTTTCTGCTGGTGTGATCTGCACCATAGTCAAAGGGCTTCAGCTGACAGCTCTGCTGGAGTTTCAGAGCTTGTCCTTGCTGGAAATGGCACAAATGTGTTCTGTTAGAGGTAGGTGAGGATGTCTGATTGTATGCATCTATCCAGAAAGCTGACACCTCCATCTGAGGTTGGGATTTGCTGAGGAACTGCTCAAGATCCTTCTTAGTTAGTAAAATGCTCTCAGTGAGAAATGCCAAACCCGCTTCTGGACAATTCAGCCTTCTGGATAGAGTCTTTCCTAGCCCAAGGGAAGTAGTAGATGTTCAAAAGTAGTTTGTAATTTGTGTATTTCTGCTTTTAGGTGAGTCTTCAGCATTGCTTAGACCAGGGGCCATTTAGAGGGTTGTGCTGAACACTCAGAATCATTTAGTGCATGTTAGGGAATAAAACAAAACCCTGATCTTGATGTTTTGGTTTCTGAAAACCAAGTGTAGAGAGAAGATTGACCAGTGTGTCAAGAATACCTGGTGAGATGAGTGGCATTAGCTGTGTATTTCCTGAAGCAAGGCTCGCATCTATTGAGAGTTTTTCTGTTGTCTCTTCCTTTGGGCTCCTTTACCTCAGATTTCACTGCCCCATCCCACTGCCCTGTGTTTGCATCCTAAATTGGTGCTTACTCTGTCTTTTCTCCCTTTCAGTTTGCTGCTGTCCCCTCTCTCTGCACAGAGGGTGTCTGCTGCTGCCCATTCTGTGATGATCACCCCTCCTTTCACTTCATTTTTTTCTTGCATGTTTTCATTGAGTTCGTGTCACAGCCTCACTCTGCAGATCATAGGAGCCACAGCCAGACTGATCAGCATGTGACAGCTTAGATGGGGCTTTGCTGCTGATTCAGGCACTGAAAAGCTGCAGCTCTCTGTGTTTTCCAAATGTCCCTGCATTGCTGTGGCTGCTGCTCCCACCCTCCGTGTTGGTGACACTGATCCATGACAGGGACAGGCCAGAGCTGCAGCCACAGAGCTGAGCCCAGGGGCTGAGCAGAGCTGAGCCTAGGGGCTGAGCTGAGCCCAGGGACTGAGCAGAGCTGAGCCCAGGGACTGAGCAGAGCTGAGCCCAGGGCTGAGCGAGCCCAGGGACTGAGCAGAGCTGAGCCCAGGGACTGAGCTGAGCCCAGGGACTGAGCAGAGCTGAGCCCAGGGACTGAGCTGAGCCCAGGGACTGAGCTGAGCTGAGCCCAGGGACTGAGCAGAGCTGAGCCCAGGGCTGAGCTGAGCCCAGGGACTGAGCAGAGCTGAGCCCAGGGACTGAGCTGAGCCCAGGGACTGAGCAGAGCTGAGCCCAGGGACTGAGCTGAGCTGAGCCCAGGGACTGAGCAGAGCCCAGGGACTGAGCAGAGCTCTCTCCTGACTCTGTGTCTCTCGTGGCCTCCTCAGAGCTGATGGTTCATTGTGTGAATTGTTCCTTGTAGCCAAACCGGACCCATAACCTTGTTGTAAAGAGATTTTTGTCCTTTTACAGACTTTGCACGCTCACTCGAGCACGTGTACGGGCAGAGCAGCTGCCAAGCTTCTCTTTCAGCCTGGGCTCTCTGGGTTTCCTGATGTTGTGGTGCAGTGTGTGACACCCCATCCACGGATCCTTGTCCCACCTTACACAGAGAGGAGCTGCCAGAAGATGCTGTCTCCATCTCCCAGAGATGTGCACTGTGATTTCACGTATGCAAACCTCCACTCCACCTCCAGCCCGTGCCCCGTTTGCCATCCCCTGGATCCCGGTGTCGCTCTCGTTGCAATACAAACCTTCAAACCTTCAAACCTTCAAACCTTCAAACCCTCAAACCTTCAAACCTTCTCCAGCAACCACGGAGCTGCAGCATCTGCACACACCTCTCCCCATTCCAGAACAGGAGCAGTGTTCCCTGTCACCACCCTCCTGCAGCTGCTGCCTGAAACTGTTCGTGCAAGGCTGTTTGGTGACCTCCAAAGCAATAGAGAGACTTTGGGTTTTATTTCTGAAGAGGCAAGTTTTTCATTCTGGTGCTAGAACACTCTCCCGTGGTGCTCTCACGGTTGTGAAGCCTTTGCTTGAGGAATACACGAGTGTGAGTGTGTGTGTGAGTGTGTGTGTGCAGGTGTATAAAACATTTGGAAGGTTTCATTTCAAAAGATCTGAGCCCGTGTTTGACTTTCTATTGTTGGCCTTAACCGAGCTGGTAGATACTGTGTCTATCTTGCTGCTCTTTTCTGTACAAAGGTTCCAGTTCTGCAGTCTGGGGAGTTTGGCAGATGTGACAAATATTCTGCACTTACCTGTTTGGTGGGATAGAGGGAATGGGTAGAACGAGTTGCTGGTTTCTGAAGTTTGGCTTTCATACCTTTTCACATAAAATCTTAGATATTCAATTGGTCACTGTGGGGGGGTGAAAAACCTCATTGCTGGCACACGTAGGCCAGATTCCCTGAATTTTAGGCCATTTGCTGAAGCAACAGATTTGGCCTGTGAATGTTTGATTCCCGCTCCCTCTCCTGGGTGCTGGAACATCTGTAAAACACTGCTGGGTTCCTGGGACAGGGCAGCTGCACTGAAGGGCTTCTGTTGCCTGTGGATGCTGCTATATTTTTCTTCCAACCACCATTCCTGGAAATAACAATGGTCTTAACCTCTCTCACAGACATTTGTTAAAAGGCTAGAATGGGCCAATTTGGCCAAGACTTTTTTTTTTTAAATATATGTTGCATTCAGAAGTTATCACTGTGTTCTGGGGTGGGAGTAAGGTACAAAGTATGTTTTGATTGAATGGGTATCTAGAGAGGGTGAGGAGTCCTAAAATTGAGTCCTAAACCTTATTTCCTGTGAAAGAAAGACTGTATGTTATGTGTGTGTACTTCTTTGGGAGCTCTATCACTGTACAGTTTAGTTAAACGTGCTCCAAGGAAGGAGAAGCTGTTCCTCGGAGGTTTTTAGTTCATGCTTTGTGTTTAAAGAGGAATATTTTTCTTTAAAAAAATAAAACCGGATAAGTTTTCACCTTGGTGGGAGTGGTCCAGTTACACGCGCATTTCAGTGTCCATTTGGCACTTACGGGTGCTGAGCTCTGCAGGCCGAACGGGACCGAACGGGACCCGAACCGAGCCAAGCGGGACTGAACCGAGCCCAGGGGGACCCGAACGGGACCTGAACCGAGCCCAACGGGACCCGAATGGAGCCCAACGGGACCCGAACCGAGCCAAGCGGGACGAACCGAGCCCAGGGGGACCCGAACCGAGCCGAGCGGGACCCGAAGGAGCCCAACGGGACCCGAACCGAGCCAAGCGGGACCCGAACCGAGCCCAACGGGACCCGAACGGGACCTGAACCGAGCCCAGGGGGACCCGAACCGAGCCGAGCGGGACCCGAATGGAGCCCAACGGGACCCGAACCGAGCCGAGCGGGACCCGAACGGAGCCCAACGGGACCCGAACCGAGCCGAGCGGGACCCGAATGGAGCCCAACGGGACCCGAGCGGGACCCGAACCGAGCCCAGGGGGACCCGAGCGGGACCCGAACCGAGGCCAGCGGATCCCGGGGATCCCGAACGGAGCCCAGCGGATCCCGGGGATCCCGAACGGAGCCCAGCGGAGCCCGGGGATCCCTGGAAGCTGCCGCACCCCGTGGGCCTGGGCGGGGATTGTTCCTGGAGCTGTTCCGCATCCACCTGGCAGGGATGGGCTGAGGTGAGTGGGGACATTTCTTCCATCAGAAATGGCTGGTGGGGACCTGCTGCCCTCAGCTCTGAGGGCTGTCTTGGTTGTTGGTCCCGCCACACGCACGGACGAGGCTGCTTTCATGTGTCCTTCAGTAAAGATCACTCCTGCCGGCATTTTCCCTCTTGGAAGTAAGATATAAGGAGTGTACTGCGTGAATTTGTAAACCCGCAGTGTTTCTGAGGGGCTGTGCCCGCGGCTGTGCGGGCTTCGGGCCACTTTGGCTTTTGTGGGTCCGGAGTGAGGAATTTGTCATCCCTTTGTGCTTTGTTTATGTTGTGGTGCTAGCGACGGGCTGCAGGGCTCAGCCCAGGCGGGCGGAACACAAAAATAAGCCTTTTTAATGTATTTGCGACCATTTACAACAACTTGCCGCTGAACGAGCCCTTTGCTGTGCGCTGTCCGGCGCTTTGAGGGCTGCGGAGCTTTTCCCGCCGCTAGAGGGGGCGAGTGTGCCGCGTCCGTGTGGGGACCGGGCTGGAACGGGCAAACACTCTGAATACTCTGCAAAATAAAAATCAGTAAAAACAGCAATAAAAACACCCGCTGGATCCGTGTGGGGACCGGGCTGGAACGGGCAAATACTCTGAATACTCTGCAAAATAAAAATCAGTAAAAACAGCAATAAAAACACCCGCTGGGTCCGTGTGGGGACCGGGGCTGGAACTGGGGCTGGAACGGGCTCCTCAGCAAACACCGGCAACACTCTGCAAAACGAGCAGTAAAAACACCCGCTGGGTCCGTGTGGGGACCGGGGCTGGAACGGGCAAATACTCTGCAAAACGAGCAATAAAAACACCCGCCGGATCCGTGCCAAAGATATTCCAGCAGCCCCACGGAGATGGGAATGTCCAAATGCCGTTTTTACCCGCGGGATTCCGCAGTTCACCCCCTCCCATCCCGGCCGCATCCCCACACACGGTGAGGAGGATCCCTGTCCCTGATGCCGGTGTGGAGTTCATGTATTCCTGACAGGAAAGGCAGGGATGCCACGGCGGAGCTGTTGGTGGGTCAAACCGATTGTTCTGCCTCCTCAAATGCTCCTCATTGGATTTTTGTTTGAGCAGCTTTGGATAACGGAGCCCCAGCAGCAAACAGCTCCTTCTCTCAGAGGGATGTGGTGATGCAAATGCCACACAAGAGTTAATCATCACTCACTGTCTGTCTGCCTTCTCCAGAGGCTCCTTCAATTGTCAGCAGGGATGGCCTCTTACAAAGAATGATTCAGAGCCTTTAGATAAAGGCCCTGCTCTGGATCACTGCTTGTGGGAGCATCTTTCTTCATCAGCTATTAAAAAAGACAAAATCTAGGAGTCTGGGAAGGCTCTGCCAGCCAGGAGAGGTGCTGGGAATCCTCCTCAGGCTCATTCAGGCACCCTCCAGCTCCCCCCAGACCCTGCCTTGCTCCTGTGGCTGGAACAGAAAGCTGCTGCACCTAAACCAGGGGATGGCTCTTGGTTTGCAGGGTTTCCTTGGCAGCTCAGAAGTGCTGGGCCCTCTCCTGAGTTCTGCTTCCCTCTAAAAGCCAAAGGTCTTTCTGGTAAGCTTCTCTCTTGAGTTTGTGACTGCGTTTAGAAAACCTGACCTCTGCTCATTTTTCTCCAAGTTACAGCCTTAGGTCAACATTCTTACAGGTTTTATAAATAAACCCTAGCCCGGCACATCCCGAACAGCCGTGGTTTTGTGCAGGATGAAGCTGGGAATCCTTTCTGTGCATGGAGGCCAGGGCACTGGTGTGGTTTGGGTGCTTTGCTTGGCCTTCCATCCCCTACCAGTGCTTTTGCCCCAACTGTTGTTTCTTCATCTCCACTTTTTTAGTCTCTCAGCCTTATGCTGAAGAGATCAGGGTGTGGGCAATGAGGAGTCCTGCAAAACAAAAAAGGGGTGCTAGAATTTACCAGTGCAGGGCGAATTGGGAGAGCTGTGAACACAGAGAGCTACAGACAGGACGATCTGCTTGCTGTCTCTCTTCAACAGAGAGGTGTGACTTGGAATCCTTACTCCTCAAACAATTATATGGGCACAGAATGGTGCCAAGAGCGGTCTGGAATGCAGCAAATCATAGATAATGCTCAAATACACTTAGAATGCTCCTCAGTGGAGCTTTGGAGCCACAAACCTGAACTTCTGAGGATCAGGGAGTCGTAAAGTTTTCTTTGAAGTGTGACATGGATGCACCTGTGGAGCGGTGTCTGATTGGAGCTGTTTCTTTGCTCCGTGGCCATCAGAGCCCAGGGAACTGCGTTTCCCTCATGCTGCTGGATTTCCCCTCCTGCTGAGGCTCTCTGGCTGCCCAGCTCCCTACCCAGTTTCCCGTCAAGAGCAAGTAGAGCATTTTCTCATCGAGAATGTGGCCTGTGTGAGGGGGGAAGGGAAAGAGGGGGTAGGGGAGATGCTGGGGGAGCTGGGGCTGCTGCAGTTTCGTGCCTCAATCTGTATTCTCTCTCTTCTCTGCATGGCTTCCTGTTTTTTCACACCACTGCTCTTAGAAACAACAAGCTGCAAGAGAGCAGGACAGGGCTGGCGGTTGGTGGCCTGGAAGAACCCCCTGGAAACACCTGCAGTGGTGTGGGGGCAGGCTCTGGAAAAGGCACTGCGTGGTTGTGTGTGTGCTCCTCCAGGCGTGATCTTGTCCCATAGAAGTGGCTCTCTGAGGAGGGGTGCTGGTGTGTGTGTGTGTGCTCCCCATAAATGCCCTGCTCAGTGCTGTGCAGCAGCAAAATTATCCACTAATTTTCCTCTTTGGCAGTTGTCTTCCTCAGCTGCTCTTGAATGGACAAAACTAGAATTTGCCCTGTTGGTAGGAGTCTTGTGATAATCAGTCAGATGTACTCAGTGTCAGAACAATGCTGAATGTTGAACCACCAGTGCTGATTCCTGCAGAATCTGGGATTTTATGCTCTAAAAGCCACCATGCCATCTAGGTTTGCTCAAATGTGTGAAATGAGAAAGCATCTGGTTTGAAGTGCACCAGTGAGGAGCTGCTCTTCCTTTCCATGACCCCGGGCAGCTTGTACAGCTGGACAACAGTGAACTCTCAGAGAATTGGTTCCCAAACTGAGGGCCAGGGTCAATTATCAACTGAAAATTCACAAAGAACTGAAAATTCTCAAAGCTGTGCCTTCTGTTTTTCAGGGCCTGATCAGGAGCTCTGCTGACAGTGTAATTTCTGTATTTACTGTCTTGTTTTCTCCCCGCTGTTTTGAGGGGGCAAATGGCCAGTTCGACCATAAATAAAAGGTAAAATGTGAAGAAGACTGTTTTAAATATCTAATTCATCTTCACAGATGAAGGGCTGAGGGAGCTGCTCCACCACACAGAGCTGTGTCACTTTGGTATCTGATCTGCGCTCTTGCTCAGCGCTGTGCATTGGAGAGAGGCAGCAGGAGCCCTGTGCTCTGGTCACTGTGATTATTGAAGAACAGGAGATTCTTTTCATCCTGAAATCACTGTGTTGCTGCCTTGTCTGCCAGCAAGTCAAAGACAAATTCTCCAGAAGCAGCAGTTTTTGAGGAACGGAGCTAACGGCTCCGGATCCTTTGGTTCAGGGCATGAGACAATCGGGTGTTTCTGAGATGCTATTTTTGTTGGTGACATCAGGCCTTTGGTTTGCTGGCACGTTGCTAAGTGACTTCCAAAGCTGCTGCTGTGGATAATGATTGCTGAGTCCAGGGAAAGGTAACTGGAGGATTAGGCTGTTCAGCCTTGCTCTGGCACTGGCTGCTCTCGGCAGGAGCCAGCGCAGCACAGCTGCTGGAGGAGCTCCGTGCTTGCCAGACACTGCCGTAGGAAGGAGATGGAAAATGGGAAAGATTGCATCAATTATTGAGCCTTGTAAAAATAATTAGAGGGACAACAGCAGGCAAATGGGCTGGGAAGAGAAGGAAAAACAGCTGCCAAAGCAGGGAAAGGGAGGACTTCACTGGGATGGGGAATTGGGTAGGATGCTCCTTTAATCAGTGGCTGGGGAGAGATGACAAATAATGTATGAGCAATAATGTGTGAGCTTTGCACGCACGTTGGAGCAGGACAAGGAGGGAGGGGGCGTCCCCTCACTGGAGCTGCTTCCACCAAAAGCTCCTGCTCTGGTGTCTGTTCCCCGCTGCCAGAGTGACTTCCCATGGCAGGGAGCACCCAGAGAGAGCGACAATCGATAAAGCTTTGAAGGAGGAGAAGGACGGTAAATAAATAATGTGCAGGGAGGAGCAGCCAGGGCATGACCTGCTGGCAGAGAATGGGCTCTAAGTGGGTGCTGTGGCTCAGAAAAAACCCATATGGCCCATCGGGGGCTCTGTGCTTTGAGAGGCCACTGTCTGGCTCCAGGGTGGGAGCCAAGAGACAAGTGTGACACACTGGGAAATAGCACAGAAAGAGAAATGTTTCTGGGAAAGGAGAAGTCCAAGGAGGAGGAGGAGGAGGAAGGATGTGTTTTTAGTCAAAGGGCTTCTCAATTTCTTTTGCTCTTGCCACCGAAGGAATCACGTGTGTAGTCAGTAGTAGTATTTTTGTTGAGGGCTTTTGAGGGTGGGGAGGAATATCTTTCAAGGCACTTTTTCTTTGCAAGCTCTTCTCTAGAGGGTTGAGTACCTTGTCTCCCCAGAGCACCCAAAGGGTCTGTGAGTGGGTGGGTGGTGAGTGTCGCTCCACTCTCCAAGTCACAAAGTGTGGCTTGGCAGCATCCACTGTGCTGGTGCCAGTGGAAAGAGGCTGCAAAGATTTCATTACATTTTTCTGTAAGATTTCCAACACTAATTCAGAAAGCCAAAGTTGTGCTAAATCCTCTCCTTTCTGACAGTGCTGTGCACGCGGTTCCGTCGTGTTGGCATCCAAACATCATTCCTCTTGTGCCTGGGAGCTCTGTGTCTCTTCCTGCCCTCTCCTCACCCGTCATTTTGTCATTTTATACAACAGGCTTTGCTCTGTGTCTCTATCCATGGCCTTTAGAAGAAGAGCAAATTGAAAATCTGGCTCCTGACTGCAGCTAATTTACACCCGCCACTCAAAACCCCAAACAGAAAGTGGGTAGGAGGAAGGAAATGATAGATTGAGTTTTTTTTCCTGTTGCAGGTAGCAAGGAAATAAAACAGGAAATTCAATGCAAAGTTATCTTTTTGCTGAGCCCCCCAGCACCACAGGTTGCAGGTGCTTTATGGCTGCTTTTGTTTGATAGTTTATTCCTCTTTGTGCCAGGGTAAAAGCTGGGCTTCAGGGCCTTGGGATGGAGCAGAGCAGCTCCCAGCAGAGCCCCTTCAGAAAAGGGACCTAACACCTTACAAATATGGGTGTTTTTATTATCTGCTTAGAGTTCTTTTAATGTACCAGGTCCAGGTAAAGCATCTGTTAAAGGAGCAGGACTTCTTTCCCCCTTAATTTTCAAGTATTCCTTGAAAAGAGCAGCATGCTCTTCCATGCTGTCCCCTCTCTCTTGTGTTCTAGGTGACGGATTTGAAAGGTTTTGCTCTCTTGTGGTGCTTGGTTTTCCCCCTTTTTGTGGGAACAGCAGAAAAAACAGCAATAAAAAGGATGGGGGAAAAAAGGTGATTTCTGAAATGATCCAATCCCGAATGGATCAATCCTGTTCCATTGGCCTGGAAAGGGGCAGGGAGGGTGATTTTGTGCCAGGGAAAGGGGCAAGGTGAGCCTTTGAGCTGCTCCAGTGCCTCCTGCTCAGACCTGGCTGCTGCTGCGTTTTGAATGATGATACTCTCAGAATAAACAATGGAGCTTTTTACTTCATTTTTGAGCCACACTTGCCCTTGTAGCACATAATCCAAGTGCTTAACATAGTTAATACTTGTTCTGTACATTTTCCCAGTCCTGGTTCTGTTTAGGCTGGCTGGACTGTTCCCTTCTGTGAAATACATCTTCTCTTCTTTGTAAATATTTTTAAAGACTTAATGAAAACAAACATTATCTATTTCTAGACCAAAATTTGAGGACAAAAATTTTGCACTTTCCTGCTACAGAAAAGGATTTGTTTTTCCTTCATCGCTGTTCCCAGGGTAAAAGATGTAGTTTTACCTTCAGCTATGTAAATGATTCTTCATCATTATGTCTCAGGTGGAAATTCCCCTGTTTGTAAATGGAAATTTTCCTCTGGTAACAGTAAAAATAATTTTCTTTCAGCCAGAGCCATGTTTCATTTTAGAAAAGAAAACAAAAATTCCATTCACATTCCTTTTCTCCTTGTTGTCACTGATGACTCATGCAATGGCCTTTGCTACTTATTTCTGACTCTTAAGTGATTTTTCAGGTGGCTGCTAAAAAATTCTTAAAGCGTTTGTCACTGGCATCTGCCTCACTTGGTAACATGATACATATATTCTGATTTTTATGCAGAGAGTGTTTTTGTTTGGGTTCTGAATGTTGCTTAGTTTGGAATACACATTTTAGATGTCAAATGAAGCTAAACAAACAAAAACCACTGAAATATAACAAACTCTTGAGTTTGTGCAAAATATTTAGCCCAGGCAGGCACCTGCATCTGTCTTCAGAGTGCAGCCAGCCACCCACACACGGGCCTGCAAGATCCGGTCTTACTGGAAACGATTTATAAAGACCCCCAAAATTCCCAAACTGGAAGAAGGACTTTCTTTTTAGCTCTTTGACTTTATCACTGAGGTCTGGTTTTGTATTTTGTGAGAACCCAATGCTCATGTGAACTCGAACTGTACTTCTGAGTGTGGGAAGATTGGGTGCTGCTTTCCTTCTGGTAGCAAAGAAAAGGATCCAGAATCCCCTAACAGTAATTTCAAGATTAAACAGCGTGGTTTAGTTAAATAGGCAGCTACAATTCATAATGGAAACTTGTGGTTTTAAAGATCACTCACTTGTATGGCAAAAAAAAAAAACAAGAGAAAGGAAAGTTGTTTGTCCCTTCTAAAGAACCAATAGCCAAAAGCGGGATGGAGCTTCTGGCCATCTGTGTTTGACATTTTTGGGTTTTGTATCAAACCCCATCTTCAACAGAAGTGACCTTTTGAGTGGCATTCCCTGTGCAGGGGGAAATGCTGTGTTTGCATGGCAGTCATGTTCTGAAGTGATAAAAACGTGGAGTGTCGTGACACTGCTGCTCTGAACTTGTGCAGCACCACCAGCTGAAAACCTCAGAGGAGCAAAGCTTCCCTAAACGCCCCGTGGAACACGAGGAATGTTCCCTGTGTTCTGCACCCAGGGAAAAGCCGGGACGTTGGCACCGGTGTGAGGAGCAGAACAGGATCACCCTTCTCCAGGTCCTTGGGGTTTCACTGCAGCGTGTCTGATTTTGCTGGGGATTTTTGTTGATTTGTGGGTTTTTTCCCCAAGCCATTTTGTCTCACATTTTTGCAGTCAGTAACTGGCACTGTGTCCCTGGCAGAGCTGCAGCCTCACGTTCCGTGCAGAACTGGGTCACAGCATCTCCTCCCGTCTCACGTTTGGTTGATACCTTCTTGCACTCTGTTCTCTGGGATGATGCACTGCTCGCAACACCCACAGTCCACAGAAATTGCCTTTTTCCTCAGCACAAAACTTTGCCATGGGCAGAGATTAAAACTTGGGAATTCTGATAAGAAACAGCCAAGGAGGTACCAAAGAAACCCTCCTACTTCATTCTGATAACTCTGAAGGAGAACTGCCTCCAGGGATTTTTCTCCTGTAGAAGTCCTGTGGTGCTGCTGATGGTCAAGATGGGAATCTCAGCTGCCACTGCAGCTGACTCAGGTCATGTCTTGTTACTTTTTTTCCTCTGCAAACATTTTTGGGGAAACCAGAGAGGAGTGCATTGTTCTCAAGTCTGCAGTATCCTTCATTTAAATACATTGTCACACAAATAAAACTATTTTTATCAGGGCAAGGACACCAAATTAGGCCACTCTGGCCTTCAGCAAGAGAGCTGGGTATCTTTGTCATCTTTTTCCCTTCTCTCTGTCATGTTGGGGTTGCAAGATTGACACCATTTCAGAGGCTTTTTGAACAAACTGACTGCTTGGGTCCTTGAATCCCACCCCCTAATAATTCACCATCAGCTCCTTACAGCCCGTAAAGAAAGATTCTGCTTAATGGCATTTTTGTTTGAATCATGGTTGTCAAAGAGAAAAACGTGCTGAGGCTTTGGCGTGGTTTTAGTCTCTGAAATCTCTCTTGTGGCAATATCAACAAGCAAACTGTGGCCTTGTTCTTGAAAGAAAAACAACTCATATTATAACCACTGCGTCCTCAGCTGTCCCAAAGCCCGAGCTGTGAAGGAACTGTCACGTTTTTCTTTGGGGGAATGCCCTCCTGAGAGGGTTACTGGAGTGTAGATGAAGAAAAGAGGGAGTAGCACCCGTTTGGGGCTGGGTGAAGGACGTGTGTGTGTCAGGATGTGACAAGTGAGGGGTGTATGGAGTGGTCAGCCCAGGGAGCAGAGCTGGGGCTCAGTGAGCTCCTGTGCTCTCCCAGGTTAATGCAGTCCATCCTGGGCAAGGCTGGTAAATGTGCTTGTGGTGCTTTGGGTTCCTTCTCCTAAATATCCTCACCCTAAATATTCTGTAGCACAGAGAGCTTCTGTGTAAAAAAGAAATGTAACCTCCAAATCTTGAAGGAATTTGGTTTGGCCAGAGGCTTTCTTGGCAAAGGCTGTGGCCCATGGCTGTGTCAGACAGGTGATCTCCACTGCCGTGGAGCCAGCGTCGATCAGTGCTGCACACTTCAGGTGGCTGTGATCCTATTGCAGATCTTGTTGCAAAAAAAACCCCAAAGCCAAAGCCCCTCTTTTGATTTGAACTAGAAGCGAGTTCCCAGCCGTGTGTGCAGCGCTGCAGCCAGCGCCGTTCCCGCTGTTGGGTAGTGCTAACCCTGAGCAGTGTTAACCACATGGAGCACAGAGCTGCAGCTCTCCTCACACTGCTCGGGCTTCCTGGCTGCCCCGTGCTGCAGTGAAATGCAGGGACTGGGCTCTTTGTTTGTTTGGTTATTTGTTTGTTTGTTTACCCCATGCAATAAAGGATGAGGGAGGCTCTTCTGGCCCCGTCTGTGGAAGGAGGAACACACCTTCAGAAGCTTTACTACATCTGCCAACACCTCTGGCTTGGGGGCCAGGAGGGTGGTCAGGATGTTTGTCTCTCTGGCTGGAAGAATTCTTGCTGGGTGATCCTGTAAATACCGAGGTGTTGTGGTTACGTTGCTTGTTGTCATCCTCTTCTTCCTCCTGCTGTTTCTCCTGTAAAAGCTGGCACTGTCTCATCTGCAAACATTGGCTCAATATCTCCAATGGTATATATGATATATAAATATCTCCAATATGTCCATGGTGGGACAGTGGTGAATGTTAGGCTGGGGTCTGCACCATTGCCCACGCAGGACAAGGCACCCCCTGACCCAGCAGCAGTGTGGAATTGTGCTTTTCTTCAAATTCACCAGATGAAGTGACACAGAGCACATGCCTGCGTGCAGCAGGAGAGCTCGAGAGCTGAGGACACAAAATGAACCTTTCAGAGTTTTCTGAACAACTCTGGGTGAATGTAAACCAGTCTGGCATGGAGTGGAGATGGTCTTTGAGAGCTGGCACGCCTTGCACGTCCCTCATGGTGGGTGTATTTGAAATAATGCCACCTGCCCTTCTTAGCAGTGTTCTCTTCAAATGCAGGAGCCCTGTTAGGTTCTCAATAACACAGAAGAGAAACAACTAACTGACCTTCCCTTCTGTTCTTCCTGGAAGTCTCGGATTTAAATCTAGCAGGTTGCATCTTTTTTTCTGACTTTGAGTTCCTTTCTCCTTTTCCCTACAGTTTCTGATGTCCAATTTCTCACAGGCCCTGTGGGCAAATGCCCTGTCAGTGTTCAGTACAGCTGCACATGAAACTTGGAGATGATGAATAGAAAAGCTGTTGAAAAGGGAAAAAAAAAAACAGAACAGAAACCAGAATTCCTGTAAACAGTCTGTTAAAAATATCTTCAACACATGTCGGGGCTGATGATTTAAAATAGACAATTTCTGAGCGTTAAAAGGTCACATGGAGACGCGATAGTAGATTCAAATGGAGTTGAAGAATGAATGTTTCAACAGTCACATTTTGTACTGTTGGCAAGATATCTGTGTTAACAACTAGTAATGTTCAGGAAAAAAAAAATGAGTCAAATTGCAAGAACAATGAGCTTTTCTTGGATGATAACACAGAGGGGGGGATAAATGAATTTATACCTTAATCACATATCTCCAGCAGCAAAAGCTTTAGAAAAAATGGTGATTCTGGGAGTCATAACAGTGCAGGACCAGTCGAGGTGACACAGTGGCACAAACCATGTCCTGCACCAGTGTTTGCTTCCATGTGTGGCAGTGCAATAAATAAAATCACAAATCCACATTCCCAATCTTTTCTCATTTGTGACCTAAAGTAGAGGGGGCATTTCAGAGATGTGTGAAGAGAGGGAGACTTTTCAAGTGAGCAAATGGTCTTTGAGCATCTAATTGCTGCTGAAAATTTAATGAGATGGAGAGGAATGATTGCCTTTGAACACTGGAAACATTTCTTATCCCCATCTGCTACTGCTTTGGAGCCACTAATTTCCCGTGACAAGGGGGAGAGCTGCTCTGAGAAAAGCGTGATGGCAGCCCGAGGGGGGCTGAGCCTTGGGCCACCGGGGATGAGACCTCGCACAGGGGTTTGCTGGGTGGTTTCCCCTGCAATGGACCTGTACAGCAGCTTGGGAGGACAAAAGTAAAAGGGTGGATAACGCTGCGTGTCCTTGGTGTCCAGCATTTAAAGGAGTAATTGGTCCTATTACCATGATGAGCAGCAGGTGGAAGTAGAACAGCAGGTGTGTTACAACCTACCCTGCTCCTGCCTTGGAGATGTTTGTTCTCATGCCTCAAATACTCTTTCTCTCCTTTGGGATTTGGGGTGTTCCCCATCCTTATTGCACTGTTATCCACAGAGAGCACCCTGTAAGTACCACCAGGCTCTCACCCCTTGTCTTTAGGGCTTGCTCTTCTTCTCCTACAGGCCAGGCCTTCTCCATTTAAACGCCCTTCCCACTCATTTTCTCCCAGACTTGGTGTCAGCCAGTTTCCAGGGTTCCCACTCTTTTTCAGATGAAGAAAGAACAGTTGTGTGACTGAGGCTGTCAAAGGAGCGCTTTCCAGAGAAGGAGTGAATCCCAAACCATTTTCCATCTCCCGCGGGGGCAGTTTCGCACGCAGATGCGGAGGTACGAACCCGCCGAGTGTTGTGCTGCTGTTTAGAGCCGCGGCCCCGGAGCGCCCGTTCGGTGCGAGCCGAGAGCGCACCAGGGACACGGCCAGTGCGGCACAGGGTGGCAGCCATGTCATGCACCGGACACTCTGTGCGCTCGGCTGCCCGCAGCGATCCCTGCCCATCTCTGCGCGCTGCCCGGGCCCGGGCTACCGGGGCCGCGCTACCGGGGCCGCGCTACCGGGGCCGCGCTACCGGGCCCGGGCTACCGGGGCCGCGCTACCGGGCCCGGGCTACCGGGGCCGCGCTACCGGGCCCGGCTACCGGGGCCGCGCTACCGGGCCGGGCTACCGGGGCGCGCTACCGGGCCGGGCTACCGGGGCCGCGCTACCGGGCCGGGCTACCGGGGCCGCGTACCGGGCCGGCTACCGGGGCCGCGCTACCGGGCCGGGCTACCGGGGCCGCGCTACCGGGCGCTACCGGGGCCGCGCTACCGGGGCCGCGCTACCGGGCCCGCTACCGGGGCCGCGCTACCGGGCCCGGGCTACCGGGGCCGCGCTACCGGGCCGGCACAACCGCCGCCCCGGGCCTGAGCGTGCCCTGGCGGTGCCGCTGCCGGTGCCGGTGCCGGGGCGGGGCGGACGCGGCGGCGGAGCGCGGCCCTCGGCGGCGGGGCGGCGGCGGCCGGAGCGGGGCCGGGCCGGGAGCGCGGGAGCCCCGCAGCCCCGGGACCCCGGGCGCCAGCGCAGGTGAGCGCGGGGATGGGACGAGCCTGGGCCGGGGGAGCGGGGCTCGGCGGGGCCGGGGCTCCGGGGTGCGCGGCCAACGCTGCGGGGCTCGCCCGGCTCTGGGCCGTCTGCGGCAAATCCCGGCTCTGCTCGGAGCCTTTGGCAAACAGCGCGGCTCTTCAGGAAAGCGCTGCTGCTCTGTGGGGCTCTGCAGAGCCGCTGACCTGCCGGGGCTGTGCGCTGGGAGATGCTCAGGGGTCGCTCTCGGCACCGTGTCCCCCGTGCTGGTGGCAGCGCTGGGCTCGGTGTCCGGCAGAGGGAGGGATGGGTGGATGGATGGATGGATGGATGGATGGATGGATGGATGGATGGATGGATGGATGGATGGATGGATGGATGGATGCAGGCTGGCCATTTTGGCAGGTACCTCTCTCATCACCTGCCCCATGGGGTGCTGCTGAGCTCCTGTGCTGCTGGCACCTGCCAGGCCTCTAGGTTAGGTTTGGCACATGGCATCTTGTAGCCACAATTGTCACTCCCAGGCTTGGGGAGTGGCAACATTCGGTCATCCAGACCTTCCCTGGTGTAGGGCTTGTGCTCCTGGCTCAGTTGTTCACAGCCACGTGTGTTTCTGCTGTGGGTTGGCTTAGGATCGTGTTTTTGGCAGGGCGTGTTTTTGGCGTCTTTTAAGAGCTCCCAGAAGAGAGTGTCAGTGTGCTGTACATGCCTGAGATGGGAACCTGAAAGGAAAGAAATTTGAATGTCATGGTAGAGGTCATTAGAAATGCATGACTTATTTTTTGTTTTCATCAACAAGATGGGCTTGGGTTTCTGGTACTGTCCACTCATGGGAGCAGTTGAAACAGCCTAATTTCAGCAACTTCTTTAGCTGGAACCTTTCATTTATCACAACTTCCTCCAACTTCCAGGCTCTGCCTGTGGTAGCAGTAATAGCAAGAATGCAAGGATATCACATCACTTTGCCAGCATTTAAGAATTACAACATCCTTCATGAGTTACAGACTGTACTTGTGTATGTGAGAGAGCTGAAACACAGGAATTTGTTGTTTGATGTCGTGCAGCAAACGATTGTCAGGTTTGGGAATGGAACTTTGCCTTGTGTTGGTTTTCAAGCTTTTGCTTTAAGCACTGAATATGCTGTTTCCCACTAGATAGTTCTTCAGGCAATATTGTGAACTTGCCTAAAAGCTGATTAAAAGTTTCCACCAGAGCAAGGTTCTCAAGTCTCCCATCAGATGCTTTTCTCACTCTCTGTTTCTCAGCCTCCCTTTCTCTGGTGATATTATTTTATTCTCTGAATGAGGAATGGCTTTACATCTCTTTTTCTCTTCAATTGCTTTGCCTGAGCTCCTCTTTCCCTCCCTCTGGCTATTGCATCTGGCTGGATTTAAGTTTCTGCTGAGCTTGAATGGTTGCCCTGATGCTCTTCCTGGAGCTGGGAGCCTCAAAAACTGCAGCCTGTTTTTATCAACACATGTACATTCTGCTTTCCTATCTCTTCTCTTGCTGACAAGCCCTTTCATCATCAGCCCTGCACACAAACAAGGTTAGCCCCTGTTCAGATCACATTAGTGTAGTTCTGCTTCCCATTACTTTTCCCTGTGAGCCTGTTTTGTGGGAGTGTTCGTGTGTAAGGTGGATGGTGAACAATCGAAAAGCTCAGAGTCTTTATTTCATAAAAGGAAGGGCACAAACCAAGGGATTCTTTAGATCCAGTGGCTGCTTATAGCTAGAACCCTTCCATGGAAGGTGGAGAATCCATGGCTCCCCAGTGACATCTTGATGCACAGAAGATGCTGATTTTTGGTACTAAAGTGCTGGTTTTTATCAGATCTCTGGTAGGGAAGGGACATTGCCCAGGGACAGTTCATGCTGCATCTGCAGCAGTCCAATCGTGCATGGAAGTAAAAATCTGATTAATCAGGGGCTTAGAAATTTCTAAGAAAAGGCATTGTCAAAGCAACATAACTTTGTGTCTGGTATGTAGGGTTGGGTGAACAATGAGCTGCTATTGAAAGAGTGAGTGAATCAGTGCAGGCAACTGTGTGGAAGGATAGGAGAGATCAATGTACAAAATGGAAGCTGATCATATGAAAAAGAACTTTATTTGATTTTTATATTTGGTAGTGGTAGAAATCATATGATGGTAAAACAAGTAAAGGAAATTAGAATATCCTAAACTAGGATTTGAGGAAAGTCCAAAAGTCATGTGCCAATTTTAGGTGTTGTTCAGTGCTCCAGTGGTTCTGCACACCTTTCCAAAGGGTCCCCAGGATCTTTCCTGCCTAGTTCATGAGCTAGGTCTGACATTTCGTGTGTAGAAGGAGGAGCTGGAGGCAGAGTCTAACCTGAGATTGCCAGGACCCAAAGGGAAGCAGCTGCAGCGTGGTTTTTCTGTGTGATGAAGTGGCTGGCACTGGGTGTGATTCTGCAGCGAGCCCTGCTAGGGGTGAGCCCCCTTCCTCCCTCCTTCCCTCCCAAGCTCCCATGTGCAGGCACAGTTTGACACATTTAACCTGCTGCAGGATTTTTCCTAGTCCATCTTGAAGAGCAATTTGTGGGTTAATTTTACAATCAGTCAATGTTCAGATTACTTTCTGCAGTGTGGACTTGTTTTACCCTGTAACCCCAACCAAAAAATCAAGACCAAGCTTGAAACTCTTTCAGAACACGCTGAAAAGGCTGCGAAAGCTCCGAGCTGGCTCAGGTTTGCCGAGGTATGGATTGTGTGGTAAAGCCATGTCAAACATGTGCCTACTCCAAAATTCCCGTGGTCTCCTCTCCCAGCCCAACCCATGGCTGCAATGAAAGTGGCTTCCTGCAGTCTCCCACGCAGCTTTTCACCTGTGAGCTCCTCGCTGCTCATTTCTTATAAACTCGAGAGGTATTTTGGTAGTCCTGGGGTTTAGTAATTCTGCAATTTGTTAGTGGGCGTTTGAGCTTCCGTGTCTGTCTGACGCTGCAGCCTCACAGAGGTTTGGGGAGCGCTGTTCCATGTGTGATCTTGTTGGTTTTTTTTTTCTTTTTTCTTCTGCCTTTTCCTCTCTGTAGCAGTTGCGTGTTGTAAACACCAGAGCTGTGGTTGATAAACTTCATAAGAGGAAATTTGTGTTAGTGTGTTTTCTTTCGGCTGCTGTTAAGTGCTGCCTGGGTGGTTTCAGATGTGTCTGTTACCCTCTGCATAAATTTACCTTCATGGGCAGATTCCTCAGGTGTATCCCCTGTTGTCACTGATGTTCTCTGCATGGCATCCAGTAAAGCTGAGCTTTTATTTCTGCCCCATGTGCACATCAGCTCCCCTCTTTGGTTAAGAGACACATTTATTACCTTCACACTAATTACTGCAAAACCTTAAGGAGGGAAAAGCAGCCTGTGGCTTTCCTGCAGAGTGAAGAATAATGAGCTGAGGCAGAGGGGACAGGGGAAGTTGTGGGTCTGCCTTCATCTAAAAAGGGGAATTTTGTCTTGTGATTATTTTCCTCCACCACTTTTTCTGCCCAGTGATGAAGCAGTCTGATCGTTGTATGGTGGGTTCATTGCATGTATGACTCTTAGGAAGTGATTAGTACCAATGAATGCCTCTTTTCTGATTGCTCCCTAGGAAATTATTGCACACCTCAAAATTAATGGGGTATATGGAGTAAATGTGGAGACTTTGCTGCTTGTGCTGTTCTGAACTAGAGGCAGGAGTCAGTGTGCAATGGCTCCACATGCATTTCATTCCTAATTTCCTAACAAAGTTGGTCTTGCACAGTTTTTTACTTTCCCCCTATGGAAGTATTCCACAGAGCAGAAATACCTGTGAAAAGAGGAGCACACTTGAATTCTCTGGGAATTGTGCAGAATAACTTTTTGTCGGGAGCCATGGAAATGTCTTGGTGCTGTGGGGCCTGTGCTGTGTGACAGTGACAGTGACAGTGACACTTCCCTTGCTCTTGCCCGCTCTGAGCAGTCCAAGGCCCTGCTCGCAGTGCTGCTCAAGGGTTTGTTGCTCTGCAGCCCTAAAGCTGCAGCTGTGGTGGCCCCACAGCTCGGTGGGCACAGCCCGTGGCCAGCAGCAGCTCGTCCCACAGCCGGGCTGTCCCCTGTGCTGTGACATTCTGTGACCTTGTCACCACCACGCCTGAGGTTCCCATCAGCCAAGGAAAGGAAGAAAAGCCCCTTCCTCCTTTGGGGACAGCAGCACTGTGTGCCTGCCCTGCACCGACCCCAAGTCTCAGGGCTGTGGGAGATGTGGCTGCCAGGAGGAAGAATTGTGACAGCAAGGGGTGGGTGGGGAAAGTGGAAGTGCTCTAGCAAGAAAATGTTTGGGGTATGTTGCAGCAGGAAGGGTGAAAACTGGGGGTGTCTTCCTGTAGAATGTGGGTGGATGTGGATCAGCAGGGGAGCCTCTGTACATGCTGAGGTTCATTCTGTGCATTTACATCCCTCTGAAACACAAAATTCTGTCTCACCCTGGCTTGCCCTGGCTCTGAGGGATACACAAGTTGTACAGGAAACTAATTTGTCAAAAGTAGATTGATAACTTGGCTGCCAGACCAATGGTTTGCTGATTCCAGCTGAGGTAGCAGGCACAGCAGAAACTTGCTGATTTTATTGTTGATGAGCAGAAAACAAGACCAGCTTGTTTTGCTTTATTCAAACTTGTAAACCTTCCTCCTCCCGCTGTGCTCCCCTCCCTAAGGCACGGGGGTGGTTTGTGGTCTCTCTATCCGGTCTCTGGGTGCTGCAGCCTGTGTGCTGAGGAAGCAGGACAGATAAAACCCAGCTCATCTTTCTGGGAATCCTGACCTCAGCGCTGGCAGGGAGGTGCTGTGTTCCCAGGAGCTGGCAGATAAGGTGCTGGGCTCTGTGTGGTGCTCTGGCTGGTGAGAGCTGCCAGCAGCACTGTGCTTTGGGGGTCAGCACCACACTGCCCAGCCTCTGAAAGAGTCCCTACACCCACAGTGCAAAGCCGGGTTTAAAGTTGTGAATGAGAGAGTTTCGTGCTGTTTTCATGGGCTGAGGACAAGTGACACTGAGCATGTGTGCAGGGCTGAGTTTGGAGCCATGGCTGTGGAGGGCTTCCAGGCTGTACTGGGATGTTCCTCTGCTGAGCTGATCCAAAGCTCTGCTGAGAGGGAACTCAGGTGAGCTGCTTTCTCTGCTGAGGTGGTTGGAGAGAATTAGAGCCACTTCTCTGCCTCTTGCTGGGAGCCAGTGCCACCAGTTCCAGAGTCTCCCAGCACGTGGGGACACCACGCTCGGCCACTTGGCATCTGGGCAGGAAACTGGGGTTTTATGTGCAGGAAACTGGGGTTTTACTGCTGTAGTATTTTGCTTGTGGGCAAATGGATGGAGACTTTATTACCTGTCTTTGAGAAAGGAAATGTCTGACAGGCTTCTGGTGAATGCCTTTTGTTTCATTCTGTATTTTGAAACAGCAGTTTGTACCTGATAGTGTGCAGATTCTTGTTCTCTTCTTCAGACATACTGAAAATAAATTGTAGTGTCCTGCCAAGGGAGAGGCTGCATGGAATTACAAACTTACTGGGATTGTCTCAGCCTGAAACTTCATTGCTCTGTGCTTGTAGAGGGGGGATGTACAGCAGAGTATTATTTGTGTGTATAAAAATGCATTCATACTTGGAACCAGCAACAACTCTTTCTCCCTCTTGCAGACTGGAACTGAGCTCTGGAAAAACAAAGTGGAGCTTGGAGCATGTGGCCTGAGGATTGCCTTACACAGCCAGGGGTAGGGACTCGCTGTTTCTCTTGGCTGCTTGGTCACAGATGAACTATTGGGACAAGTGCCTTTGTTCTCCAGAGGAGATAATTCCCTTATTTCTTTGTCAAATGCAGATGTAGATGTTAATCCCGGTCTAGAAGGGATTAAGAGAGGGTTGCATTGAAATAGAAGCTGATGCTGTAGTTACTTGTGGCTCAAAGGCACTGGACTGGAGTTTTTACTCAGGTTCATGCTTTCCTGAGCTATAAACCTGTGCTGACCTTCCTTTCTTTGGGTTCTTTTGCACATTAATTTTCTACAGAGCCCAGCACAGAACTGAGCAAACAATATGTAATCAACAGATTGTTCTCTCTTTTCTTGCAGGTGGTAGCTGAGCAGTGAGCAGGATGCCCCCAGGCATTTACTGCCCTACGGAATTCTGGTCCAAGGGGGAAAACCAGAACATCCAGGTGGACTTTCTGTTGCCCACAGGCATATACTTGAACCTCTGTGTACCCTGCAATGCCAGCCTGGGCACCATCAAACAGGTAACAGCCTTGTGCCAGCTGTTGGCTGACAGCTCAGTTTCCTGCCTCTGATAGCAGGCACTTAGGATGAGAGTTAAAAAAGGGATAGGAAATCATGTGAGAGTGCCATCCACAGGGAGAGAAGGATCCTTGGGAACTGGACAGTGTTGACAAGACTTGGCTCATGTCACAAATTTCATGTTACTGGGGGCAAGTTACTTAACCCATTTTGCTTCCAGTGTGAGTAATTCCTCTGTTTCACAGGCCCACAGTCAGCAGGAGCTTACTGTGAGATGTTCAGGTGGGGAGATTTACATTGCCTGAAACAAAAGGCAGGTGTGAACAAAGGAAGTCACTTAAAGATGCCCAGGTTTAGGAGAAACTGGAGCTACCATGCTTGGCTGAGGAGCAGCCTGGGATTGGGGAGCACCCTGAGGAGCCTGGGCTGTACTCTGCCTTTGCTGTGTGGGTGCCAGCAGGAGGGTGAGGCTGGAGCAGCCCCTGAGGGGGCAGCTGCGTAAAACTGCGAGCGGCCGACAAAGGGGGCAGGTTGCCAGAGCAGGTCTCTGGGGAGTGGTTCAGAGCAAGGCTTGGATGAGAGGTGGACAACAGCCAGGTTGGAGAGATTCAGGAGAGGCTCTGGAGCCCAGTGTGATCACAGCCGCGTGCTGTCTATGGTGGTTGAAGCAGGCTACTGGTAGGAGGGGTGACACGCAGCCGCCAGGTGGAGGTCTTTTGGGTGGTGTGATTTGGTGCTGTGAGTTTGGGTTTGTGTGGGTGGTCTCCTAGTTCCGTGGACGATGCAGGGGCTGCGTGTGATGAGGGAGTGTGGACACCAGCCCCAGTCCCCCTGCCTCTGACCAGCCTGCCGACTTTGGCTGCGAGGGCTTTCGTGAGAGCAGGGGGCTGGGCGGGTGGAGGTGAGCACGCCAGGCTGCAGCTGGTTCCCAGGTGATGGGAGAGCGAGGCTTGGAGGGTGACACAGCCAGGCTGCAGGGTGAGAGCAGGCATCATGGCAGGGGTGACACAGCCAGGCTGGTAGGGGGTGATAGCAGGCGTCTGGAGGGGTGGCGAAGAGCAGGTCTCTGGAGCGGTTGACACAGCCAGGTGAGAGCAGGCTCTGGAGGGTGAGAGCAGGCTCTGGAGGGTGACACAGCCAGGCTGCAGGGTGAGAGCAGGCTCTGGAGGGTGACACAGCCAGGCTGGAGGGTCAGAGCAGGCTCTGGAGGGTCAGAGCAGGCTCTGGAGGGTGAGAGCAGGCTCTGGAGGGTCAGAGCAGGCTCTGGAGGGTGACACAGCCAGGCTGAAGGGTCAGAGCAGGCTCTGGAGGGTCAGAGCACGCCCCAGAGGGTGACACAGCCAGGCTGAAGGGTCAGAGCAGACTCTGGAGGGTCAGAGCAGGCTCTGGAGGGTCAGAGCAGGCCCCAGAGGGTGACACAGCCAGGCTGCAGGGTCAGAGCAGGCTCTGGAGGGTGACACAGCCAGGCTGGAGGGTCAGAAGGGCGGTGAGCAGGCTACTGGAGGGTGCACGAGGCAGAGCTGGCTGGAGGGTGACACAGCCAGGCTGGGAAGGTCAGAGGCAGACTCTGGAGGGTGACACAGCCAGGCTAGGGGAAGGTCAGCAGCCAGGCCCCAGAGGGTGACACAGTGCTGTCCCACAGGTGCTGTGGAAACATGCACAGTATGAGCGGCTGTTCCACATGCTCAGTGACCCCGAGGCCTATGTGTTCACCTGCATCAACCAGACGGCCGAGCAGCAGGAGCTGGAGGATGAGCAGCGCCGTCTCTGTGACATCCAGCCCTTCCTGCCCGTGCTGCGCCTCGTGGCTCGCGAGGGTGACAGGGTCAAGAAGGTCATTAACTCCCAGATCAGCCTGCTCATTGGAAAAGGTCTGTTCCCCCATGGCTGCTCACGGTGGGCTGGGTGCTGGGGGTGGGACGTGCTCCTGTCCCAGACAGCCTGGCTCCCTGTGGGACAGTGACATCAGCAGGTTTGGTCTCCAGGGGATCCAGAGAGGGAATGTGATGCTTCCTGCTGGCAGAATGCTGGGGTGTTGAGTCAGTGCAATTGTGCATCATCCATAAATGGTTGCTGGGAGCTTGGGAGACTCTTCCACAGACACTTGAGGAAAGGGCTCATTTCCCCACTGGCTGCAGGTGCTTATTTTGCTTTCCTCCCTTACTGTCCACTCAGGTTTGCACGAGTTTGACTCTGTGCAGGATCCAGAGGTGAACGATTTCCGCACCAAAATGTGCCAGTTCTGCGAGGAGAAAGCAGCAAAGCGGCAGCAGCTCAGCTGGGCAGCGTGGATGGAGTACAACTTCCCCCTGCAGCTGGAGCCCATGGCCAAGGGCCCCGGCTCTCTGCACATCCCCACCAAGAACATTTTTGTCAACGTCAGGTTCCAGTCTGGAGGGGTAAAGCCCAAACTTTTCTGTCACGGTGTTTGATCGTTTGTGCTTTTCCTTCGGAAACCTCTGCGCGTTTGGAGGCAGAATAATGTGTGCCTGGAGTGTTTCCATGTGTTCACTGTTCATTCTTCAGATTCCTTTGCCTGTGGAGATAGTTGGGAGGGAGAATTCCCCCTCCTGAAAATGCACTGGGTGTGCTGGTTAGCTGGTAGCTGGGGTGGCTGCATGTACATGGGGTGGGAAGCTGTTTGGGTAGGAAAGGAGCACACAATCCAGTACTTTCCTTAGGAAGCTCAAGAGTCTGCTCAGCTCATGCTCAGCAAACCCTGCTGGCAGGCACTGGTCTCTGTTGCCTATGGGCCCCTGTTGTTGCCTCCTATCCCTGGTTCATGTTTTGCCCTGCCATAAAACAGGCTCACCCTCACGGGAGAGCGGCCTTCCAGGGCAGTGTGTTTGAGCATGTTGACCCTTCAGCCTCTGCCCTGCTGGTGGGATGGCAGTGGGAAGGATGGCAGCCACGTGAACAGCTGATTCTGCTTCAGCTGAGCTGCTGGAAGTTGCTCCAGCCCAGTTTGGCAAACATCCCTCCTTATCATTGGCTGATGTGACTGTACCTTCCTGTCCTGCTGCCATTGCCAGCAGCAGGAATGTCTGTGCCATTTCATCCCTGTGCTGGAACCTGACAGTTCGCTGTGTTGTTGGGCTTGCAGGAGAGCTTCACGTTCCAGATCTCCCCCTGGGAGTTCCCCATCACCCTCATGAGCTATGCCATCAAGAAACAGGCTACAGTGTTCCGCCACGAGACCGTGCAGAGGCCAGAGGACTACACCCTGCAGGTGAACGGGAAATGTGAATATCTCTATGGCAACTACCCCCTGTACCAGTTCCAGGTGAGCCTCGTGCCCTGCTTTGTCCAGAGTCTGTTCTCATGCTGTGGGTGTGGGTTGGAGTGTTGCCAAGGAGACAGTGCTGTTTGCAGGGCTGCAGCACATCAGTGACAGGACCTAGATGCTGCTTAGGGCAAAGGGTGCTTGTAGCAGCCTAGCAAATCCTGATTTTTTGGTGGCCAGTGATCTGAGCCTGTCCCTGGGTGCCAAGTGCTGTGTAAATATATTTAGAGACTGTGGTTCTGGAAATATCTGCTTGCTTGTATGGGGGGTGAGGTTCCCCCCTTGAGAGCTGGGCAAGTAATCCTGAATCATGTGCTCCTCTGGCAGGGCAAACTGCTGCTGGGAGCACTGAATCCTCCTCAGTGTTTTCCCTTAATGCAGCCATTTGAGTCCATTGATGAAATGCCAGCTATAAAAGGCACTTCATATTCTCAGTCCTGGCAACATGAGCCCAGTGAGTCGCAGGTTTATAAAGCAAGAGGAGATAATTGGAATTCAATTGTTGCTGTGTCCTTCCCTGGCTCCGTGTGCTGGTTTGTGGTGCCTGGTTTGCGACGTGGCTGTGGCCAGGCTCCAGTGGCTGTGACCAGCCCTGAGTGGCTGTGGCCAGGCTCCAGTGGCTGTGACCAGCCCCGAGTGGCTGTGGCCAGGCTCCAGTGGCTGTGACCAGCCCTGAGTGGCTGTGGCTGGTGGCCCTGCTGACCCTGTCCCCTCTCAGCACATCCGCAGGTGCCTGCAGCGGGGCCGGACCCCTCACCTGACCATGGTGCACTCCTCTGCCATCATTGCCATGAGGGACGAGCAGACCAACTGCATTGCCAGCCCCCCTAAGGCGGCCTCCAAGCCCCCCCCGCTCCCCAAGAAAAAGGTAAAAAGGGACAGTGACCCCTGGGGTCACCCTGGGCTCATCTGCTGGTGGACATGCTGATCTTGGCTGGGAGCAGCAGTGGGTTCTCCCTGCCCTTCTCACAATGGGTTCCTGTCTGGGTCTCAGAGATGGAATTCCCAGCCAGCCTTCCAGCACCCCTCCACAGCTTCGCTGGTTGCCCCAGGCTTCTTGCTCTTTCCTGTGGAAGCAAAAAGCATGGAATGGGAGATGAGTTCTGGTGCTGACTTGAGAGGCCTTTGCTGTATCTATTTCTGATCAGAATCCTTTTCTTTTTCCAGCCAAACTACGGCTCCCTCTGGTCCTTAGAGCAGCCTTTCTACATTGAGCTGCTGCAAGGCAGCAAGGTCAATGCAGACGAGAGAATGAAGGTGGGTATTGACTCACTCTGGGGTTTTGTCCTTTGGCTTTCCCAGTCACATCTCTCTCATTGGTGTGGTGAGGACAGTGGTGCTGTACAGCGTGCTCTCACCTCCTCCTGTGGGCTTCATTCAGCCTTTGGGCAGTTTGTGAACTGCAGCACAGCAGGAATGGGGAGGGCAGTGACCAGGCAGCAGGAATGGCATTTCACAGTGCTGTGCGGGGCAGGAAAGCTGCAGCACAGAGGAGGGGAAACCCAGCTCTGAGAAGAGAGTGATGGAGAGCTGGTGACTGGCAAGGGGAATGCAGAAAGCAGGATGCAGCGGAGCCCTGGGAGGTGCAGCAGAGCCCTGGGAGATGCAGGGGGTTCGCCATGAAGGGAGGGGGTTAGGGTTAGGGTTTGGGTTACAGTTAGGGTGGATTCATGGTGTCCTCTTGTTTCTTCTGCCCTCAGCTGGTGGTGCAGGCAGGTCTGTTCCATGGCAATGAGATGCTGTGTAAGACAGTGTCCAGCTCGGAGGTGAACGTGTGCTCGGAGCCCGTGTGGAAGCAGCGGCTCGACTTCGACATCAACATCTGTGACCTGCCCCGCATGGCCCGGCTCTGCCTCGCCCTCTACGCCGTCATCGAGAAGGCCAAGAAGGCTCGTTCCACCAAGAAGAAGTCCAAGAAAGCTGTAAGTGAAGCCAGAGGGGGCTGAGCCAGGCTGGCCAGGGCTGCAGAGCTCAGGACATGATTCTGAACTGAGTCCCCTTCACTTACAGGGAACTTTATGTTAATAGAAGAGCTTGCACAATGATGGCCAATAACTTCTTCTAAAGGAATAGGAAGCTGAGCTGTGGCTGCCTGTAAGAAAGGCTGTTTATATGTAATTTCTTCTCTAGAAAGACCATTAGGAAACATACCCAGAATCTGACTGGACCTAAAGAGGAATCAGTTACATTGGTGTCTCTGTTTCGCTGTTCCGCAACTTCCTTGTTTTGTAGTTGAGGTTAAACCATCATCTGTGTTGCATTTTCTTTCTAACAAGATCTTTCCTGCAAATCCCCAGTGGAGCAAATTACCAGCTAGGGAGGGGGAATAAACTGAGGAATGTAAACACTGGTTATGGCAAAGCTTTAGGTGAGATAAAATCAAAGTGCAGATTCTTCAAGGTTCCTGTTCAGTACTGAGCACAGAAAGTGTTAAATCACTTTAGAAGCTCTTGATGTGAGCATCTTAATCAGAGGTAGTGAAATTTCTCACTTTACTCACCTCTATTCCAAACTTCTGGCCCATTAATGATTGAGTAACTAAAAGCAGATCCAAGTGCAGCCTCTAATTGAATTGCTGGTTTCCCAGAGTTGGAATTTAGGCCTCAGTCTCTTTGCCTGTGAGAGTTTCCTTTATGAGCAGCAAACGCATTTGTTCCTTTGCAAATTATTGTATCTGTGCCCACAAAGACACTGTTCCTGTGCCTAAAAGAGAGGGTTACTCATGCCATCTGTACTAGAGTGCAGAGAAATGGGGCACTGATGAGTGTGAGACATTCAGTTCATCTCTCTTCTCTCTGCTGGGAGGTTCACTGAGCTTTGTTGTGCTGACATCAGTGGGGTTCTCAGGGTTACCGTGCAGTCATGTCTGGGAGCAGCAGCCAGCTCATGAATCTTGCTTGTTGGGACCAATTTCTGGGTTGAAGGTTTCAGACTGGAAACATTTGGAGGCCAGGACCAGGTTTAACAGTTTTATTGTTGGGTTTCTTTTTTATTTAAGAACAGCAGAATCCCAGCTCCTGCTGGAGTCTTTTGTTGGACAGAAGATCTGATTCTTTCAGAGGCTGAATATTTGTGGTCCCATGGGAATAATTTTTGTTTTTGAAGCAGTCAGAAGAAGATCTTGCTGTTCTGATTGACAAAACAAAACCAATCTGGTTTGCTGTTCACAGGATCTTATTTATGTGTATTCTGGTGCTGGGGAAAGGTGGATGCAATCTGATGAGCTTTTAGTATGAAATCACAGCATTCACTAGAGCTGAGCACTGCAAATAAGAATTTTTCCACATAGTGAGCTACAGCTCTGAGTGGAGTGCCCAGAAATCATTTAAAATGATTGGTAAGGGCAGGTTACAGTCAGAGTGCTAATTTTTTGTTTGTTTATTTTGATTGTTAATTTTTTTCCTTACTCGGAGGTTAATTCCGTACATGTTGTTTATGTGCAGAGCAGATAGGTGGGACTAAATCATTTACTACCACAGAACCAGGCATGTTTGCAGGCTGTCTGCATGAGTCAGAGGGTTAATGTCACCCAGAGGGTTGGCTTTCAGTGTTTCTCTAAATCATTCAGGAGATGTCTGCCTTTAGAGTGCTGGATCCTTGTTTTGCTGGACCTTATCCACTAGAAATCTTGCCTCGTGTTTTGGCAGGCTCTGAGCTGTGGTTAGATGTCATTAACTCTGTCAGAAAAGGTTATTGCTGGCGGTGGTGTTTTGTTTGGCTCTTCCCTGTGATCTAAAAGCTGATCTCTCAAATGGGATTTTACTGAAGAGTAATCAAATCAGCTCCAAGGTGTGTGAGCGGCCACTTGGAAGTGACTCATTTTGTCACATTGGAAGGAAGTGGGGGCTCTGTCACCTCCACCAAGTGCTTGGGTGTCCTTTGGGGTGAGGCTGCTGCATTCTCTAGAATGCCCCATGCACCAGATGTGTCTGTGGCTCCCTCAAACATGACACTGTGGGTGAGCCAATGCAGAATTTTGGCCACGTCACCCCTTTTGCAGTCATTTCTGTGCCTCAGCCTTGGTGTGAGCTGAGCTCTGAGTGCTGCTGGATGAGGTCAAGTGTTCCATGTGGGGAACCTGACTGCAGCAAGGCTTAGGTCACTGGTGGAATGTGTCTGCTCTGGGAGCAGGGGATGGGCTCTTTGTCTGGGCCATGTCCCACTCACTTCATTGTGGAGTCTCCCTCCTCCAAAATGAGACTGGCTGGATTTGTGGGGTTTGTTTTGGGGGTGTGGCAAAGCATTGGCAGCAGAAAGTTTGATTTTTATAGTGTTTGTTATTGTACAAAGGAGCCAAGCCTTTTTTTCCTATTATCAGCTATTTCTAGCATCCTTTGTGTCGTTTTCCAAAATCATGCCTATTCTCTGGTCCCTGTGCCAAAATTAAGATTTTTCTCCCTCTTCTCAAACTGTGAAATGTATGAAGTGTGTCAGAGCTCCCTCAAATATTGAGTATGGAGTTAGAAGGCCTTATTGGAAAATCCAAGATTCTTCAGCTATGCCAAGCATCAGGTGGTGAAGTTTTAGACATTTGTGGGGAGTGCTGGTGCCATTCAGCCCTAGAAGAAAGAGCCCAGGTTCTGGCAGATGCCTGGGGCCATATTGTGCTCTTACAGAGCTCGAGGGTAAGCAGGCAGGATGTCCCTTTGCTTGGGGTGTCACCCTGCCCTGCTGTCCTGCTCCTCCCTGGGCAGGCTCAGCCCCATGAACACTCTGTTCCCCACAGGACTGTCCCATCGCCTGGGTCAACGTGATGCTCTTTGACTACAAGGACCAGCTGAAAACAGGAGAGTGCTGCCTGCACATGTGGTCCTCCTTCCCAGGTAGGGCAGAGAGGGAGCTGCTGTGCGTGGCACCCTCATTCTGCAGCAGCAAGTGCCATGGCCACTGCCCTGTGCTGTGGTGGCAGCTGAGCCCTGCCAGCCCAGCTTTGCACAGAGGTGGCTGCTCACCTAAAACTGTCCCGTGTCCCTCCCTGGGAGAGCTCAGGAAGGTGACGTGCTTGTGCCCAGGGACAGTCTGCTCTGCTTTCTGCACCAAAGCCTCACAAGATTTGTGTTCATGGGTTTTATGTCCTTTGTTTTTCAGATGAGAAAGGGGAACTTCTGAACCCCATGGGCACCGTGCAGTGCAACCCCAACACAGAGAGTGCAGCAGCCTTGGTCATCTGCTTCCCCAGTGTGGCAGCACATCCTGTCTACTACCCATCCTTCGAGCAGGTGGGCACAGGGGCAGCAATTCATTCATCTGCTTCCCCAGTGTGGCAGCACATCCTGTCTATTACCCATCCTTTGAGCAGGTGGGCACAGGGCAGCAATTCATCTGCTTCCCCAGCATGGCAGCACATCCTATTACCCATCCTTCGAGCAGGTGGGCACAGGGGCAGCAATTCCCTCCCTGTGCTGGGTGGGAGCTCTGGGCCAGCCTGGCAGGGATTGGCTGCAAGAAAACTTCATCAATTGATATTGTTCATTGGAAATTTTACTTCTCTTGACTAATGGACTCTTGAGTGAATGCTTTTCTGAGCTATGAATTACTGAGATGAAGCTGCTCTCACTGTTGAGCATTTGTTAAAAAATGGATTTAACTGAGCTGCCTTCAAACCACATTAGGTTCTGTAGGAAGGAAGAGGAATAAAAGGGAAATGAGTGAAAATAGGCAGCTCCCTCCCTTTCAGCAGTGCTGACATGCCATGTGGGGTGGGGATTTTCCATCTGTCACTGCAACTGGCCAGACAAGTGGAAGGAGAAATGTGCCTGTTAGAGGGGAGAAAGGAGACCTCCTCTGCCAGAGACAAGTGTGTGCTCCCCACCAGGCAGGAGCTGGCTCAGAGGCTGCAACAGGCTGTGCCAGGGAGAAAGGGGGGCCTGGGCAGCACTGGCTGCTTGGCAAACACACCAAGCCTGGAGCTCAGTGAGCCTGAGCTCTCTGGTGTGCAGATGTGCCCTCTCAGGGAAGGGACTCATCCCTTGCTGGTTGTTCTGCCAGGGAAGGGTACTCTGGGCAGGGAGGTCACCCCTCTGGGCAGGGGCTGAGCCCACTCCCCACCCTTGGAATAGGAGGGGTGTGATTCCCTTGTCCAGAGGTGGCAAGGGGCTGGTCTCTAATGCAGAGTAGATGCCTGCAGTGGTGGTCACCTACAATTACAGAGGAACTGAGGAGCTTTTCTCAGACTCTTTTTTTGTTTCCCAGCTGCTGGAGTTGGGGAGGAATGGAGAACAGCCCCGAGCTGCACCAGAAGATTCTGAGGAGGTGAGTCTTCTGGTATCAGTTTTCCAGCTACCTGCAAGCCTGGAACAAGTCCTCAGGGCTGAGAGTGAGCCCTGTGTCTCCTCTTTCCCGTGCTTGCCATGAGCAGAAGCAGCAGCTGAAGGAGATCCTGGAGCGGAGGAGCCACACGGAGCTGTACGAGCACGAGAAGGACCTGGTGTGGAAGATGAGGTATGACATCCGGGAGCAGTACCCACAGGCTCTGGCCAAGCTGCTCATCATCACCAAGTGGAACAAGCATGAGGATGTTGCCCAGGTGAGGATGTTGGGGCTGGCAGCAGGGCTTCCTTTTTGATCCATCTTCCAGGATCCACATTCCTGTGTGGTGTTTGGGAGCCCAGCTGAGCAGGGCGTGTTTGCACAGTTTTTTCAGGGAAATTCTCAACTGTACCACCCGAGGTTTGGTTCTTCTGGGCTCTCTTTGGCCCTGTGGGCTGTCCCAGGTTCATTACTGACCAGCAAGGTCTTGTTTATCCCTTCAAGAAAATGGAGGCAAGGAAAAAAAAAATCTGTTTAATTCATAGAGGGAAGGGAAAAAAAACTTGGATTGAATATTCTTAAATGAAAGTGAGAGATCAGCCACCTCAAGGGGTCAGGTTTTGACCTGGTATCTGTGAATTTGCTGTGAGGCATCTATAAACAGTAATCCCCCATAAGGATCTTTCTGCTCTTTCATCAGTAGAACTTCAGATTCATATCCATTGTCCTAAAAACATAAAAATTCCTTTTATGTCTGTTTTTTTATTGGTCCTTACAGATGATTTCCCTGCTCCAGACCTGGCCAGAGCTGCCTGTCCTGAATGCTTTGGAGCTGCTGGATTTCAGCTTTCCTGACCGTTACGTTGGTTCCTTTGCCATCAACTCCCTGAAGAAGCTGACGTAAGTGCTGTCCCCAGAGAGGGGCTGTGAACAGTGACAGCCTTTTCACAGCTTTTACACTTGTGGCAGCAAAGATAAGGTTGTGTTTCACGGTTCCTTTCTGTCCACAGAGATGATGATGTGTTCCAATACCTGCTGCAGCTTGTGCAGGTGCTCAAGTATGAATCCTACCTGGACTGTGAATTAACCAAGTTCCTGCTGGAAAGGGCATTATCCAACCGCAAGATCGGCCACTTCCTCTTCTGGCATCTGAGGTGAAAAGGAAATGTTTTAGGCTTTTTCTCAGTGATCAAGTGAAACCAGCATTTGCTGGTTTTCTGTGCAATGCTGCTTTTTGTCTTGGATGACTGAGTAAGAATTATTTCAGGAGGACACAATATAGTTTTTCTGTTCATTTATTTTTGTCTTTTGTGTTTGTAGTGGCGGTGTTTGGATGAGGTTCTGTTTTCAGGATTTATATATATTTGTGAATATACACACACATGCCTGTGAGCTGGAATTTGCTTTGAGCTCCCATGGCCCCTTCCAGCTCAGAGCCATAAGCTCTGAGCTGCTCTTTCTCCCCAAGTGATGTCCTCCAAGGAGGGCTTGGTGATGGAGTCACCCAGAAAAATGTCTCATCACCTCAAGCCGTGGTTTTCCTCCATCACTTCTGGGGTGGGGGCATTTTTCCTTCCCCATTACACAGAATCTAAACAGCAGCCAAACATCCTCCCCCATCCCTGGTGCTGGTGTGAATGGGAGAATGAGTCACTGTGCACTGAGTCAGCACTGCTTGACCCTGCTGCTTCCCTTCCCAGGTCAGAAATGCACGTTCCTGCCGTTTCCCTGAGGTTTGGGCTGATCCTGGAAGCGTACTGCCGGGGCAGCACCCACCACATGAAGGTGCTGATGAAGCAGGTACACATTGCTTTGAGCCATCAGCTTCCTTCCCTCTGGTTTGGGGCCCATTCTCAGCTGTTGGCTGCTCCAAATTCAAGTTCTCAGTAATGCAGGAAAAGCCTTGGAAGGGCTGTGTTGGTTTTGGAGTATCCTGGACATCCCAGCACGTGTGACTCTGCTCATCCCTTGCTCACCCACACAGGCTGCACTGTGTGTCTGGAATGGTCTGAAATGTTCAGAACCCTGCTGTTATTAGATCAGCTGGGTGAGTTTCTGTTCTGGAGGAGCTGATCACAGCTGGCTGATCCAGAGCAGTGCACTCTCAGAGCTGTGCACAGAATCCTGGCACATCCCCCTCTCAAACCTCTCTTACCTGTCCAGGGTCACTGCACTAAACTCAAATGAGGGATTCATCTCCAGAGTTGTATCCCAGATGTGCTCACAGGCCAGTGCTGCTGCTTTTCCAGACTGAGCAGCAGTTTTGCATTAGAGCTCCCCAAAAGCATTGAAGGGCTGCCTGGGCTCACCCTCATCCTCACTTTCTTAGCCAGTGCACCTCCCTTCTTCCTTTGGTGCATGATAATGTGTTTTATTCCTGGTGCAGTCATTCCTTGCAATGCATTTGTGCCCAGCAGAGCATCCACAATTAATTATGGATCTTCCTCAAGCAGATATTACTAAATTTGTTTTGTTGCAGTGTGTGAAATTGCTACAAGTTTAAAAGAAAGTAAGAGATGCAACCAAGGTTTACATTTCACAGATTTTAGTTTTTTAAACTTTCTCTAGGAATTTCCTATTTGTTAGCCCTTTTTCATCCCTCCTTTTTTTCAGGGAGAAGCACTCAACAAGATGAAAGCTCTGAACGACTTTGTGAAAGTGAGTTCTCAGAAGGCCACCAAGCCTCAAACCAAGGAGATGATGCACATGTGCATGAAGCAGGAAACCTACAGGGAGGCCCTGTCCCACCTCCAGTCCCCCCTGAACCCCAACATTATCCTGGCTGAAGTTTGGTAAGGGAGACATCTGCACCTCCTCATTTGTGCCACAGCTTTGTTTCACAGTGGAGCAGGGCTTTGGGGTTCTTCCCTCGTGGAAGCCCTAAGTCCCAGCAGCTGGAGTTGCTGTAGGATTGGCAGCTTGGATGGATGATTTAATAGATGGAAACTGATGGTAATGTTTTTATTTCCTTTAGTGTGGACCAGTGCACCTTCATGGACTCCAAAATGAAACCGCTGTGGATTGTGTTTAATAATGAAGAGACAGGTGGAGGTGGAGTGGGGATCATTTTTAAAAATGGAGATGGTAAGTCTTTATTATGCCTGTGAAAATGTGTCTTTTAGTCTCAAGTATTTACTGGGGTGGGTGGGCCTAGATATGGACCATTAAGTGTTGTGTAAGTGAAGACCTTTAATGTTTTTGGGTGAGTTTTTTGGCAGTAATCTGGAGATACAATAAACTCCCCTCTATATTTCACCTGCTTCCCTCTTTCACTAAGATTTGAGTGCAGTGATAACTGGATATCCTTGAACAATAAAAACAAACCTGATGTGAGGTGTGAAGGAGCTCCAGCAGTCTGAGCTCTGCAGGGTTGGGGTGGCTGCTGCTGTTGGAAGATTTCTGCAGTGCCACTTTGGCTGCCATGGGGAGAGCCTTGGCAGAGTGCAGTGAATTCAGTGCCAGTGAAATGTGTGTGGGTGAAGGTGTCTGCTGTGGTGCTTTGCCCTGGCACTGCCCCTGCAAACCCTGCTCTGTGCTGCTGCTGCTGCTTCCTGGCTCTACCAGCAAGTGACAAACGTGCCAAAGGCTGCAGGGGCAGAGCGAGGCGACTTTGAGAGGTTCTTGTGACCCTTTTTCCTCTGTGCTGCTGCCCAGATCTGCGCCAGGACATGCTGACCCTGCAGATGATCCAGCTGATGGACATCCTGTGGAAGCAGGAGGGCCTGGACCTGAGGTGAGCAGTGTGCAGGGCAGGAATCAGGGGTGAGGCTGTGTTCTCTGCAGGCTCCTGTGCAGGGGAGCAATCAGGGGTGAGGCTGTGTTCTCTGCAGGCTCATGTGCAGGGCAGGAATCAGGGGGTGAGGCTGTGTTCTCTGCTGCTCTGGGGGCAGCTGGGCAGGTTCTGTGGGGTGGGGAACAGAGCTGCAGAGGAGAAAGGGCACGCAAGGGAAAGTTTAAAAGTCACCACCACCCATTTGTGGGCAGGATTTCAGTGGAAGGGTTTCTTTCATCTCTGCAGGATGACCCCTTATGGCTGCCTCTCCACAGGAGACAAGACGGGGCTGATTGAGGTGGTCATGCACTCGGACACCATCGCCAACATCCAGCTCAACAAGAGCAACATGGTGGCCACGGCCGCCTTCAACAAGGACGCGCTGCTCAACTGGCTCAAATCCAAGAACCCGGGGTGAGTGGGCTCAGCCTGCAGGCCCTGCTTCCTACCCTGCTTCCAGCCCTGCTTCCAGCCCTGCTTCCTGCCCTGCTTCCTACCCTGCTTCCTGCCCTGCTGCTGCTCCTCCAGCCACACCCAGCTCCAGGCCTGGGGCAACAGGCCTCATGTGGATCCTTGAGCAGAAACGGAGCCCTCTGGGTTATTGTTTGCAGGCTTCCTTTGGTCTCTGATAGCCTAAGGTAGCACTGGTCTTTTGGATCCATGGAGAGCTAGAAATGAGTTAATTTGGTTGAGACTAATTTCCATTGAGACTGTGGCCACAATCTTTTTCAGACCCCTTCAGTTACAGTCACTACAGCTCGTTTTTGTAAAGCAGGGCTGGGAGCCCTCCCTCCAGAGCACTGCAAGAATGCAGATGAGACTCTGGCCCTGGAAACAGCCTTCCCCATGGGGCAGTACTGGAGTCCAAAGCACAATTATCTTTCCATCTCTTTGTCACCCTCTCTAGAGATGCCCTGGACCAAGCCATCGAGGAGTTCACCCTGTCCTGTGCCGGGTACTGCGTGGCCACCTACGTGCTGGGCATCGGGGACCGGCACAGCGACAACATCATGGTCCGGGAGACAGGGCAGGTGAGGGAGAGCATCTGAGTGAATATTGTCTGAGCCACTGAATATTGTCTGTTCCCCAAGGAGGGCCATGGGCAAGGCCATTTTATTCTCTCCCAAAACCCTGGGGTCAGGACCTGCTGAATACAGTAACTGATCAGCTAAAATAGGTAATATTCTGAAAATATTTGTTCTTATTTCCAGCTGTTCCATATTGATTTTGGTCACTTTTTGGGGAACTTCAAGACTAAATTTGGTATTAATAGAGAAAGAGTTCCTTTCATCTTAACCTACGACTTTGTGCATGTCATCCAGCAAGGAAAAACTAACAACAACGAGAAGTTTGAAAGGTAAGTGCTGGGAGTTAAACTTGACTTCAGCTTTTAAGCTGTAATTTTTTAGTATTTGTTTCCAGCAATAGGCAGCCTCTAAGTGCCTGTACATATGAAAGTAAATAATTAACTGGAGCTAGCAGGGTTCAGACTCCATAGCTTTGCTTTACCAAATGGTGGAGTTTGCATTTCATTGCTCTGCCTCATCTCTGCTCTGGCCCAGGTTCAGGGGTTACTGTGAACGAGCCTACATGATCCTGCGGCGCCACGGGCTCCTCTTCCTGCACCTCTTTGCACTGATGAAAGCTGCTGGGCTGCCCGAGCTCAGCTGCTCCAAAGACATCCAGTACCTGAAGGTGAGAGCAGATCCAGCTCTGGGGGTTAAACTCAACAGCTGAGCTTGGGGCTGGGGAGGAGTTCAGGGTGGAAGGGCAGATCTGTAGAAGCAGATGAACTCCAGGAACAGTGAGTGATGTCAAATGTCCATGTGCAAGAAATCAGAAATGCTGTGTCCTGCTCTCAAATCCCTTCAGGTTCTGCAGCACAGACATCAGTGCCTTGTAGAACCCAGCTTGCAGGGAAGGAGACAAAACCCTTGGCTGTAATTTCTCAGCTTGCCTCGAGTTATATCCACCTACCCCTGGCAGCTGCAGAACCCTTTGTACAAGAGCAGGACAGGACCTGCTCCTTCCCTGCACCAACATCAGCAGAGGGTGCAAGTGTTTACTGGAGAAAAAAAATGTGCAATTACAGGAACAGTTGTGCACTGATTTGTGCCTCTTGCCTTTAGGACTCCCTGGCCCTTGGGAAAAGCGATGAGGAGGCACTGAAGCACTTCAGACTGAAGTTTAATGAAGCCCTGCGAGAGAGCTGGAAAACCAAAGTGAACTGGCTGGCACACAACGTCTCCAAAGACAACAGGCAGTAGAGCAGGAGCCTGCAGCCTGCCCAGGAGAAGGGGACAGCCCCAAGCCCAGCACCTGGACAGGTTAAACTGAACAATCTGTGGGGTTGAAGGTCCCCTCCTCGTCCCCAGATCAGACATTGCTGCATGACTGAAGAGCTGCTCCTTTGTCTGCAGATCTCTGGGGACAAGGGACAGACACGAGGCAATAAAATGACTGCACAGTGAGAGGTACGTAGAGGTGTTGTACCCTAAAGAACTCCTTAAGCTTCAAATAATCTTGCACTGGAAGAGTTGAGGCAGTTGTAACATCCCTCCCGTGTGCTAATGTATTTCTATTCCCATGAAAATTCAGCTGAACAGAGTCCCCTATGCCTGCAGCCCATCCTGTAGGTCACCACTGTCACAGCTCAGAGCTGTTAAATCAGTGTGTGGTCACCTCCTGCCCTGGGACAACACTGCCACATCACTCTCAGTCTGCTCCAGAGGCCAAAGTGCTCCAAAACTGAGCTGGAACTCAGCTATTGCTGCCTCAAACTGATGGCACAAGAGCAGTTTTGCAGTGGCCACTGGATCAGGTACTTACTTTGCTTTCCAAAGCTAGGCTTTAGTTGAGCCTCAAGTACTTCCTGCATTTAAGTTTGGTTTTAAGCCTGCAAACAGTAAGATTGCATTTTCAAATTAATGTACTGCTTCTTTTCATGAAAGGTGTTAAGCTGTGAGGTTTGTTCTGGTTTGGATCTATTCACACAAACCCTGCTGCCTCTCACATGCCTGTTGGTAAAAGCAGCAGTTGTGGCATAGCAAACACCTCATTTTAATTTCACCTACCCCTGGGGAGAGCCCCTTTTCCAACACCTTTCAGACCATACTGTGACTGAAGCACTCAGGCTCCAACAAATGCTTTGGTACTTGAGGGAAATAGTGCAGGATGGAGAGCTCTGTGCAGCCTGTGCCTCTGCTCCCTCTGAGAGAGCAAATATTGCTATTTCCTTGCTTAAAATCATTTACAGAGGAAAAGTATGCACAAAAATCTTGGGCCCTGTGCAGGGTGAGATGCACTGAAACCACAGCCCCAGTGAGGTTTTATGTTCTTGTGGAAAGGAAAACACTACAATTCCAAACTGGAAAAGCAATTCTGGTGCAGTGGCAGAGCCTGGGGCATTCAGGATCCTGCAGCAGTGGGAGCTGCTCTCCTCATCCCCCCAGGGCTCTGGGTCACATCACAGCAGAAATGTCAGCCCCTCACAGATTTTAGAGCAGTGGCTCCTGTCTGTCCTTCACTTTGAAAGTGCAATAACACAAAGGTGTATCAGTATCAGCTGCAGGAGCTGAGAGTTTTACAGAGGTTGCTGAGGCTGGAAACTTGACTTACCTACAAGAAGTAAGAATTCAGTGAGTCCTCGTGTGGACCTTCTTCTTGTGCACCCTGGAAGGGCATCTTGGATCAATCTCTGCTGGTTCTGTTGGGGGAGCAGAGCCTTGGACTCCAAATTCACAGAGCAGCTCACCTGAAGGTTTCCAGCAAGGTTAATTGTACTAAAGATTGAAAGTTAAAAAAATTTCAAAAATGTTCCATTTCATTACAAGTGGCTTTTCATTTTTATGAATATGCTCAGAATGATAGACCTATTTCTATTTATTTAGAGATGTTCCTGTAATTATTTTTTTTTAACTCCTGTACAAACTGATTGTGCTTATTCTGTTGCCTTTGAAAAAAGAAGTATTTTTTTAAGCCAAACTGTGGTTCTGCAAGAAGAGAATGTTTACATGTTTAGCTTTTCAGTTGCTTTAGGTACATGTTTTGTAAGTAAAAAAATAAAAAATATTGATTGTACACAAACGCTGCAAAGTCCTTCTGTACTTGAGAGCAATGACCACAAAACTCTCCTACTCCCCCAGAAGAGGCAAATTAACACTTTATAATTAACACAAAAAAAAAGTTTTTATAACTGGATTCTACTATGTTCATCAGTAAAAAAAAAAAAGCAAACAACCATTAGAACCAGAAATTTATTGTAGCTTATAGACTTTCCAAACTGACCTGTTACCAATATACACATCTGAAAAGTTATACCCACAGTGGCTACAAACTGCATCAGGACATTACAACCCCTCAGTATTACCATTAAATCATGATCAGTTTTGGTCTAAAATACAGCAGCTACAGCAACAGTATATGGAAGGATAAGTCTTCTACACATTAACACAGGACAACTGTCAGACATAAGTTAAAAGTTTCCCAGTTTACTTAAAACTAGCAGTTAATTACCACGTAAGTAGTCAAAACCATTTCCCCATTTTAGAAATCTAAAATTTACATTTAAAAAACAAAAAAAAAAAAAAAAAAAACCCGGAAAAAATAAAAAAACCAACCCAAAAAACAGTAAGCTCTGGTGTGGGCTCCTTCCCTGCTGCCAGGTCCATCTCTGTTGTAAAGGCACTCCACAGTCCAGGCTCCCCCAGTGCAAATCCCCCCAGATCTCCTCAGGTGAGACCTGGGCTGTTCTGGAAATGCTGAAAGGTGGACAAATGTGAGGATCAACCCAAAAACGTGAGGATCAACCCAAACACGTGAGGATCAACCCAAACAAGTGAGGATCAACCCAAACAAGTGAGGATCAACCCAAACACGTGAGGATCAACCCTGAGCTGTTCCCTCTCACTGATCAGGACCCACCGTGCCCTATCTTTTCTCTCATTTATCAGCCCCTCGCTGCCCTCTCTTATCTTTTCTCTCATTTATCAGCCCCTCGGTGCCTCTCTGGCCCTTCCCCAGTGCTCCTGTCCCTGCCCTGCCCTGGTTTTGTCACTCTGGGGGCTCTGCAGCCACACCCAGGAGCAAACGCTTCCCTTACCGTGCTCAGAGGAGTGCAGGCCCAGGCTCCTGTTACAGCAAAACAAGTTACTCTTTAATCCACCTCCATAGAAAGAAGCAGGAATTCATTATTCACAACTCTGCATCAGACCAAATAAAGTTAAACAACCCTGCCTGACAGAAAAACCAGTGCATCCCCCACCCCGTTCGTACCTTCCAGCTACTGCCCTCTGCAATCCCAAACTGGAACTGGGATCACAACTCAAATCACATGAATTAACATGATTCCCAAGGTTTTCTGGTTGGATAATTTATGCTACAGTTTTTCACCAGCAGGAAAACACAATTACTAAGTGTAAACAAAGGCTTAAAACACCGACAATCTGAATTACTGTACAAGGAGCTGCAGGGGAGGAGCAGGAGTGTTCAGTGGTGTCAGCTACAACCCAAACCCTCCCACTGCCAAATTAGAAAAAATGAACAACCAAAAACTCCCAAATGCCTCTCCATGCAGACTGGCAGGTCTCAGGCTTTCAGCTCCACCCAAGCTGGCAGAGTGCAAACAGCCACCTCACCCCTCTGCCCACCATCCATGTAGTGTTATTTCCCCAATAATTTAAAAGCCTTCAGGCCAAGGCTTAATTGGAGGAAAAAAAAAAAATTAAAAACAAACTGTAGTGCACAGGGCAGCTGAACCGCTGCAGAGGTTCCCAAAGCCTTTACAATTCTCACAAGTTTTTTGTTCCCTCTGCAAAATAAAGGAGATGAAGAAGAGGAAGGAATTGAAGGAGAGCGGGGCATGAGCGCACATCGCAGTCAAGGCCAAGACAGAGTTACTGAACATCTACACTAAGAACTGTGCCCGTGCTCCTGCTGCAGTAGGATGAGACTTGGAATAGTTCATGCTGCATGGTTTTTCACTTTAGCATGTTTTAAACCCCAATCCCTGTTTTCACTACCACAAATGACATAATTACATAATTCCAATATATTTACAAAATATTAAAAAGTCTTGTTAATCTTCTACATATTAACCTCATTCTGCCACTTTACACATGCACTAATTGGGGGGAAAAAATTAAAAAGAAATCAACAGGCTGAAATGAGCAGCTTTACCCTTTGTCAACAAGCAATCTTTGCATCTTTTAGAAAGAGAAAAAGGAACAAAGCTAAGTTTGTTTCACTGAGCAAAAAAAGACAGTTCAGAAACTCATGTGCAATGGCTACAGAGCTGTAGAGTCACTTAGCTGAGATGACATGAAGAAAAAGTGCAAGGTGGTTCCTCAGAGAGCGTAAAAAAAATCCAGTCACTGAGGCATGGCTGAAGGAAGAGGTGCTAACTACAGCCTAAACATCAGGAACTAACTGACAGAACACAAACACGTTGTGTGGGGATTCAATCTACTGGCCAGAATGAATTTTTTGTTTAAAACACCATGAATCCTTTGTACCAATGGAGTGTGTTACAGTGGAGTCTTGTAGAGTGAGAACATAAAGACAAAGGGAGCAGCTAGAATCAATAACTGAGGGTAGAGTCATCCCATTCCAGCTGCTGCTGTCTGGTAACATTCTGTTGGTCCTCCTCCTGCTCTCCCTCCTCCTCCTCACTGCTTTCAGACTCTGCACTAGTGATGTCATCTTCTTCTCCATCTTCACTTTCTTCTTCCTCCTCCTCCTCCTCCTCTTCACTGCTGTGTTGATCCTCGTAAGTCTGTTCAGATAAAAATAAGCTGTCATTACCACACTGGCCAAAATTCTTTTTGTTCTTTACTCAAGGCCCTACACTGAGGAAAAGCAATTGGAGATTCTTTGCTGGATTTAGCAGTTCAGCAGGAATTAGACAGAAACCAGAGAAGACAAAGGAGGAGGAATGTGTGACCCTGCTGTTAATGCTGCACTCCACACAAACCCACCCAGTTCATGTCTGTGCCCACAGACAATCCCCACTGCAGCTGCAAAAGCACCCCAGTCCCCCCAGTTACCTCCATGGGGTTCACAGTGATGGTCAAAGCAGAGTCATCCCAGTCCATCTCGTTCTCCTTGCCCGTGTCCTGGTCACGCATGGTTCTCTGGTGCGCGGCGCGGATCCGGAACACCCCCAGGATGATCATGAACACCAGGAAGCTGACACAAACCACAATCACCACCGTGGCTGTGCTGGGAACAACTGCAGCAGCAAACACAGGGGGTCCTTACAGAGAGCTGGGAATGCTTACACAGTGCTAACAGTGCTTACACAGTGCTAACAACTGCTCCCCATCCCACCACCTGCCCGGGGAAACGGATTATACCAGATTACATGGTATTTTTATTTTATATATATTATATATATTAATATATTTATATATATAATATAAGGCAGTCTGGATACAGCCCCTAAAGAGTCAGCTGGAACAGAACTAGACCTCAGTTCCTTAAATGTAATTACATCAATCCAAAGGAAAGCACACGGAAAGCAGGTTTTACCATGCACAATTCTCTCTGAATTGTCTATTTTTCTTCTTCTCACATCCTACACCCTTGCCAAATTGATGTAATTAAAACAGAAAGGACAGATACCAGGACTCAAGGGAATAGGTTTGCAAATCTTTCATCCTGCCATTCTGAAGAAACTGTCCCAGTTCCTCACAGTCCTTTACAGAGGAAAGGACTGAAATCTCCTCCCATTTTCCAACATACACACACCAACAGAAAGCTCTTCTGCTGGCAGAAAAAGGAATTTCACAAGGTTCTAAAAACTCACTCCTCCCTGCCTGGACAGCAGCAGGACAGGACTGAGCAGCTGCCTGATTTATTATTCCAACACATTGGTTTAAACTCTGGGAAATAAACTCTGCAACACCACAAAAAAAGCAGCTCAACTTCAGTGACTGAGAATCCTGACCTGAAAAAGGATGAGGATTTGCCAAATTGTGACCAGAGAGATCAACAAAGGAATGATGCACTGGGTGAATGAACTGTGGCTGTGCAGCAATGTGATTGGCATGTTCCACTGGGCTGGCTGTGTGGATAACATTCACCTAGGGACAAACACAAACTGTTAAACTGCAGAAATCCAACAGTTTAATTCTGACTGAAGAGAAAAATAAAGAATGCTTTTAATGGCATTTTCTGCTCTATGTCCATATATTTGATATAAGCATACGAAATAATCATTAACCTGTACCCTGCTGCAGAGGAAATGCAGTTTTAGCCACTTTGTGCTTTAACATAAGCCCTTAATATCAGAAATTTAAGCATCACACAAGCAAAACAGTGAAGGGCCCAGCAAGTCCATCTGTGGCATCCCAGAAGTGACACAGGAAGGCCACTCACCTCTGGTAGCTCTCATTCCATTTGATAAATTAATACTCTGTGTTTTCAAAGCAACCTTTTCACCTTCACACCCCCATCAGCTGTACTATTTCTTCTCCAAACAATAATTTTAGCTCTCTTTAGGCAGCTTAATTTCAAGCTAAAATATAGGACTAAAACCACATTTATATATCAGATGTTGCCTGAAATGCTCACATTTGCTGGTATGCATTTACAGGACAAAATCCAAATCAATAATTGATCGATTATTTGTCAGTTGAGGTAACAATTTTCCCCCTCCTCAGCCATGCAGCAGCTCACACACCTCCACTTTGAACTCGTTGCTGACGTAGCGCCCGTTGAGCTCTGAGCACACCAGTTTGAATTTTCTGTCGAACAGGGACACCGTGTGCCAGTTCCTGTAGCGGATCAGGTGCAGAACCTCCTCGTAGTTTGCCATGGTGTCAACCCCTGCCAGGGAAACACACAGGGACAACAGCTGTTTGCACAAGTCTGTCATAAAATGGACAAATATCACTCCATTTCTTCATCTAAGTTTTGCTGGCTGACGGATTTGCAAGGAGCACAAAAAATGGTAACACCACTGCTACACACATGTGGCTCCACTGAAATCCTGGGGATTGCATTTGTGACAAAATCCTAAACCCAGCTCATCTCTGAAGGGATTCTGGAAGCCTTTCTATGGAATACTCTGAACATATTCTGCTCACAAATCCCAGGCAGTGGATTATCTGTGCAAGGAACAGGCAAAGTTGGGGCAGTCTAACTGCCCTTCCACAGTCCAGAGGTGACCTGCTATGTGGGACAGAGAGAAGAACTAAAGGGAGATTCTAGAATGTTGTATTTTCTAGAATCACAGCTTTCCACACAACTGCTGTGCTTGGAATTCTAAAGATAGTTCAAGCTTGGAGGAAAAAAAAATAATTTTGGAGTAAGATGTTACAAACCACCTCTTTAGAACTGCTCCCTTTATCAGTCCCTTCAGTTCCCCCGCAAGAGCAGCAAACCCCACCTGTGATTATCATGCCCAGGTTGGAACTGCTCATCTCAATGCCTTTCTGCTGCAATCGTGTCATGTCAATCTCCAGGCTCTCTTGCTCCTGATTTAGTTCCTCTCCCAGCACTGTCACCTCACACGTATCCAGGTTGTGCATGATCTCTTCAGATACCAAAGACTCTTGAACTAAAAAGCAGAGAAAAAGCTGAAGACTTAAGCAGACACACACCAGGTGAAATATTCAAATCTGGGCCTGAGGAGAACAAGTATCCATGAAATCATGTTTTAAAAATAAAATACAAACATGGGATATTTACATGAGGATAATGGTCTGGGCTTATTACCATTTTCAGGTAAGTTTGTTAGCCCAGAGCAGAGGATTCCACATTAGAAGAGCAATGCACAGCTCTGTGCAGGATCCCTGAGTGAGGTGAGGTGAGGTGAGGTGGGCAAGGTGGGTGTTACCTGTGGGATCCTCATCCCCGTCTCCCTCGGGCTCCACCTCCCGGGTGATGGTGCTGATGATGCGCAGCTCAGGGAACAAAGAAACGCCCTCGGGGCTCTCGAACTCGGAGGCAGAGCGAGCAAAGTGGTTGATGCCACTCAGGCTGATTTTTGGCTCCTCTGGCTGCAGGACCATGACATACCCCTCCACAGAGGGAATGGAGACACACGACTCTTCATTGAAACACCTGAGAAAGAGAAGCAGTTTTGCAGTCAAGGTGGTTATCTCAGAGGGAGGCACAATTCCACAGAGTAATTGCTTTATAAATTTTTGAAAAGCTCTCTCAACCCAAGAGTCTTAGATAAATTCATCAGCTGCCTTGGAATAGTATGAATTTACCACCAAGGGAGCAATCTTACAATTAATTTTTACTTACAGCTCCCACTTGGCCTCATTTCTACATTCTGACTTGAGGCACAGTAACAGCTTTGCTGCAGGATGTGACACTGCACACACTCCCAGCACACTCTGGCAGTATTTCCCCATCTCACACACTCCCAGCACACTCTGGCACTATTTCCCCATCTCACACACTCCAGCACACTCTGGCAGTATTTCCCCATCTCACACACTCCAGCACACTCTGGCAGTATTTCCCCATCTCACACACTCCAGCACACTCTGGCAGTATTTCCCCATCTCACACACTCCAGCACACTCTGGCAGTATTTCCCCATCTCACACACTCCAGCACACTCTGGCAGTATTTCCCCATCTCACACACTCCCAGCACACTCTGGCACTATTTCCCCATCTCACACACTCCCAGCACACTCTGGCACTATTTCCCCATCTCACACACTCCCAGCACACTCTGGCACTATTTCCCCATCTCACACACTCCCAGCACACTCTGGCATATTTCCCCATCTCACACACTCCCAGCACACTCTGGCATATTTCCCCATCTCACACACTCCCAGCACACTCTGGCAGTATTTCCCCATCTCACACACTCCCAGCACACTCTGGCAGTATTTCCCCCATCTCACACACTCCCAGCACACTCTGGCAGTATTTCCCCATCTCACACACTCCCAGCACACTCTGGCAGTATTTCCCCATCTCACACACTCGCAGCACACTCTGGCAGTATTTCCCCATCTCACACACTCCAGCACACTCTGGCAGTATTTCCCCATCTCACACACTCGCAGCACACTCTGGCAGTATTTCCCCATCTCACACACTCCAGCACACTCTGGCAGTATTTCCCCATCTCACACACTCGCAGCACACTCTGGCAGTATTTCCCCATCTCACACACTCGCAGCACACTCTGGCAGTATTTCCCCATCTCACACACTCCCAGCACACTCTGGCAGTATTTCCCCATCTCACACACTCCCAGCACACTCTGGCAGTATTTCCCCATCTCACACACTCCCAGCACACTCTGGCAGTATTTCCCCATCTCACACACTCCCTACTCCACTCTGGCAGTATTTCCCCCATCTCACACACTCCCAGCACACTCTGGCATATTTCCCCATCTCACACACTCCCAGCACACTCTGGCATATTTCCCCATCTCACACACTCCCAGCACACTCTGGCATATTTCCCCATCTCACACACTCCCAGCACACTCTGGCATATTTCCCCATCTCACACACTCCCAGCACACTCTGGCATATTTCCCCATCTCACACACTCCCAGCACACTCTGGCATATTTCCCCATCTCACACACTCCCAGCACACTCTGGCATATTTCCCCATCTCACACACTCCCAGCACACTCTGGCATATTTCCCCATCTCACACACTCCCAGCACACTCTGGCAGTATTTCCCCATCTCACACACTCCCAGCACACTCTGGCATATTTCCCCATCTCACACACTCCCAGCACACTCTGGCATATTTCCCCATCTCACACACTCCCAGCACACTCTGGCATATTTCCCCATCTCACACACTCCCAGCACACTCTGGCATATTTCCCCCATCTCACACACTCCCAGCACACTCTGGCATATTTCCCCATCTCACACACTCCCAGCACACTCTGGCACTATTTCCCCATCTCACACACTCGCAGCACACTCTGGCAGTATTTCCCCCATCTCACACACTCCCAGCACACTCTGGCATATTTCCCCATCTCACACACTCGCAGCACACTCTGGCAGTATTTCCCCATCTCACACACTCCCAGCACACTCTGGCAGTATTTCCCCATCTCACACACTCCCAGCACACTCTGGCATATTTCCCCATCTCACACACTCCCAGCACACTCTGGCATATTTCCCCATCTCACACACTCCCAGCACACTCTGGCAGTATTTCCCCATCTCACACACTCCCAGCACACTCTGGCAGTATTTCCCCATCTCACACACTCCCAGCACACTCTGGCAGTATTTCCCCCATCTCACACACTCCCTACTCCACTCTGAGGCAGAAAGCAGAGGCTGCTGTTGGAACAGCTCTGTGTTCAGATGGGGGATGGTCCCAGCTGAGATGCTTTGTTTCTCAGAGCTGAGTTTCAGCAGTTCCAGCCCCACACCCACCTGACAGTGGTGCTGATTTTCAGCCGCCGAATGCCCGGGGTTGGGAACTGCCGTGAGTTCAGGTAGGAAATGTGCTGCATGGCCTTGTCCACCCTCTCAATGTCATCCCCCTCGATGGTCACTGTGGACTGACTTGGGTTCATGTGGATCTGCAAAAATGGAAAAAAACCGTAAGGAAACACCAACCAAGGGACGTGATCTGGCAATTCAAACTGGAGTTCAGCACTGAATTCAAGAAACAAACATATCATAGTTGTGGTTCCAGTAATAAAGAAGAGAGACACATAATACAAAGCAGAAATTTAGCTCTGCTCACACAACCTTGCTACTGAAAAAGCTACACAAGTGAGTCTCATTTTATGAAGCTGCTTCTTAAGGATCTCTTTTCCTAGACAACCTTTACAGCTGCTGTAACAGAGGCTTACAAATACGGAGTTTCTCTTCAAGACTTAAAAGAGAACAGAGTAACTTTCATGCCTGAGGCCCTGCTTTTATACAAGAAAAATTTTCTAATTTTTATATAATTTTAATGCAAAATGCCACAAGAGATGAGGTTGTGGTATCTGGGGCACCTTGCTAACTCTGCCAATAAAACTTGTAACTCTTAGCAGAGAAGGAATATACACATTTCCTTTTGTTCACATCAACTTTACCTTCACACCTTTGCCAACACCGTCAGCCATCTGCAAATCCAGCCCCTCCTTGCAGGTGTACAGGCAATCTATCACCTTCTTGTTCTCCAGTTTCCCAGAACGGATCATCAGCCCTGCCAGGTTCCCTCGGAAAAACTGAGCCATGCGCACTTCACCACCTGCAGAAAATGAGGGACCAAAAGCTGTACTTGCTTTGACTCTTCTTTTGTCAAGCATCAAGTATGCCATCAGATAAACACAGGATTATACACATGCAGGTTAGTTTTCATCCATTCTGGGTGTTAACCTTGTGATTGTGGTCAGGCACAAAGAAAGAATGAAACAGTTCAGCATGCACGTGGCCTTCAGACAGCTGTGGCCACCTTGAACTGACTGTTCCAAGACAAACATTTCAAAAGAAGCCCCATACAGCGAGTGGTGCTCAGAAATCAAACACAGAACAAATGGCATGAACCACAAAAGCTGAATGTTCCTGCTGAGGCTGCAGCTCCTGCTCCTCAGGACACAGGAGAGCATCCCTCCTCCTGCAGGGTGAAGGATCCCCACTAAACCAGCACTACAGGATCTCTACACTCAAGGGATAGAAAAAACTTCACAAAGTCACTCAGCTCATTCTGACAGAGGTGCCAAGGTTACCTGCCCCCTCTAAAGGTGCCATCCTCTCTCTGCAGACTCAAGTAACTCATTTTCAGATCTCTGAGTAAAGTCTGATGAACTACAACCTAATGAGCCCTTTATTCCCTCAATGTTTTTGAAGATGACATCACAATGATCACCAAGTCCACCTTGCTAAATACTGGGGGCCACAAACCACCTGGAAATGTGTATTTCCAAGCCATTACTTACTAAGCTACCAGATTTTAGGAAGAAGTCTAAGCTTGTTTTAAAGATTCGAAGTGATAAAAACTCCTTGGTACCACTCAAAAAATATTCAGTGGTGAAATGACACCATTTCCATACAGCTCCTGCTCCTGCAGCCCCTGGATGCTGCTGCCTCCTTGCCAAATGAAAATGTGATGCACAGCTAGAAACCTCGTGCCAATTACATTCAGAATATTCCAGGAATTCTTCAACATTACAGGAACGATACATATCTTGAAATCACTTTTGAAAATACACACTAACTTTAACTATCTCAAGTCAAGACACAAAACCCACTGAACTATCACTGAGATTTGTTATGAAAAAATAACCCTGTAGCCAATCTGAAAGACCTGACAGCCAAAGCTTTCTTCCTATTCTCTGTAATTAGAATTTTATATAAATTTCTGACCAAATGAGTATCCCCTGTAAATTACAGGTCTGTCTTTATGAGGAGCCTGATCTAAAAAAGAACTCAGGGGAGTAAAGGCACCTGAGTTTCAGAGGTCCTTCCCAATGCACTGAATAAATTCAATAATAAAATCACATACCTACATGCATCAATACATACATTTCTACAGGATGAGGTGAGTTAATGTTTTAACAAAACTGAATGAAAGAAATTATAGCTGACATTTTACATCAGCAACTGTTTTTACACCACTTCACTGCAATCACAATGGTTGCAGATTCATACATTTGGATGCAACCAAAAAAATACCCAAAACAAACCAAAAAAAACCCCAAACCAAGCAGAAGGCAGCTGCTGATGCTCTGCAAATAGAAGCACAATGAAGACACAAGCCTAGGAGAGGATTATGTGAAGGTCAATGGCCCGAGTGCAATGCCTGCATTTCATGCTGTGTGCGAGATGAAGCAATGTCTTGGCTTAAAAATGAAATAAAACAGTAGGGAAAAAACTCCAGCAACCTGCAGAGGTCTCGGGCACAGTTTCAGTGTCATTTTCATTTCCTGTATATTCTGTAGAAAAGCAAGACAAAGAATAGGACAATAGGGAAAGGACCAAGTGGTTACAATTTGGCAAACTCTCTAATTACAGAAAATAAACAAAGCAGCATGTTCCCCAAAGTTTGCTCATATGGGACCCAGCTTCCCAAGGATTAGGAGTTCTTGGGAACACGAAGAGCTGCAGTGCAGGGAGAAGCCTCACTGTGCTGTTACAAGAACTAAAGCCATGGCACCACAACCCAGAGAGCCCCACACACAACCACCAGTAACACCAGTAAGAACTGCACAACACCCAAACCAGGAGAGCAAATCACACAAACCACCTTTAGTAAGATGACACAGGTCTATCTACTGGCTCCATTTGAGGGGAAATTAAGATGAGATCCAGACTAATACAGCAAATCACCAAAAGGTATTGAAAGCTGATCAAAAGAAGCTATTATGAATACAGATTTTTAATCAATAATAGCATCACATGTATTAAGCACTCAATTTATCAGATGGAAGCACCAAAAATGAAAACTGGCTTTTAAATTTTTTTTAAGAAATGTTAAAAGGATAAAGTATTTCTCCCCTTGGAGGTGAGCTGTTTATGTAACTTATATGAACAGAGCAGGCAATAAAGCAGATGTCTGTTTTTATAAGAAGAAATGCTAAAATACCAAAGAGACAGCACCACTGTGTTGCCCTGCAGAGCTGTCTGCTCCACAGGCTTCCATTGATGACAACACTTTTCCTACAATATGCTTTTCAACCTACTTGAAATGAAGTGTTCTGCTTAGTAATCTGAAGTACATGAGGTATTGTTAGAAGTATTATTAAAAATAAGCTCTCAGCATTCCCATGTTCACCACAAAAATCCCGTTGGTGGAATCCAGGCTGGTGAACAGCTCTGTACTTCACACACACCTAGGGCCAATGAGAAAACAAACACACTCGTGGAAAAAATGACTCAAAGAGGAAATACGTGATACCAGCTTGGAGCAAAAATAACCTGCAAGAGGCAAAACATTTCGTATTTTATGCACTGAGACCTGCTGTGTGTTCCTCGATAACCACAAAGATTTCATTTAAAGCAGCTAATCAGAAATCTGAACAGTTGTAAACAGTTACCTTGCCAACATGCTCCAACCACCAGCTGTGTTTCTATCTTGGAGGGGTGCAGGGGATAATCCTCAGTGACAGGGAAAGGATCATAGGAAACCCCATCCACATAGAGAGTCACTGCAGGAAACTCCACATTGACAACGTAGTGGTGCCACTCTTTGTCACACACCTGAGAGAAGGCAGGTTGAACAATTCCACTGTCATTTTATTTTTCCATTATGGTTCAATAACTGATCTGGTGCATGTTTTACATAAACATACAGACAGATGTACCAGCAACCTACACAACAAGCTTGTACAGACACAGTTGATCTTTCACACACATGGCACACATCTGAAAAGCAAACTGACTGCCAAACATTAATTAAAAGTTGCTTTACTCTGTTGCCAAAACAGGAAGCTGGACATACTTCCGTTCCCTTAATTTTTGTATTAAATAACAGCATGTTTCAATCTAAAAATACATATCTACATGCAAGCAAATCCTGAAATACTGCTACAAGACAACAATACTTGACAAAGGACAGGTATATGCTGTTAAAGAAACCATGACTGTTTATCACTCAGATCCAGAGGGCATGCTCAGAAGTCCTTGGATACTATGAACAACCTGCAATAAACACCTCCTGTTTCCTCATGCACTGCACCCCACCAGGTATTTAGTGAAGACAACTGACATCACAGCTGTAAGACTGACACTGTGTTTTCTATTTTATATTCAAGATGAAAAGGTGAAGCTGAATCTTGATCACAAGTAAAAGCAGCACTGTTGGATTCTATCAAACAGGCCAGCAGGAGTTTGGAGCTGCAGAAAGTATTGAAGTGCCCTGCCAAGGGCATCATTCCTCAGTCCCTTTGAGTCCAGCCCTGTCCCAGCTGCCCTTCCAGCCTCACCTGGTTGAGTTTCCAGTGGAATTCTGCAGGTTTGTAGGTTTTTCCCTCGGAAGGATCCTGCCGGAAGAGGAACACCAGGCGGCAGTTGTGCACGTAGAGGGTGTAGTGGTGCCGGTTCATATCTGCACAGCAGTTTGAATAACAGCATTATTTTCTGCAAACCTTAAGAACAAAATCCACCTGTTCTGCAATTTCACAAGTAAATCTCAAATAATTGATAGGCAGTAATCAATGCAGAAGTAAATCAGGCACAGTAAGAGGATTGTAAAACATCTGCAGTAGTAGTGAGGGCAACCACCCTCAAAGAACCCCCAAGAAACAGGGGAAGAACAGACAAATCTCTATCCAAACCCAATCTAAACCAGGGCACAGCACTGAAGAGCCAGAGACAAACCTGTCAGCAGGAGAAAAAGAGATCTATTTGCAAATAGAAGAGCTTTTTTGTTACAAACAGCAATTATTGAAACAGGGTTATCACATTTCCTTCTTATTAACAGCATTTTCAAAACTATTGTTCCTGTGTCATAAGCAGAGAGTGAAATTATGCACAGAGTGAAAAAACTTTAATCTCTGGAGAAATTAGATCCTCCTAGGGAAAAAAAGATACAGCAGCAAATGCTGTCCCTAGACCTGGTATGTGTGTCTTAATGGTTTTAGGCAGCATCAAGAACAAGGCTATCTTTGGAGATGCAAACTTGAGATGCATTGCCAGAATAAGTCATCCACCACAGCAAAAGAAGTGCATAATGTAACCTGAAATAGAATTTCTTTTAAAAAAAGCCTGCCCAATCTGAAGCTGCGTAATCTAAGGCCAAGCCTATACACAAGCACAATAAACAGTGATTTTTAAAGTCAGGATTTTCTTAGAATTGAAGTTAAGGTAGAGAAAACACTGAATTTGTCACATGTGCTGCCAGAGTACATAAAAACCCGACCAACCCAAAGACTGTAACTGAAGTATTGACAAACCTGTCTTGTCTGAATTGCACAGAATTGTCTCCTTCTCCTTGGTTCCAGGCCCGTGCCTCATCCACACTGAAATCATGAAGGGCTCTTTCAGATTGACTGTGACAACCCCATCGGGGACTTTGACAGCCTGGGTGCCGTTGAACTCGAAGACCTGGTCGCTGTCGTGCCCGTTGTCCGTGGGGAGCCCCAGGGTCCAGTTTGCAGCACTGCTGGGAGGGGGCAGCAGCTCAGCTGTGCCAGAGGCAGCACCTACAACACAAACGCTCAGCTGAAAACACACATCTAAAAACCCACTGCTGGTTCGAAATTCAACTGCTTATCTCAGCACCAACTGGCAGGATTATGCACTTCTCCTTTTAAATAAAGTGGCACTAATTACAGGCATCTGATACCATGATGACTTTCACAAATTTGACTCCTAGGTAGACAACAAAGCTCATAATAAACAAAGCTGTCAATCTCCAGAGCTGTACAACCTTGCTATGCCCTGTCTCAGGGACCCTTTCATGAATGCCACATGTCCCTCAGACCCATGAAGGCAATGCCTTTCTCTCAACACTGCTCAGCTGTGAGAATTCATCCAGCTGAAGAGAGTGCACAAACATCCCCTCCCAGCTCACACCAGTCACAATCAGGTACTTTTAACATCACACTGACCTCAATCAAGGAATAGCTCAGGAATTGCCTGGGTCTCTGGGTTACATGCTATTCTGACTTTCAATTACTTTTAACTGAGGTTCAAGACATAAATCATGAGTGGTAATTTGTCCTTTAATCTCAGTTCTTCCATATTGGCTACAAAGGATTCACAGACCTTTTGTAAGACCTTTAACTGCAGTGTAAGTGGATGCCAAGGGCCTTTATTCTTAGGGCAAGCACAGTATGAATTTATCTAATCCTTGAGTCCTTTTTTCCAAATCACTCTTTCTTCATTTTCTCTAGTTTTTCACCAGGTATTTCTCAGATTGCAGCCATCACATCCATCATACTCAGAAAAACAGAGGCTTCAATGGCTATACCCTTCCACAGATATTCTTTCAGCTCTTGAACATGAATCTTGTGCAAGGGACATTATTAGTCTTCATAAGCCAGCAGAGGCAGAACAAAGAGATACTTCAGCACATTTGAGAATTATTGTAGAAGTCACCTTCAGGCAACTTCATGCCTTTTGCTGCCTGTTACAAAATGAGTTGAAGGAAACTACGTGCAAATGAAGACTGGATCTACTCACTGATTTCTGGTCTGACATAAAATCAAAGTAAGCAAGAGAGAAACTCTCTTACCACAGAGCCTGTGGATGGATTTCTCGGAGTAGGTGTCTCTGTCACAGCCTTTACCAATATGGTTGGTTTCCAGTTCCACTGTTGCTTCAACTGAGGTTATTGGCTCATCACACGTCTCCAAATGCATCCCAGGGAACAGAGCCAAGGAACCAGTGCCAGGCTCATATTCTATTCTTTTGCTCCAACCTGAACATTTATCCAAAGAAACAATATTAAAGAACTCTCATGTTTAACTGAAAGTACCAGTAAATGCTAAAAGCAGAGGAAGGAGAGCAAACTAACCTTGCCAGCCAGGCTTGCACGTAGGCTTAATGCTAATTTTAACCAACACATCCTCAGCAGCTCTCTTCTTCCCACAGTCATAGGCTGTTACTGTCAGTTTATACTGATGTTCTTTCCCATAGCTTAACTTTTCTGTGTTTTTTATATAACCTGCCACAAAAAAAAAGCAATGATCAGACATTAGTGTAATTCCTCAGGGTCATTCTGTGCTGCCCAGTGTGACTCCTGTTCTGTGGGTGACCAGTGAGAGTCATTCCCACCCCACCCCATCCATCTCTTACCGTCCTTGTCAATGGCAAAGGGAACATCAGGAGTGACGATCTCGTAGCTGCAGATCTGGCTGAACTGGGGGGAGCAGTCTGCATCCACAGCTTCCACCTTGAGGATGTTGTCGTAACGCTTGCCCTCGATCACCGTGGCCTTGTAGGACTTCTCCTTGAACACCGGGGCGTACTCGTTCACATCGTTCACCTGGATGTGAACTGTGGCCCTGCAATGACACACAAAGGCTCCAGACACTGCAAACCTTGCTCCTGTCACACTGGGATCCAGCAGCTCCCTCTCTGTCACCACAGCAGTGTCAATCTGTGCCCCTGACAGCTCTGAACCTGCACTGTTCCAGGGCAATGTACTCCAAACGCCTTCCCTCCAATGTACTCCAAAAGCCTTCCCTCCAACCAACCTCCATCCAGACTTCCAATATTGGATCATACACCTTGAAATGAAGGCAAATGGCATCTACACTATGCACAAGTAGAAAAATACAGGGAAATTCTACAGTGTGGAAAAGGAGTGAACAAAATATATTCCACACAATCAAATGAAACATTTGTTGCCATCCTACTCTTTGAAAACTTTCTTCAAAAGTCACACTGAGCATCAGAGTTTAAAGTCATACCTATTTTCAGTAAGTGCAACCCTTAAGGCACTAAGATTCTGCTCTCTATTTGAACATTCAGTTACACAGTAGCAAGGTTTTCCTTGTCACCAAGCTGACCTTGGCTACTCCATTCCTCATCCTATTTATGCCCCTTTTTGCCTCACAAACTGCTCATCTCCCACATGCTCTGCAGATGTTGACACCAGAGTGTCAAACAGTTACTGTCAAGTGGGTTTTCTAGAGACTATTTGATATTGTGGTTTTTCCTTAGATGGAGATAAGACTGCTTTGTTCCCATTCTTTAATGTAGGCAGAGATGAGCCTCATGTTACTGATCTCTGGCTCTTTGGTGAGGCTGTCTGCAAATGATAGAAACGTATATGCTTTGCCATTTTGTTAAGCTAAACATAGACTGACTTCTCAAACCAGTTTTTTGGATTTAGAAACTGAATTCCCAAATAATGTCAAGGCTTGGTATCCTTCCCATGCAAACACTTCCAGCTGAAGACAGATTTTAAGTGTATCAACAGTTTTCCTGCTTCTATCCACACGTTGTTTTCTAATGTAGATTCAGAGACATCACGGGATAAAGCAGTACCACCTAAAATACAAATGATGTGATGCCCAAGCAGCTCATGGCCATTTGGCTGCTCTTTTTAGAACCATTATTATAATATGGTTATAATGGAGCAGGGAGGTTGGAGCAGATGATCCACTGTGGTCCCTTCCATCCTGACCCTTTCTGTGGTTACATGAAAAGCCTTCCAGTACTAACCCTCGGTTCAACTTCCTCTCAATACACACCCCATAAATCACCACGAGCAGGAGACCCCTGGGAGCCAAACTTCCCCTCAGCCATCCCAGCCTGACTTACTTGTGGGATTTTTTTGCATTTGCTCCATCTGGTCCCTTCCCACAGTCGTAGGCCTGGATGGTGAACGTGTAGTCTTTCTGCAGCTCACAGTCCAGCTTTTCCTTAGAGCGTATTATTCCCTCACCAGTGGATTTATCCACCACCACTGCTTCAAAGGGAACATTCTGCCCGTGAATTTTAAATCCACAAATCTCACCTACAGAGTTAAAGTAAGACAGGTTAGAACCGGTCAACACGATGAGACATTTTTAAAATAAACGACCACATATTTGGCAGCCAAGGGTTTGTGAGGGTCTGTGGACAAAGCAAGAGCATTGTGCTTTAAAATGGGTGAATTCTGGGAACTTTAGTAAAAAGAAGCAAACGTCTGCCTCCCAAGCAACTTGTTTACTTTGCATCCATTCATGCAGGAGTACAAAAGAGAAAAAGAGAAATGTAGACAGGCATTTCACAGGAGTACTTGAGATAGCTCTAGGGCAAGAGTAGATCTCATGTGAGCATACAGCCAAGGCCACTGGTAATCTCTTCTATGCCAAGCTACTGGCAAGAGCTGAGCAGCTGTTTACTGTGACCACAGCACGAGGTTAAAATGCACAGTTACGAGTCGATGGATGAAAAAGCTTCCAGTACAGGTTCAGCACCATAATTACAGAAATTCTGTCAACAGATCAAAGGACAAAGTCTTCCTGTGCAATGTACCTGGCTAAAATCAGGGAATCAAAAGAAACTACTGAATGAGAAAGGTAGAAATACCAACTTCTCAGGCATCCATTTCAACAGCTATCTACTAACACGGGCCCGGTGTTAGTCAATGCAGCTCTCAGGGAATGATTTTAGAAGGTTTTCCTTCTATTCAAACTCTTCACCCTACAAACTTGGAAGAGAATCCCCAGCACATGGTTTTTAAGCACATCTAAGCCCAAGGCTGCACTCCCAGACTCTGGCTGGCACAGCTGGGTAAGGCCAGCACACAACAAAAGCCACTCCATGAACGGTCTGAGCGCCTGCACTGCGTCTTTACCTCTGCAACTTCTTATTTGGGAGGGGATTTTCTCACACCAACAAACCCCTCTGTTTTGCTGTTATAGCTGCAGTGGTTTTTTAGTACCAACAACACACTCCTAATGAAAACATGTGTAGAGATGTTCAAAAAAGGGAGGCTGATTCACATTTTAAACCACTGAAGGGTGTGAACTGCAGGGAAGGTGCTGTAATGCTTCAGCACTTCAACATTACTTCACAAAGCATATGGAAAACTTCTGCTGCCCCACAGAAGTGATCTACAGGTGAAAAGATCAGAAAATACTGATTTTCCCCAATAAACTTCTTCAGTGTCCACACAAGGCACAATAACCCCAAAAGGTTCAAATGGATGTCTGATTTACAGATATTTCTAACCAAGGGTTTGGTTACATAACAGTTTTTATCAATATATTGTAAAATAGAAAAAAACTGGGAGAATAAATGGGACAAAAGAGCATGACAGGATCTTCTGTTTCAGTGCTGATTCCCCATTTCATAACCAAAGTTAGTAGGTTAATATTCATAAAAGGGATAGAAGAGAACCCTTTATCACCTTCTTTGGTGACTGTCACCTCAAAACTCTCTAAAGGGAAAAAAGACAAACCCAAGTCAGTAACAGGAAAGGCTGAATGGGAGCAAATAAGGAAAAGGCAAAGATGCACACATTACACAGAAAAGCTTTGGAAAAATTGTATTGTAAAATTCCAGTTGTGATTTGCTGTAACTGTTACAATTTTAGAGTTTTAGTTATGTTAAATATGATTTAATCTTTTAACTCCAGGTTTTAATTTGCAGAATTTTGAAATATTTGGTAAGATCATCAAGGCATTTTTCATCTTCCCTTTTCTTTCTTTTTTAAATAATACCATCCTTTTCTTTCCTCCCCTGGAAATCATCATTTGTTCAACACCCAAACTATCACCTTTTGCCTATCATCCAACATGCCCATTATTTTTTTTCTGATTATCATCATGTTTAACCTGAATTCCTGTACCTTTAAAATCACTTCTAGTAAATCTCCTGTTATTTCTCATACATTTCCAATAATTTGCAGTAACACATTCAAGTCTCCATTCCAGAGAGGCCTCAGAAAGAGATGAGGCATTACAGTTATAGAGGAATATTTTTCTTAAAAAGGCAAAATTACAGTTTAATAATGAAGTAGAAATGTAAGCACAGAAAATAACCTTATTGTGATTTCTAGTGCTTCATTTTTAAAGGAACCAGTTTCTGAAATAGCTCTCAAGTTCTCCCTGAAACACACTTCTGGTAATCCCTGGATTTGAAATCAGCTCTTTATTTTAACATACCGAGTATGCTGCCTCTTGTGGAACCCACATGATTTATTTCAGTCTATTCTTACACAGGGTAAAAATGTAATCCCAGATTTTAATGTGTTTTGGCAATAGAATCGTTGAAGACAATTTTACACTGTTTAAATTCATGGCTGACACCACTGATTAGCCAGAAGTGACATTCCAACTGCAAGCTTTCAAATATTCCACATCTTCACTGCTGCACACCCACCTCCCTGCTCCCTTCCAGTAACTCTGAGAGCCAAGCACTGCACGTGAAACACTGAGACTACAGGAAAAATAAACCTGGGAATGGGAAAGTAGAAAGCCTGGTAATGGAGAGAAGAGAGAAGTGGATTAATGGGGCAATTACCTATTTGAGAGAGGGGAGGTTGTTTAAAAACTGGACAGATCTTTATCATCTGCAGTGACCTGGAACTCTTTTGCTCCTGAGCATAAAACATTCCCAAGCTGTCCAGCAAACACCCCAGTGCCTCCAGGTGCAGTTAAGGTGTGGAGCTCCATTTCCAGGTGTATTATTGTTTAACCTCTGCAGATGTTTCTCAGAACAGTGCCTGCTTAAGGACTGTGGCTGAGAAGGGGTTTTCTCCTTCTCAAGGGGTGGGGGAGAGGGATTGAAGCCCTGTTACACACACATCAAAAAAACCAAGGGAAATGTTTCAAACATCTGGCTATGAGACCCTCTCTTGCACTCTCACAACAAACACATTCAGCTGTGTGAAGGCATCCAGATATCATACTGCCTGTTTCAAATGCAATAAAAACTCAGTTGCTTTATGCATAGTAAAGGGAAAATCCCTACTGAGAGCTTCATCCATCAAACTGACTTTAGACACAAACTACTCCAATGTACAAATGAAAAAACGTAACTATCCTTTATTTTTTTCCAGCAAAACTACTTAGGATCAAATTCCAACATGATTCAATTGGTAATGTGGAGAAGATTCACTGAGGAGCACAAATGGTCATTGTCTTCTCAAGCAGATCTGTAACAGTCATGGTGCAAAAGACTGATTCCATCCTGTCCCTACGTGCCAGGCAGTTTGACAAGCTAGGCTGCCATGACTGCATTCACACCCTGTTTCCAAAAGTGTGTCATTCCAGATTTAAAACCACACAAATAACCCTGAAAACCAACGTCTGTATAACCCTACTTATTTTTGCACACCTGAATTTTAGGATCCTACCCACAGCAGAGTGAGCAGAGCAATAAAAAGGTTATTTTTACTGGCCCCACTGTTCATGTCCTACAAAGCACCTTAAACAACTAGTTTCGAGATGTTTCAACACGCTTAAAATTGAAATAAAGCAAAAAAGCTCTACTTAAAATATTTTAAACCTGCACACAGTTCAGAAGTTTCACAGCTCAGCCAGAGGGCACAATTAATTAAAACATCCAGCCTTTTGAAGCATGAATAAATTTGATTTATAAGTAGGAATATACCAGTAAGGGCTGAGGCAGCCATTTAATTTAGCAGTGCTTTGTTTTGCTGTGGGTTTGTCACACTGAAAGGCCAGAGATGGCACTGGGCACTGTCTGTGCCAGGCTGTCACACTGCACCCCAGCAGAGCTGCAAACATCAGCACCTCACCCACACTGGGCTCCTCAAGGACAGATTCAAGAATTGCTCCATTTAATGGCACCACTTCCAGAAAACTGGGACCAAACTGCCCTAAGACTGCAGCACCCAATGCAGTTGGCCACTGAACACTTCAAATGGCCCCTAATTTTTAATCACTCTCCTATCCCCTTCTCCCTGAAGCCAGGCTAAGCAATGCTCCCAAAAGTGGTTCATGTCACATCCTTTAGGTACTTCACCAGGATTCTTAACTCTCAAATTTTGCTTAAAGTAAGCTTCTGCAAATATCCAATTTAAGCTTGTGTTATCCACTATGCTAATTTAAATCTATTTAAATATAATTTAAATACCTGCAGATGCCCAACAGTATTCTTCAAATACATCTTTCCATAACAATGCATACAGTATTCTTAAATGGAAGTTTTCAGAAAAAAATCTACTCCATAAGTTTATAACAAAACTCTCAGTCCTATGTTCAAAGTGAAGAATTAGCCCACAATTTGTAAATACCTTGTGCACCATTCTCTATATTCTTTGCTAGAGGAGAAAAAGCCTTTTCTTCAGCCAGAGGAAGTCGTTCAGTTTTTAAAATACCCCAGACTGTTCAGCACACTTATCACGGACATGCAATCTTAATTCTACTAACTAGTATTTTCACTCTATTAAGACACAAATAATAAAAAGCTAAGAAAACCAAAAACTGTCTTCAGAATGGTAACAAAACCATTGTTTCAGAACTCCCACGCTGAATACTCTGAAACGTGGACTCTAAGAGGATTGAGGAAAAGGTTAGAAACTATCAAAACAAAACAAAAATAAAACACCAGAAAAATTACCATGTACATATGAAATTGAAAGAAGCAAAGCACTTTCTGGTTCGGATACCTGGATACAGCTGCAAATCTGAAAGAAAATGCTGGTCCATGCACACACATGTCCTAGGATGTAAAAGCTTTGAAATGTTATGCTGCTGTTAAGGAAAACACACCAACACAGAGCATTTGTCCCCAAAGAAAGCATTTCCACATCTTCCAACAGGAATGCAGATGAATTCTTTACCTGCAAAACGCAGAGGTGCATCTTTGTCCAGGGCTATTAACGGGGGGTCCAAGAGCACCGTGTTGTCATTTTCTGTAACTATGCCATGATAGGTTGTTTCAATCCATGGCTTATGTTTGTTAACTGCAAGGAAAACAAAGTACAAGTCAAAACATTTGGAACTGACAGTATCTTTAAAAAATGCTTTTTAACTTCAATATTTCCTCTTTATAATTCTGAATCAAGGTTTTAATAAACTAAAAGATTTGAGACAAAATCCTGGCTAAATATGTTCAGAAGAGTTGAGTGTCCCTGTAGGCTTTCCAAAAGTAACTCAGAGCATTTAAATTAGTTTCTAACTATGCTGGGATTTAGGATGCCCCTGAAGTGCAATTCAAAAACCTTCTAACAGTGATGGGGAGCTGCTGCCATCAGTGCCAAGTGTGACACCAGCAAAACCTACAGAGCAGGAAAATCCAGGCAACATGATGTTTACACTCTACTTCCATCAACATGGAAAACCTGGGATACAGCTGATGGACCATTCCTCAGAACATCAACAACTTAAAACTTGTGAAATGCATGCCTGCACAATCACAGCAGAATATACACTACAGTTAGAACACTATCACACAGCTGAGTCCTGCTATTTCACCTCTAAAGAATTATATAAGCAGATTGTCAAAACAGAGACCAAAGGCTAACCCAGACTTGAATTCTGCCTCTTCAACAAACTAAAATGGATTTATGTCATGTGCCATATGCTTACCCAGGGGAATTAAAAAACAGTGATAAAAGGACACTTCTATAAACAATTAAACCTAGAGAACTCATACAGGAAACCATAATACTCCCAATATGCTTTCATCTGCAATCTTTTACTGGTTAGTAGCAACAGTAGACAGGATATACCATCTTCATCCATAACAATGCAGCAAGAGAGAACTCACAACGAACTGTTTTAATGCAAACAGTGTTTAATTGCTGCCATGTGGCTTTACTTAATATGGCAACATCTCTTTACTGCCTCAGTCTGCTCACAGGGGCACACTCTCAATACACAGAACACCAAAGAACCAGTTAAATGCCAAGCACATTGTTCTATTTACCCAGAGAAGTTCGCTGCTGCAGCACCCTCCCAGGAACGTGGCATTTCAGAATAAACCTGGTCATGCTCAAAGGCACTAAAACAGATTCCTCCCTCCGAGGGAAGGTGCCAGGAATTGCTAAAGTGTGAAAGCTCTCTCACAATTCAAACCTGGTCTCATGTAAACAGTCTCACCAACACAGTGGAGCACAAGGAGGTCACAGTTGTACACTGTTCTGTCACTACAGCCGAGGCAGTTATACCCCAGCTGAAAATCTGAGTCCTTTCCTCTGTTCATCCCAGTCCTTGCAAAGGTGTGGTATAAAATACCAGAACAGATCTCTGCCACGAAAAAAACCCTCTATCTCCATTCTAATGCTTCTCAATGTGGATTACAAAAATACCTTTTTTTTTTTTTTTTTAAAGTTCTGAGAAACCTTCTCCTAATTTAGCAACCTCCCAAAACTCCCACTACTGCTGGGCAGGGAGTTCTATAAAACCTTGAAGTACTGTAACCACATATGAACAGAATTATGAGTATGCTGAGCATCTGCAGAGTCTAGTGAACCTTCAAACAACAGGCCCAGTTGAAAGCAAAGTCATGTCCTTTTATTGTGCTGCAGACAATAAAATCATAAAGCTTAAACCCCTTTGTGTTTTGGAAGGCTAAAGCACCACCAGATTTTAAAACATAAAGCTTAAATCCCTTTGTGTGTTTGAAGGCTAAACATCACTGGATTTTAGAACACCAAACTTAGTGCTGAATATCCAGGAAAGGCCCATTATCCATATTTGTGATCTACTGACTCCAGCATAACCACACACTGGAAGGAATTCTCACGCTAGCATTTGAAATACGAGGTACAGCTTGCAAGCAATACATCACTGCAAAATCAGACTCAACCAAATATTATTCTGATCTCAGCTGCTTAAACAGCATTAAATGTTGGACTGAAAAGAGGGACAGACAAGAGAAGGGGTGGTTTAAATATCACAAAACTACCATAATCTACAGAGGTTGTTCAAAGCCGGACTGGTAATTTCAAACCAGAAGAGCAGCCTATTCCAAGCTTGACACTAACCAAGTGCCCGGAGCTGTTAATCTCTTGCCATTTAACTGGGATAAACTACACTCGTTTCCTTGAAATACAATATTCACACTATTGGTAAGCGCCTCAGCTGGAATTTGCTGTAAATCCCAACGTGCATTTAATCTAGTCAAGTGGGGGGAGCTGTCCTGGCACAGGCAGCCACTGACTTCGGCCTGGCTTTTAGTGGGCAAGAAGAAATTCCAATTCCAGCTAAGCACAGGCATTTGTGAGGTGCCACCCGAGTGGAGAAGCTCCTGCCAGAGCCTCCCCTCTGCCCAGCCTGGCAGAACACATCCCACAAAGGTGAGCACTGAACTGCCAGCTCTGTTCACCTGCAGCTAACTGATGCTACAGGAGGAGGAACTGCACGTGTGCCTCCAACACTGGTTTGAAAATACCATCTGCTCCAGGTAAACGTGCCTGCTGAACCAGAACAGCACAGCCTGGTGTTCTGCAGCCCAGGGAATGCTCCTCAAAGCAAGGATGCTTCCTTCCCAAGAGCGATGGCTGATGCTGCACAACACAACCCATCAGATCACCTTTTTCTGCTGTCTAAAAGAATTCATGAACACCAATGAATAGGTAGGCTGGGGCTAGTGTGGAAGCTTTAATCAAAAGCTGTTAATACAATCAGAAATAATCCAGTTCTGTGATTTGAAAGCAAACATTAAAATTAAATGTGCTTATCAAAATTCTTTCTGAGGACTTCTGTTACCTTCTTACAAATGGTCAGAAGTTCATTTGACTTAAACGGGATCTGGCACCTACACGACCAAAGATTTAAACACACCTCAACCAGAAAGGACTGCAGCTGAAAATACCTTTTCTTCTAGATAACTACTTCTAATACACAGTGCTGTCTAGCTATGCTGCATAAAATTATTCACGTCAACATAAATTCTTAAGAATTAACTGGCTAAACACATTAAACTCAATAACAAGTACTAGAGTTTGAAAGCTATTTGTTCCATCTAGAGGCAGTAAACACAAAATACTTGTTCTGAAAATGTACCTTTGAGACCTCATGAAAAATCCAGAGAAAAAGTCACAGCAAGAGAATTATACTCTGTGTCAATACAGATGAACTGCACTCCATGAACTAATAGAGTCCTTTACTTCTGTCCTGAAGGTCAGACAAAGACTGATTACAGCACATCTTTTGCTTAATTGCCTTCCTCTTGATTCAAGAGGATCACAAGGATGCCTGTCAGTGAGACAATAAAAACTCCCATGCATCTTACCTTGAATATTGGTAACTTAGTAGCATTCTGATGAAATTTCAAGCAATATCATTAAAAGAACAAGCCTGTGTAGTACCTAACCACAGAAAAATACAGTCCAGCCGAGGAGTGAAGAGCTACACAATGAAATAGGCCTTCTCCACCCTGAAAGTAAAGTTGAATAAGAAAGGGCGTAGCAGGGCCGGATTCCAATGTGTGCTCTCTGTCCTGCCCAGCCACTCACTGCTCCTGCCTCCATTCTCCACAGGAAAGGCTGAGGATTAACTCTGGCTACAAACAACTCCAAATAAACCAGTACCAACGAAAAGATGTACTGTATTTGTTTATTTAACTGGCTCTTCTCACAGCTAGAATTTTATCAAAAGTCATCATCCTACAACCAGGTACAAACAATGAGATAAAACGGAACCTAAGTTCTGCTCAAATGCTGACTTTGATAGCGTGGAGCTTATCCACAGTTTGAGGCTCCAAGACAAACTACCACTTCCACTGCTGGGAAATGAAGGCAGCTATTGACAGTATGGGGGAGTGAATCCAGGGGGTTCACCTGGGACATTTAGGAAGTGCCCAGGACAGGGATTAGGTAAGAGCATCCACCAGACAGCCACCTGCATGAACCTCCAGAGTTCTGGCTGAAGGGAAATCTGGTAGTTGAAATTAATCCCACCATTTCACATCTCCATCTGGGATTCTTTGCCACAGTTAAGGAGCACTTGCAACTTCTGCTCTGGAAGCTCAACTGCCATACACTGGAGCACAAGATAATATTTATATACTATCAGGTGCCCACACTATGAGCCTGTACAATTAATTAACAATGCCACATTCAAACCAATAGCTGCAGGGATTCAATGGGTTTTATTAAATTATATTTTGCCTAGAGAAAAAGCTCTTGTTTATCAACGCATACAGAAAGTTTCCTATTCTCCACTGAACCAGTTGTGTAAATTTAAATTTAATTTGTACAAGGATACATGGAAGTTTTGCTATAAGCCTGATGAAACTAAAGGACATTCAAATGACTGATTACAAACTATGTGGAATTTTTATTATCCACAACTACGACAGAAAAAACATTCAGAGCACCAAAGACCTTAGACAGAGGATGCACAGACCAAATTTGAATTTGGATAAAAGCCTGGCAGGGAAAACAAAGATTCCACCACAAAACAGTTTAAATAGGATTAAGACAACAAAGCCTTAATTTTTCAAGTGAAATTTAGAAGGTTTTACACTAAACAGAAGACTTAAATAGAAAACATAGGCCTTTAACTACAAACATTAAATTAATAAATGTTATCTTAAATGTTACTAATTATAGTGCGAGTTGAAACCCCTTCCCTTTTAACTGTTGTCATATTTATAAATGTTGCTCTTTGAAAGGAAATAGTATTCAGAAATACATCAAACATCACCCCAGAATAGCTGGCACTTCTGGCTCTACTTGTTGGCTCCATTTAAAACCAGGGAAACCCACTGGGAGCAGTAGCTGCAACTTGTTTTCAGTCGGATACAAAGCAAGTGAGATGAGACCTAATACTAGAAACAAAGAACAGACAGACAGTTCTTGAAAGGCGCTGAGGTTTCCAATAATCCTTTCTAAAGGCTCCTAAGGAGGTTTAGTCCCTACTGAAGCCAATGCGAGTCAATCAGTGCAAAACAAATAAATTAGAGTGCAAAACAAGATTTATTTAAGACCAAGGCTTCCGCCTCCCTGAACTCTCATGTTTCAAGGTACCGCTCCTGTCTTTGACAGTAACGATAATGCTACAAGATGTGAGGCCCATAAAATCATAAACCAGATTTTGGAGAGACTTCTCCCAACAGAACTGAAGAGAATGTGATACGGCTCAGAAAAAATGGTAAAAGTGCTTTTGTTCAGAAAACTTTAATGACTACAGAAGTTTTCTCCTCTCAGCAGAACAATTTCAGAGCCATAAGCCACTGAGCTATCCCATACTTGGGCTTCATGGCAGGAAATGCTTCTTTACCCAAAACACCAGAATTCTAAGTTATGGGATGTTCACATTACACAGAGGTGTGGCTTGACCTGGGTTTAACTTCAACCCTTCTAACTTCCATGAGAAATTGAAGCCCATGAGCCCAGCTTCTTTCCTTCTCCTTACAAAAATCTTTGCAATTATCTGCAACCAGTGATTTCTTTGTCTGCAGAAACACTAAGACCTCAAGCCAAAGATAAGTTTATTAAGTCTAGAGAAGTTTCTCTTGACAAATATTCCTGCTAACTTGGCACAGACAGCCTAGTAACGTGGGAGAAGACAACCAGCACAAGAGTGTTCCAAACACAAAGTAAACCATGCTAGCCCAGACCATCTCTCCTCCGTTTCAATTCCACAGCAGTGCATTATTTTAAATAACACATATAGGAAAAGAGATTAAAATGGTTTGTATGAACAGAGTGCTGTATATAATGCTTTCCCAAGCACTATATATCACAGAGAGGTCTAGCACTGGTTAATTCTATCTCCTCTCAGTGGTCTCTTACTTGCTTAAACACTTGGGAGAATATAAAAACAAAACAGGATGCATAAATGGCCAAATTGTCTCCACATAATGCTTTAGGGTAGTGTTACATTTCCTTGCCTCTAGAAAGGAGAAAGAGACCTACCTAATCCCCAGGCCTGTATTATAAAGGCTGTTCCTGTGTCAAAGAAACATCTGCAGCAAGGCTGTGGTAGTAACAAAGTGGTTTGTGGTTTGGATTTAAAACATTCACAGCACCACGTAACTTCCTGAAATAATCACAGATCAGCAGAGCTTCCTCAAGATAGTATTACTTTCATCAATACTCTTCCTAAATGGTAGCAAATTGGAAGGGCCCCAAGACAACAGAGGTCTATCACTCTAGCTGCTCAGGATGCTCAGGACCCATGGAAGCAGCAGCCATGCAGTGCCTCCTCCTCTGGAAACTCCTCCATTCCACTCACCATCCACCTCTGCTCAGGAACATCCACTGCTTCACTGACAAACACGGTCTGAATGCACTGCTAGGTACTGCTTTTTCACTGCAACAAGTCTACAAATATTTGGGTCAACTTGATCAATTAGAAAATGAATTCAATTAGATTAAGAGTTTTGCACCAGCTGGACAGGAAAACACCTCTTCAGAACACAAAACCACACTTTGCACCTCTTAAAATAACTACAGGTTAGATGGTAGGTCAGCTAACTCACACCTGCCTTTCCTGCACAACTGCATCCTCCAAATGCTATTTCCCTTTTTTTCCATCATCAAAAAAGAAACCACTTTTCACTCCCTTGTTCCAGCGCCAAGAATGGAAGAACTGGCACGTGGAACTCACCATTCTGGTGTGGCCTTTCCAGCCCAGTTTTGCACATTATTGAACCAAGCACAATTCCATTTTCACCATTTACAACAAATCTCAGCAACCTCGGTCATAAGGACTTTTTAAGTCACAGATTAAAAAGATGAAGCTGTACTTGAAAAAAAAAATGGAACTGGCAATGCAGAACAAAACCGAAACCTTAAATGATTCCAAACAAATGCCTTTCCTAACAACAGGGAAATGAAAACGAGTTGCCCTTGCAGCTTTCCAGGTGTTCTCCAGGGCTTACTTCTCACTAAATGCATAAGGTAACATTATTAACAGGCCCACCTACAGCAGCCAAAACGTCACAAGGACTAAGGCAGCTGCACGCACTAAGCCGAACCAGACTAATCTGTAACTCAGTTATGTGTGATGAAGTTCAACAGATCAGGACCTGCAGTCCAGCAGCGCTCTAGATCTGACTGAAAACAGGTACAGCCTCTAACAAGCTGCAGAAAAGCTGCCTACCAGCACTGATCTGGGTAATGCTGCCTCAATTTGTCATTTGTTTCCAAGTATGTATCAGCTTTCTTAAAAAAATTATTTTTGATCTTAAATCTTATTCCTAATTTCAACTGACTAAATTCAACGACATTATGCTTCTGTACTGGTATGGTAAATATTACATTTAACCATTCCAAGAACGCTGGTGGACAGATGGTACTTAAGGGATCTTACACAGGTAAATGATGGCCACTGTCAAAACAGCTGGCAGAGGACTTACTAGATTTACTACAGCAGCAGCTTCTTGATCCCACGTAGGGGAACTGCTGCAAGATGTGTTCTTAACGAGCTGTTTTTTAGATCAAGAGCACCCCTTCAACGCATTTACAAGCCATTTTATAGCCGCGCTTCTAATGTACGCTCCTATTCAACGCTCTTAAATCTCATCATCCGATCAGCTGAATCTTGCACAAACGGCATTCCCGATGCCAGGGGTAACCTTCAGGTGAGGAAGCATCTCGCAGCCTCTGACTGAAGCCTGCTGGGGAGCAGCCCCGCAATGCGTATGATGCTGCTGCTCCTCGGGATCAATCAATAGGCACCAGGCCCGCGCTCACATCGCCAGCCCGCACGCTGTGGCCCAGCCGCTCATCCCCGCACGGAGCTTCCCCAGGCCCGCCTGCCCAGGGGCTTTCCGAGGGGCTTTATCCCCGCTCCCGCCCGGCTGTGCCCGGCCCCGCTCCGGCCGGGTCTGCCCGCGGGACCCTCCCGGCAACAAGTGCCGCCCCCGGCCGCCCCAGGCCCGTTATGTAACAGGCGGGCGGCACAGCGAGCGCCGCGCATCCCCGCCGGGCCGGGCCGGGCCGGGCTGTGCCCTCCGCCTGCGAACGCCCCGGCCGCCCGGCGCAGGTGAGCGGGGATGACGAGCGGCCACCCGGTCCCCTCTGCAGGTGCAATGGCCACGTGCGGTCACCCCGGGCCCCAGCGCCATCCTCCCCCCGCTCCCTGCCCGCGATGTCCGCCGCCTCCGCGCTCCCTCCCGGCGCAGCGCCAGGACACGTCCTCTCCCTTCCAGCGCCAGCGCAGCGCACAATCGGGCGACCCGACCTGTCGCCTCACGGTCCCCAAGGCGCCGCGCAGCTCCCCCGCCCAGCCCGCCGCGCGCGTTACCTCCCCGAGCGGCCGCGCGGCAGAGACGCGCGACAGCAGCGGGCGGCGGGGGCCGGCATGGCAGCGCGAGCGGGGACGGCACGCGCAGCCCCGGCTGGCGCCCGCTGGTCCGGGCTCCGCTGTGCGGCGGGCGGAGGCTCGGCTCGGCCCCGCGAAAGAGGAGGAGGAGGAAGAGGAGGAGGAAGAGGAGGAGGCCCGCTCCCTCGCCGTCCTCCCCTCCCTCCCCGCCCGCCCGCCGGCGGCTCCTAAAATGGCGGCCGGGCCCGCGCCGGGCAGCGGGGGAGGGAGCGAAACCAACGGCGGGGGCGGGGCGCCGGGAGAGCCATTGCGGACCCCCGCGGGCTGCGGCGCGCCCCGCCCCCGGCGCTGAGGGCACTGCGGCACCGGCGGGAGCGGCGTTCCTCAGCATCCCTGAGCCTTTCCTCAGCTCCTTCAGCCTCCCTCAGCCTCCTCTAGCTCCCTCAGCACCCCTCAGCCTTCCTCAGCATCCCTCAGCCTCCCTTAGCCGCGCTCAGCCTTCCTCCGCTCCCTCAGCATCCCTCAGTCTCCCTCAGTCCTCCCTCAGCACCCCTTGAGCCTCCCTACCAGCACCCCTGAGCCTCCCTCATCTCCCTCAGCCTCCCCCTCATCTCCTCAGCTCCCTCATCTCCCTCAGCCGCGGCTGCTCCGGGGCGATCGGATCCGTGGAGCTCTTACCGCGGCCTGAACCGAGCCGGGGCCTCCCACCCAGCACACAGGTGAGGAAAGCTGGCGGCCCTCCGAAACCTCACACAGCTCATTTAAACTGGTGCCCATTTAAACTGGTGCCCCCAAAGCCTGACACAGCTCATTTAAACTGGTGCCCCCAAACCTCACACAGCTGATTTAAACTGGTGCTGATTTAAACTGGTGCCCCCAAAGCCTGACACAGCTGATTTTAACTGGTACTGATTTAAACTGGTGCCCCCAAAGCCTCACACAGGTATTTAATAAATGCTGATTAAGCCCCCAAGTCGTTAGGAGGAGTTAAACCTCGTATAAAGCTATTTAAGAAATAATGAAGCCCTTTATAAAGCTATTTGAATGCTTCCACTGTAACATTCACAGATCTTTTCAGCAAAAAGGCAGAACTGCTGGTTTTTCCCAACCCAAAGCTGATGCCGAACAGACAGGTACAGGGATGAACTGGGAATGGGATGCACAAACCCAGTCAGATGCTGGGCTGGAACAAACTGCCAACAATCACAGCACCATTTAGCTTGGAGAAGACATTTAATATCATCCAACCCAGCCATTAACCCAGCAGCCTAGTCTTGCTGCTCTCCCAGCTCTGGAAGTGCAGTCCTGCAGGAATGTGTCCATTTTAACCATGAACACACCTTGGTGCATCCCCGAGGTGCTCACTCCAAGCTGGTGCCCAGAGAAGGGGCTCCCCAGGCACAGGGCTGTGTTTTAACCCCACAGTTCACACTGGGCAGAGTAACAAATCCGTTTAGTAACTTATCAAGGCAAAAGATTACTTCTGTTTGTAAAAAATTTCCCAGTACTATCTAAATCAGTTTTCATTAAGTTGCACAGCGCTTGTCCTATAATAGAAAAGTTCTTTGCTCTACTATCAAAAATTTCACTTAGAAAATATTTCAACAAAGGAAAAAATTATCAATACCATGATCAGAGTTTTGACAATTAAAGTGCAAACAACTTATTTTATAATTAGATCTGCCTAGTCATGCTTTGTACCTATTAGCCATTTCACTCCCACAGTGAAATAAAAATAAAGTCCAGAATGTTCAGGATCTTAGAGATGTGGTATTTCCTTATTTTCCATGCAATTTAAATACCCAGATTGATCTGTACTGGAAAAGCCTTCCCCTCCCTCCTCAGGCAGGGCCAGGGCTGGTCACGTCAGGGTGGAGATGGGGGAGAAACCAAAGGTGAGAAACCAAACTGTTCAGTGCCCTGGAGCAGCCACTTCTGACTCATAAGGTGACTGTCTGAGCCAATGCAGCTGGATATCCAAAGGAAAAATGTTCTTCCTCTTCCATCCCCAAACCAAGCCCTTTTACTCGCTGTACATGAGTGTTTGCAGAGCAGAGCAGGAGCCTGAGGAGCCACACACACCCTGGGGCCTAACTGAACACCCCCAGTTAGGATCCTGCACTCTGGAGCTCTCCCTTAGCCAAGTTACTCCACATTTATTCCACTGACTGGGGCAGCTGCTCTATCAAGAGCTAAGACATCTTTCTTTTTTTAAATAAAGCTAAAGCCTCAGTCTAAACCTCCTTGATTTCTCAGCCTGGCTAACATATGCTGGATGGCAGATCATGTCAGAAGAAGCCTGGAGCCCATCTGTTGCCAGAGAGCTGAATCTCTACATTCTGCCAACGCAGCTTCAGCTGACAGGGTGCTACACGATATGTTTTCCTTTTGTAGGGAGAGTAGGACTGTCCAGCCCAGTGTGACTCTCAAACCAGGCTTACTAACAGTGTCTGAGTAAAAACCACCCCATTAGTAAAGACTTGCTAGGCAAGATAGCATCAGCTGAAAGATGACTGCCCATTGATGAATACATGGTGTAACACACACCCAAATACTGGATTTTGATTAGGAATCTAATTATGGACAGAGCTTTAATGTCAATATAAAGTTGTCTGAAGAGGTCTGAATGTCTAGCCAGTTGGCATTCACATACACAGACTCTAATAAAACATTTCTTGCGAAACAAATTATCGTTAGGTGTGGCAAAAGCACATTTTAAAAGAGCTCTGCATTTCACTTGGACTGTATCATGTATTATCACAGGAGAAAGCACAGCACCATGGATCACAGTGAGAAGGGGTCTTCAGTGTTGCCACCAGGACTCTTAAAGTGTTCTGATTCTGCAGAATGAGGAAGGAGAGACATTTTTAAGAGAAGAAATGCTATGTCCAGGTAAACCTTCTTTATTACACAATGACGCTACCAGCTCAGATGAATTCATCAGCTGAATCAGTCATGCTGAAACTGGGAAATTTCCAAGGAAGGAGAAGGCATTGATGGCATTTCACTTTCTAAGCAAAACTCCTCCGAGTCACTTGTGACTAAGGCACTGATTCAGTAAAGCAAACAATTCTTTAGTCTGTATTTTAGGATCAATTTGATGGCTTTGTTTCTTTGGATGACTGAGAGGTTTGAACTGGCAGCTGAGAGGCTGATATGGACAGGATGGGCCCTGCACCCAGGCTGAGGCAGCCAAATGAAATCCTGATCCCTGTCACCACGGATGTTCCACTGGCACTTACTGTGGAAGTGCAGCTAATACAACATCCTTTCATTTTGTTTCACAAAACTCAATTTGATTTCAATCACGCTCTGCAGCAAGTCCTGTTTGCTGTTAGGCAAGAGCTGTCCTGTTCCTGACTGCTAGAGGAAACTGCATTTCCCACGCTGACAGAGATCCCCACTCCATCCCAAATGCCACATGTCATTATTTCAGAGAAATTCAGGGAACTAACTTCAGCACCTTCATTTTTACCACTTCTCTCCCTCCTACTCTCTGACCTGCTTCTCAAGTTCCAAAACGCCATTGATTTTTATTTTATTGGTAAGCAACAAAACTGGAACAAATGGCTCCTGGCAGAACATGTTTTCTGTTTCAGCTGCAAACCTATCGGCCCGATGTCCTTGAAATGCACAGTGTGACTAATGCCTGGCTCACAAGGACCCAGGAGGACACATTTATTGTGCTTGTCAGAGTGGAGCTGAGCAGCCAGAACAGAAAAGATAAGGTGATAGGGAGAAATGAATGCATTTGCCTGCTCCTGGAAGGCAGGCAGTGCACACCATGAATACAGGAAACAGCAGGACGTGCTCGGGTACATCAAGAGCAGATCTGGATCTGCTCGTTGGAGCTCAGCATCATAAAGGATTTGGAATACAGAACAAGCATTGTTACTTCTGGATAGTAGCCTTGGACTCTTGCTTAAAGGGAGACATACAGGGAAAGGGCCCAAACTTCAGTCTAGAACTGCACTGAGAAAATGATGGTCTTTAAATAAAGAGACTGGAACTGGTATGGGATGGTTTTCATCTCACCACAATTAATGTCTGCACAGTGGTGTGTTTGCAGATGATGATTTCTTTTAAGGGGAAGTTAAAACCCAGCTTTATCTCCTCCACCAATTCATCACAGCTGCCCTGAAACCACTTCTGAGAAGGGAACAATTGCCATAGAGACTATGCAGTAATTAAGCTCATGAGAGAGCTGCATGCACACTCGAGCAAAATAATAGATGAAGGCAAGAAGAGAGTACCCTCTGAGAGCTGCCTCACAGCACTGCCCTAGCTGCTCCCATTCCCTCTGGAAAAGGCAACAGGACAATCCCAAAGTATTTGGGGAGTTTGAATTTTGGTGTTTTCTGGTTCTGACGTGGCTTTATCAAAGACAAGCAGGAAGAACAAGCAATAATGAGACTATGAAAAAGACAATTCAAGGTGAATATAAAGAATTCATTTTGCACAACAAGGTCTATGAAACCTCAGAATATCCTTGCAAGGCAATAGGCAGTGGTGACATCTTTTGTGCCATTCAAAAAAACCCTCAGCAACAAAACATCCCTGCCAGCTAGAAGACAAAACATACATAAGTGACCTGTTAGATCATTTCTAGCCTGGCTGTCTCCAACATACACACTCTGAACACAGAAAGGCATAAAACCCATCAGTTTTTAGATTCAGTAGATTAAAATTTTTCTATTATTTTTTAATGCTTTGGAATCTGACTGTATATTTTAGAGGAGAAAAAATTAGAGGACTGGTTTTCCCCACACTTGAAAATTTCCAGAACTGCTTTGATCATGTATGAGAATTGATTTAGGGGATGCAAATGAAGGCCTTGGCAATCTGAAGAAGAAAATCTTCTCCCCTGACATTTCTGAACGTTCAGAGAATTCTCAAAAAGCTATTGAAGTAGGGGTTCATCAGAGAGACAAAAAGAAAATTCAATAAGCAAAGAAGTACATAAAACCAACCAGCTCCCTCACAAGAAAAGCAGCAGCATTAGCAATCTTTCTACCTTGTTCAATCCTCTTTGCTGTTCAGACTTACCTTCTATAGCAAAATATGCATCCACAAACATGAAAGCAATGAAGGGGAGATGCAAGTCTTTCCTTACAAAGAGAGACTGAATATTCTGCATCATCATTATAATATTTTACAACTCATTAGCACCTTCCATCCCAGGATCTCCAAGCATTTACAAGCGTTAATTAATGCACTCTCACAATAGTTCTGTGAGGCAAAAGGCAGGTGTCTGGATACCGTGGTGACAGGTGCATTACAATTGAATAAGGCAGAATTTCCAGGCTTTCCATTTACATATTTAGGAAAGAAGGGAACAAAGAAGGGAGGAAAAATTAACAAGTGCTGCAATACCTTGAAATACCTCAAATCAAGATAAACTGTAAATACCTGAAATACCTTGAACAGATTGACTTTCAAGTCTTTACCTAGAAAGCAATACTTGTTAAAGGCCTCAATAATATTTGGGCTTTGTTAAGAAGTCTTTGCTGAGTGAAGCACTATGGTGGTTTTTTTTTTCCCAGTTCTACCAGAGATGTCCCTTTGGGACAGTGTCTTGCCCCTATTTCCTTGTCTGCCAACACAGCCCAGTAACACAGCAGGTATAAAAGGATAAACCAACTGATGTAATTGCACCAGGTACTGGTGACAGTGCTCAAACTTCTCAGCTTACAGATGTTTTGTATTCTTCAGGCTCATGGCATTCTGCAAACATCTGGGCACACAATGAGGTTTCCTCTCTGCTTTCCCCCTGCAAGGGAGAAGAGAAGAGCCATGTGCATGAGTATTCCCCTCCCCAAGAGCCATATGGGAATGTAAAGGCATTCTCTGAATTCATTACCCGGCCCCACAATATGATTCTGTCTTTGTATGGGCAAGAAAATGGATGTTAATTTATTCCTCATTGCTAATTTGAAAAGGAGCACAAGCACAACAGTTCCATTGCAGAGACTTCTACCAAGGGTATGGTTTAAGTCCAATTATGTGTTATTAGTACATTTGCTCTTTATTCCTGTGGCATATTAATTACATGTCTGGTATTCTGATAATTAACACAATTATACTCTTTATTTCCCCCTTTTTTAGCCAATATCCTTGCATTTTATTCTGGTAAGTAATTTTCTGTAGGTAAAAGGAGCCAAATAATCACATGTTAATAAAATCTTGCAATGGATTTTTAAATGAACTTAGAGAAGTTACAGCAGTGTTCTTCAGCAAAAAGAAAAGCAGATGCTCTCCTGTTGGGCTGCAGCCTATCTCAGAGATTCCCAAATGAACCCAAATTACCATCCTCTAGTTGTGTATCCAGCATGATAAAGGAACGATAAAGTTCCCAGAGATCAGCCACAAAAACTGTTCTGGACAAAATTTAGAATTGATGCAGATAGCCCAGTTTCTGAAGCCATGTTTCACCTACATAACCTACCTGTGGTGATTTAAAAAGTCCCTTTTGAAATTACCGAATCAGGAGGAAAATGCCATTTTGCTTTTCTTTTTTCCCTCGTTTTTCCCCCCTCTCTTTCTCTAAAATTCCAGCTTCTTCCTGGCAGTGCCCTGGCTGTTGAAGTCAGCCTCCTCAGACACGAGTGCAGCTAAATCCTTTGTCATCTCCCATATTTCTTTCTGTTCTGACAGATAGCAGTTGTGACCCTTCCTGCAGTAAGCCACTGCCCTGCTGGCCTGCACTCTAATTGCAGCTTTGCTAATCATGTTTTGATCAGCCACCCATCTAATCGCTGCTCGCACGCCAGGAGCGGCCCCGCTGCAGGGAGAAGGGCACACACGCAAACAGCCTGGGCAGTCTGCGAAGGATCAGAGGATTAGGGGAGCAGCCAGCCCCGATTAACGCTCCCCGGCTGGGAGCCACCGGCAGGGCCCCATTCCTCCCGAGGGAGCTCCAGGGTCACCGTGTCCCTGCAAGGATTGCCCTTTGCAAAGCTGGGTGCTGCTCCCCGGCTTCCCTGGCTGCTCTCAAAAGGAAGGTGTTAAAGGCTGGCGGTGAACACTCCTGCGGTGGGAAAGCTGTGTTAAAGCAGTGGAACACCGCTCTGGGATTGTACAGAGTTGTGGCTGTCACTGACTCAGTCACTGACCTACCACCAGCAGCAAAACAGCAGAATTGTGTTCAGTGGCTTTTCAATAGGTGCTATGAACACATTAATCCTAAAAGGGAGCCAGCAATGAGCTGTTTTGTCTTAAAGCAGGAAACAAACCTCCACTGAGATAAGTCTCATGTAGAGGCAGAACAAACCTCGGGACTCAGCAGGTCCCTCCCCAACCAACCCAATATATGCAAATGAATGGGACTGATTTAGAATAATTACCCCATCCCAACGTGTGCTGCTTTAATGTGCTGTTAACTCCATGGTTTCCTCTGCTCAATGAGGGAAAATAAAACATTTCTAGTGAGTTCTTTTGGAAAGGCTGTGCCCACTTTTTTCATGCAATCTACCTCTGCTGGACCCAACAGGATCTCAAGGGCCATCCCACTACTCACACAAAAATTCAACAGCCATGAATTTCCACTTCACTTGTACCTTTTAACGTTTCAGATTTTCTCTTATTTTCAGCCTGGACAAAGAGCCTCCGAACTGAGACTTGTTACTTTTTCTGCTTCTGATCCATCCACTGTTCAGTGTCTGTCAAAAGTAGATCAGCTGAGTCAGTGGAATGACACACTGTCTTCTGCAAAAGGAAGCAGGGGGGGCTTTAAATCCCATGTTGTGTTAAATGACTGAAGTGCAGTGCTTTGTAGTGCATGCTAACAGCACACACTGCGCCCTGTTTACTGCTGCTTCAATGAGACATTGCCCATTGAGTGGAAGTAAAAAGCTTATGAGATGAGACAGGCATATCATCCTGTCTGAAGCCCAGCTTACACAGGCAGCTTCATGTGGCATGAGGAAGAGCCTCTGGGAATGACAGGTGTCTGTGGAACATTCAAATATGACCCAGGATAGGTCACGGATTGATTGATCTGATCTAAAAATGAGCCTGAGTGCCCAGGTTTGAACAAGGGGTACCTGATGACAGCTGAAACTCCAGAGGCTCTGCAGTGACAGAGGAATCCTAACTGAGCAAGATGCAGAGGAGCGAGTCTGTCTGCAACAGAGTAAACAGGATAAACCTCTTCCATTTGTTAAAGCCATGATTTATGCACAAGATTATCATATGCCATTCTACAGTCTTAATCCTAGACCTTGAAGGAGCAGCAGAGATTAGAGCCTCTGACCATTTCCTAAAGCAATGACACAGTAACCAGTGACACATCTCAGACAGAAAGATGCTAAAGTAACGAAGGGGAAAAAACCCTAAATGTCTGTAGAATATGCTTTTCTTTCTTCCCAGTGAAAGGCACACAAAGGCACACATCACACAGTAGATATGCACAAGAGAATTCAGCCCTGGAACATCTTCATATCCTTTTCCCTCAAGCATCTCTGCTCCCTTTGCTGCCCAGCTCTCGTTCTGCCTAACAGCTCCTTAATCACAGTATCTGTCACACACATAAAATATTATTTAACTTCCAGCACAGAGGAAAATGCATTTATAACCTACTGGGTTTTCCCCTTTAATCTCTCTCTTTCTTCCCTCACTGCTCCCTCCCTCTTTTTAGTAGCTCCAAGCAGTAATGGTGCTAACAACCTTCACAAAGACTTATTCAGGTCCAGACAGGAACCTACTCTGCACTCTGTCAAGACAGGAGACTGAAAAACAACACGATCTCTTCTTTCCAGCCAGGTGACAGAACACACTCAAACAGATCACAAAAGCACTGTGACTTCTGCTGCAAAGATGTCAGTAAGTGTCATTTTAGAATTACAGAAACAATTTAATTGTGACTGAGGCTCAACTCAGCCACAACCCAATCCTGCAGACTGAATCTTGTTATGATCCCTCAGTGATATTTAATAGTACTTGTGTTTCAAAAGTATTTTTGTGGCTCTACTCTGCAGCAAGCTGACACAGCTGAATTTCATGTTCCTCCTTCTGTCGGGGCAGAATTCAAGGTGTTGCCTTTCAGCTTTGAGCACTGCCATGTCGAGGATGTGACAATGCCAAGGATCTCGGTCTCTGTGACCCATCTCACCCTACTCAAGTCAAGGTGTTGTTCCTGACAAATTCTCTCTTTAAACCTGCAAGGACAAGGAAAGGATGTTCTCTGCAGGTTATGAGCTGGCAATCTTTGCATACATGGTGGTACCAGGCCTAGTCTGCTACTTACTATAGAGCAGGTACACTAAGCTCTGCTGCTTTTGGTGTCTGCAAAACCCTTAGCAAGCCTTCTCTCATTGTTACTGGGATGTAGTTTATCTAAACAAGTCTCAGTTATCCAAGTGTCCCCTCCTTCTTTGGACAATGGCTCTGAAAGTGAAAAGATTTAATTTAATTCCCTGCACTGCTCCAAACCTCTGACATCTAGACGATGCTACACTTAGAAGAGAAAATCAGGTAAAAATGATGATGTAGCTACAAGGGCCAGGGTAACATGTCCCATATAGTTTCAGAAGCTGTGACCTCAGGGTCAAGGTCAGACTAGAACAAAGGCACCGCCGTACACCCATATGGTGTGAGAGCAGCTAAGCATGGTCAGAACCAGCACGAGGCACAGCTCCCTTTATGGGGACACTCTGAAGTCTGGTGCTGCTGGCGAGGCAAGGCAAAAGCTTAAGATTCTGTCTGCTTTAATTACCATCGTTCTGCAGCCTCAAAGAAGCTTATGAGAACACAACAGCGAGGCAAAATTCTCCTCCTGTGCTTCCACCTCCAGAAAGTCATCCCTTCCTGACCTGCCCCTATTTCCCTCCCCACACAGCCCAGAGATTTAGCAGAAGCAAGGCATTCAAAAATGCAGCAGGGAGCAGAGAGTGCACTGAGAGCTCACTCTCCTGGCAGCAGCAGGGCTGTGCCACACTGTGCCCAGGCAGCAGCCCTCAGCTCTCCTGGCAGCAGCAGGGCTGTGCCACACTGTGTCGTGCCCTGTGCCCAGGCAGCACCTCAGCTCTCCTGGCAGCAGCAGGGCTGTGCCACACTGTGCCCTGTGCCCAGGCAGCACCCTCAGCTCTCCTGGCAGCAGCAGGGCTGTGCCACACTGTGCCCTGTGCCCAGGCAGCACCCTCAGCTCTCCTGGCAGCAGCAGGGCTGTGCCACACTGTGCCCTGTGCCTCTCTGTGCCCAGGCAGCACCCTCAGCTCTCCTGGCAGAGACAGGGCTGTGCCACACTGTGCCCAGGCAGCACCCTCAGCTCTCCTGGCAGCAGCAGGGCTGTGCCACACTGTGCCCAGGCAGCACCCTCAGCTCTCCTGGCAGCAGCAGGGCTGTGCCACACCGTGCCCTGTGCCCAGGCAGCACTCTCAGCTCTCCTGGCAGCAGCAGGGCTGTGCCACACTGTGCCCTGTGCCCAGGCAGCAGCACATCCATCCACTGGGGACATGGGTCAGGAATTGGGGCACACACCGTGTCTGGCTGCTGCACAGCACAAAGCACTGAAGGCAAATGCTCAGCTCCCAGTGTCCATTCCAATCCCGTTCAGCAGCGTGCAGTTCACACCGTGCCCTCTGATTAGCAGCTCAGCAGCAGAGCTGAACATGGATTACAGCGCACAGTCAGCAGCACAGCAGCTCCTGTGTCACTCCTTGGTCCAGTAACTCCCTGCATTCTGTTCCATGGCACAAACGGATGTGGCAGTGACATCCAAAGCTGCTCCCTCCTGAACCCCCTCTGAAATCATTAAATCCTTTCATGCAGGGAAACAAAACCAACCCCCAAAACCATCAGACCCCACTCTATATAATAAAGTTCCAGTGCCATATTCCCTCTACTGCACCTGAACACAGGGCTCCTGTTTGCAGCCCAGGCACTTCCAGCTTCAAAAAAATTTTTCTCTTTTCCAAAATAAACAATCCCCAAATTGAAGTGCTCCAGGTCACAAAGGAAAGCAGCCAGGATGTTTACAACATACAGCAGGACTCCTGCCCAGGGCAAATCAGCTGCAGAGCAAATGAAAGCAGAGCTAAGAAGGCAGGAGGTGATTTCTGTCTGGATAGGAACCTACATCAGTCTGCAGGGAACAGATCCCAGCTCCTACCTCGGTAATAACAGCAATAGTCCTCCCTGTTATACAGCACTTCTCTGTCTGTAAAACTCTGAAAAACATCAGTGACAAGGAGGTTGAAGGGAAACTGCAGTGAAGTGTCTGTAAATCCAGCGAGTCCAAGGCAGATCTGGATGATGCAGGGCCCTGATTGCTCCAGAATTCAGACACAGGGTACAGACCCTGCAGGATGCAAACCACTGATACCTGAGCTCAGCTGCAAGAAAAGTCTGTCCAGCAATCACCACTGGTGCTGTGCCTGCTCCTGATGACTGAAATTTGACATTTTAATGCCCTTTAAAGCTGGTTTTGAGTAAGGCCATTCACACTGCCTAAGTTGATCGAAATAATTAATGCAGGCCTGTCAGGATCTTCAAGGATGCAATAAAAACATTTCACCTCAAAGAAATGGAAAGCCAGATGTTATTTCCTGAGGCAGAGCAAGGCTGGGATTCAGCTCTGAACCTTCTCCTCCAGCTCTGCAAAACACACTGCGTTATGAGAGGTAGATCAGAGCTTGGCAGCAAAAGTACAACAGTGCATTCTGAATGTCTGAAGGAAGATTCTCCCTTTTTGGACCACCCAAAGAGCGCCTGCTTTTCTTGGAAGATGCCTCTAAAGCTTTTCCACTCCCTTAATGAATGCCTCAAGCACTATATGGTGATAATCAGACTTTAAAGCCTTTTCTAGTTACAGACATATTTCAAATTAGATCTGTGCTCAACTCTGGCCTCTAAAACATTCAGTTTCCTGGTTTAATTAGAAATGGTTTACTGGAGAAGGCAAAAGCACAAAGAAGAGAAGGCAAAGTGAGAGAAATCTGTACAAACAATAAACAAATCCACCATACTGATGTCCCGTGTGGAGGCTTCTCCACCTCCCAGTTAATCCACGCCCCACAGCTGGAACAGGGATTTTGTTTTCATAGCATATAAGAAACCTTCCAGGCCTGGCTGAAAGTAAAGAAATCACCCAACTTCTTTACTTTCAGAGGGGCAGAGCACACAGGTACCAACAAGCACAAATATTCCCAAGGGACTACAACTCCTGCACTGTCTGAAGGCCGTGTCATGTTGTTTGTACAATGCACTGGCTTTTCTCAGTTCATCCTCCTCAACAGATCACCCAAGATGCTGAGTTTGGAGTGCATGTGCAAGTCTTTCTCAAAGGTGAAGCCAAGTGTTTTTCATTTGACTGCTGAGCAGTGTCATAAATCAATATGAAACAAGAGCAGCAATTAAAAACTCTATTCCACCCTACCCAACAGTTACATTTTCAGTGAAAAGATTAAACCACATAAATACCTCAGTTTTGTTCTTGAAAAGCTTTGCCAGCTCAGGAGTGCCATGACAGAGGGAGGATCAGTGTCAGGCCTGACAGCCCAGGGCAGCCCCTCCTGGAGCCCCCTCAATTCCCACTGAACCCCCTCTGCACCAAACAATCACTAAAGTGCTTCTCAGGCAACCAAGTCAAAAGCTCCACAATCTTTTGGACTCATTCCTCGTTTATTTTAATAAAGAAATTTCTTATCTGGCCCCAACAAAAAGGGGTAAAAGAATTACTTTCACATAGAACTTTACAGAGCTGCAACTGAATGAAAAGGAGCATTTTCATAAATAGATGAACAGTTGCTCTCACTACACGGTATTTATTTGCTCAAGATAACTTCCTCCTTGTGCTCACAAGTCCATTATTCCTTTTGCAGGCAGTCCATGGTTTCTCTCCAGCTTTTCCCCCATTTTGAGACCACACCAGCATCCTGTCAGAATTTCTTGCCATGAAAATGGTCATATTGTCACAGTCAGATTCTAGAATTGTTACTGCAAATAATTAACAACCATACAAATAAAACCAGGAACAGGTAAAAGGAGCTCAGCTTTAATAGATTCTGAAACATCTTGAAGTCAGTGCAACCCACAGCAAAATCCAGAAGTTTTGTAAAAAGCACCTGCACACGTGAGAGAGAATGAAGTGCTGGGTTTTAGGCAGTAGTGCTGGAGACTGTGTGCAGATTCCTGAACAGTCAGTGCACCTCAGGAGTTTCACTGCAGGTTTGTCAGTCTGAACATGTCTGTGTGTGTTTTAAGGCCCTGCAGCTACCAAGGGAGTAAACCTGAGAGTGTCCCTGTACACTCAGAGCTGGACAGCCAAGCACTGCCTCTTGGGACAGTGCTCAGCAACAGGGCATTGTCCCAGGAGGCACAGAACTGCCCCATCACCAAACTGCTGCAAGGAGGGGAACCATGCACAACATTTCCAGCTACCAGAAACTCAGTTTATTAAAGCCCAGTGTAAGCTGGATTTAAGTTAATGACCATTAACTGTTCCTAATGTGAGAGCTAGTCTTGTGTAGCAATTAAAGGGTTAAAGTGGAACTCTTTAGTGTTTTAAACAAGTTCACATATTCTCTATACAAATTTGGCCAATTCACGTCACAGCCATAGATCTCATTTTTGCAATTCCTGCAAAATATCTGCAGCTCCTCTGTCAGAAGCAAAGAGAAGCCCCTGGCAGGCAGGAGTGGCTGCACTGGTTCCAGCCTCACCAGGTGGACTTCTTGAACCAAATCTGCTTTGACACATGCTCCCAAAAGAGCTCCAGGCCACAGAGCAGCTGAGGATGGAAAAACTGATTGCATCAGAAACACTGCAGCCAAAAGGAAATCAAAACCATGACTCCAAAGCCAATCAAAAAACCAAAACAACCCCCCCAAAAGCAAGCGTTTATATGTGTGTAGATGTAATAAATATTGCAAAGCACGTTTGTCTTCCCCCCAAGTCAATAAGTGTAAAGAAATAACCAATGCACCAAAACATCAGCTTCCTGCAATGAAAATGTTGGAGTCAGCAATACCTGCAAGCCAGCTGAAGGGAAACCTTTTGCATTGTCACCCAATCACAAGTTGCTTCCAGTTCTATGCAGCCAAATCAAACCCTCTTCAAATTCACAAGTTTGACCTAAATAAGCACCACAGCATGAAAAGCTTCTTTAGAAGTAGGATGTCAACAGACTTTCTTAAAAATATAAAATAAAATGTGAGATAAAAGGTTTCCATTGGTCAAGTTTGAAAAATTGCCTTCCTTTAGCCAACCACAGCCTTCCCTTTGAGCCAACCAAAGCCACACCTTTAGGTTTGTCCTTAATGAACACAGCCCGGCTGAGTTGCAAAATCTGACAGGAATAGATGGCTGTGAGATGCATTCTGAGGGTTGGGCAAAGGGAAACAACATTACAAAGGAGAAGGAATTCCAAGGAACAATTAGGGTGGGCAGAGGAACTTATTAATGCTCAGCCATCCTCCTCTATCTTCAGGAATCTCACTGTCCTCTCCATTCCGTGTTGTTCAGGTCTCCTGTAGTTACTGCCTTCTGTCTTCTGTCTCTGATCTGGAAAATGCCATCACCACATCCTCAGCACCTGCAAAAACAATGGATACAGGAAAACTGTGCCATAATTGCTTCCTTTAAAGAACAGCAGAGAGATGCAGTACCCAAACTGTCATTCTCCATACCCAAATAATGAACAGGAAAGCAAAAACAAGACAGAAAGACAATTTTTGGGGGGGACTGGGATTTAAAAGCAAAGTTCAAATTCAACTCAGATGGAGCATCAGCATGTAAAACTCCTCCAGTCTTCTACCTGAAGCATATCAAGAAGTAAATCTCAGTTTCATGCCCCAAGCAACTTCTGCCTATACACCTGCACAAGAGGTAAAGAGGACTAATAAAAATTCCTCATCTGTTTTCATTATATGGATTCCATTTCTCAGTTATCTAACCTGCTCTTCAGTTGCAATACAGCAGGAAAAGTGGTCAAAAAATGGTTGTAAATTCCCCTTGCTAATGTCCTTAAAAGCTAAATCAATGCTCATGAAATGCAACTACATTTATTTTTACACATTTCACAATTTATTTGTTATATGTACTCAAAGAAGGAAATATTAAGGACCAAACAGTAGTTTGTTTTTCATATGTAGGGCCCTTATCTTATATAAAACTACATCAAAAACTGCTCTGATGCACCCTCTTGCCAGCATTCAGAAGCCCTGCAGTCATCTCCCTTTTCATCTCCTCCACAAACCGCTTCTTCCTTGATCAAAACAGAAAAGATCCACAGCACCCGGACCCAGCTCAGAATTAACAAGCTGCCTTGTTGATTTGAAAACACGTAACAACTAGCAGCCTCTAAAAACTGCAGGATTTTCTTGACAAGGAAGCTGACAGACCCTTCATGCTGCACGAGGGTCCCTGCACAAGGGCAGACACAGCAGCATCTCCTGCATCCCCTTGGATGGAGAACAGCTGGGGTTGCCAGGCAACCACAGAATCACAGATAACGTCACCAGCACAGCCATGAGCTGATTATTTAACAGATGTTGATTGTTTTCCTGGAGTCTCCCCCTTCCTCCAGAGTCTAAATGTAACAAAATTCCTGCAGGCTTCCTTAGACTGCCCAGGGAGGGCGGGTGATCCCATCCCAAATAACCCCACAATGGCACAAACACAGAGCTCTGTGCTCCTGCCTGTCTGAGCCCTGCTCTGTGCTCAGGCACAGCACAGCCTGCACACAAAACACCCTGCAGGAAGGACTCAGGCCTGGGCTCCTTTCTTCTATTGCCACTTTAAAGATCAAATTTTATCCTTAGTGAAGGGACAATTGCTACAAACAGAAAGCTCCTGTGAGCTGCCAGGCTGGGCAGGATGAGCAGGGAGTGCAGAGTGCAGGGAGCCCAAGGGACTCTGCAGCACCTCGGACCCTCCTGAGCCACCGAGGGAGCTCAGCCAGGCCTGGAGCTGACCCCAGCAAAGGAACCTGGGGGACATTTGAACAGAAAAGGCTGAGCCACATTTCTCAGCACAAAAGCAGGTTCTGTTCCAGCCCACTCCAGAAGCCAAAGCACCCAGAGCTAAAGGAAGCCAAGCTAACGAGGCTGCTCATGAAGCAATTCTCCAGTGCTCATTGTGGATACAAACCCCACCAAGAACAGAGCTGGGCCTCCTGCGTGCCCCGAGGGAGCAGGGACTCAAACACCAGCAACCAGAGCGTTCTGCAGCCCCACCTGGCTCCCACAAGGGATGTTTTGGTACACATTAGGAACACAATAATGGCAAAAGCAGAGCACAGGTTACAAAGTTGAGCTGCACATTGCCCAGAGCCTGCCACTGAGACAATAGGACGGTGAAGTGTTTGCTGTGAGCACATCCTTCCCTGAGCTCTGCACTTCCAGCAATTAATGCACACAACAATGACAGGGACACACTTTTACCTGACCTCCCACATCTACACACACACAGCTCCTGTCTGCACAGCTGTCCCTTTCTGAGCACACATTTCTACCCTGAAACAGGCTTGTGTTCAACAGAGTCAAACCACAATGAGAAGAGCTCCATCTCCACTCTCCAGCACGGTCCCCTTGAACCCCCGGAGCAGCCTGGGCTGGTTTTTGGAGTCTCATCACCCCTAGAACAGGTCTAACCCAGCCAGGCTCGTGTTTAATCTCAGCCATGCCCTCCCATGGGCCCAGCTTTTGCAGGAGCCAGCACGACTCTCCTGTTGCTATAGGAACAGCAGAGCTGCAGTCACCAAGGTCTCAGCATCATTCCCACCTCGTGCTTCCTACGGCTCTGCTCCCATTTCCAGAGCTGCCCCTTCAGCCAGCCCAGAGCCAGCCCAGCCCTGCAAATGAACAACTGGGGAGCAGCAAATGAGGGGTATTTGCACCAGATGTTCTGTGCATAACAATTCCTGAGAAGCATTCTGCTCGTACCCAAAAACATGTGAGAGCCTGAACTGGATCCTTTCAGTGTGGAGAGACCAAGGAGTGTGAGCTGCGGAAGCTCTTGCTGCAATGCAGGCAAGACCAATGTGTGAGGATCCCAAAACAGCTCATGATTCCATCCCTCTCCAGCACACACTGCTTCAACTGAGATGATCTGGGCTCCTCAGTTATTCTTGGAGCCATAAAAACAAAACAACAAACACTCCACAGATGTCAGCTAAAGAGCTCCCCGTGCAACAAAAAACACCCTGGATTTTGCACTTGCATAAAGGTGTTAACAATGACTGAAAAATAAATTGGTTATAACAAATTAATTACAATATCTCATCTTCCAATAAAAATAAGCATAAACTGAAGGGGAGTCCTAGCCTTCAGGCTTGATTAAAAATTACAGAGAATTGTAAGATGCTTCTTGATCTAAATCAGCCATGAACTTCCACTGCTGGATGCTCAGATGACAAACAGAGTTCTGGAGCCAGACTGCAGCTTTTTTAAGGGACACACAGGAACCTGCAGCTCCATCACAAAGCTCTCAGGGTGCTCAGGCCAACAGTGTCATTCTATTTTTTGGAACAAAACAGGGATGTGAAGTCAGCTTTGTGTCTTTTGTGCCTGCTGGAGAAAAATGAGTCTAAAGATACATCAGAGACAAGTCAGGCTGAGAGCAACCTGTCCTACTATGGAACAAAAGACTGGGAACTGCACTGAAGTGCTAACTTGGTGTAAGTTACCCCTAAATAACACCCCTTTTTGTTGTTGTGGAAGACAAGTTGCATAAATGGAAAAAAAATCCTCCCGAGGAGATTGAATGAAAACAGAAAAGCAGAGAAGCAAATTCCTTCAAGCAACAGAACAGTGAGCGTGTGGATTTGCAGGGGTTTTCAGCACAAGGCAATGCCATCTAGTGGAGATGGGATCTCTCTCGAGGTCCAACACCAAACACTCACAGCGTGGTGTTCCCAACTGCAGTAATTCCATTCTGGGCCATTTCTGTTCACCAACCCCAGCACCAGCACAGGGTGCAGGCAGCAGCGAGCACAGAGCATTATCAGCACTGACTGTTGGAAACCTGCAGGGATTTCTGACAACATCAAAATCCTGAGCAATAAACTCTGGCTGCTTCTGTCTGTGCAGCACACAGTGAAGCTGGACAGAGCAGCTGTAGGAACTGTCTGTGCACCCAGGCTGAATTTCTGATTTAATCACCTTTCCTTTGCCAAAGTGCAGGTAATTCAGCATAGCTTCTCATGTGAAAAATGTCATTTTTAAGGATGGTGCTGAAAAATGACAACTGCAGTTAAGTCTCTCCTAACTGAATGTGTCCACCTCAGTTCTTGATGAGAAACAAGCAGATTTTCCTCTTCAGACTGGCAGAAGAGTTGTGTATTCTGGCTCAGAATTCTTCAGGTACATCCACCTCCATCAAGCCCCAGCTATGCGAGGAATGAGCTCACAGCTCAAAGCACAGCAGCAAGTTGGTGCAGGTTGTGTTTGTCATGGATTTCTAAATGTCTCACATCTATACAAACTTTCTGCTCTGCTCAGTTCTTTCTGGCATCAATCTCACAATGTTCTCCAATACCAAACTGCACCTTAGAACTGATCTGGCACAAGGGCTGTGCAGAGGAGGGAGAGGAATCCAGGGAGAAACATTCAGGTTCAGAACAGATTGGTGGATTCAGAACAGCTCCACACAATGGTTTACCAAGACTTCTGCAAAGAATTAACAAAACCAGCACGTAGTTCATCCCCTTAATGGGAATCCAAACAAATGAAAGTAGATTTGCAAACTTATTACATGTCTGCTACCCCTGTCTGTGAATGAATTACATTGTGCAATTAAAGAAATGCAATGAGAAACAAACTCCTCCTATTGCTAATCTTTCCCTCTTACTCTGCTGGAATTGTAACATTGCACTTCACTTCCACACTCTTGCAAAAGTGAAAAACAAAAGATGTCATTAAATAACTCCCAGTTTGAGGTGTTTGCACGCCACCCCCAGCTTTGTTCCTCTTTAAGCACACACGTCCAGTTTAAGAATAGACAGAAATACTCAATGACATCTTATGCAGAGGATCTATGCTGAATAGAGTAAGACACACTTAGAACCAGAGGCACCTATGCATATCTGAATTTTACTTCACTTACACAAAAAACCCATCTGTCACTTACAATTTATTTCTATTTCATGTATTACACAGATGGGGAGCTCTAAGCATGTGCTCAGCTCACAGGACTTTGGCCATTAACACACTGAGCTGCCATGGAGAACAAGATGGCTCAAAATGCTCTTCACCCTAATGCATCTTCAAAATATCAGACTGACTTTACCATTCAAATCAAATCACTTTTTGAAAAAGTTCACTCTGCTTCTCTTCCAGAGCCTGCTGCAAGCCAGAACTTGCCTATCCCGGACTGCAGGATGGGTTTAAGCAGGTGGCACACTGTTCTGGAATTACAGGAAGCTAAAAGGGGGTTTGCTGAGGCAGGGGACAGACAGGGAACAGACAGGGGACAGACAGGGGACAGAAAGGGGACAGAAAGGGGACAGACAGGACTCACCCTGGTCGATGGAGTGCTGGGGCAGCTGGCTCAGCTGGCTGTTCACCACCCCCGCGTAGGTGCGCAGGAATTCCTCCTCGCTGGCTGTCAGCTGGGGACACAGAGGGACTCAGCAAACCCAAACCTCTGCAAAGAGCAGCTCCCGTGGAGGGCACCAGCCCAGCCCAAACCTGCCCTGCCCTGCCCTGTCCAGCCCAGCCCTGCCCTGCTCAGCCCAGCCCAGCCCAGCCCTGTCCACCCCCAGCCAGCCAAACCTGCCCTGCCCAGCCCTGTCCAGCCCAGCCCAAACCTGCCCTGCCCAGCCTGTCCAGCCCAGCTCAGCCCAGCCCAGCCCTGCCCTGTCCAGCCCAGCCCAGCCCAAACCTGCCCTGCCAGCCCTGTCCAGCCAGCCCAAACCTGCCCTGCCCAGCCTGTCCAGCCCAGCTCAGCCCAGCCCAGCCCTGCCCTGTCCAGCCCAGCCCTGCCCTGTCCAGCCCAGCCCTCACCACCTCAATCTCCCTTCCTGGTGCAGCTCCAGCACCAGCAGGGACACAGCAGCAAAACAGTTCATTGTGAACTCATGGGCACATGATGCAAAGGCACCTTAAAATAGTTGCTTTGCTGTTTTTCCAATAATGAAGTCTTTAAATCATTTATCTATATATGGTAGTTTCAGACATCACAAGCCTCATAACATTTAAGCAAAAATCAATGGTGTTTAACTGATAATGGTTAAATGCATGATGGCTCAAACAATTCAGCATTAAAACCAGACCATCCCCTGCCCATCCCAACAAGCACTACCCCACTCAGTCCAAAGCTGTGTGAAAAGCCACAGGAGATGGGCTGTGAAGTGCATCTTACGTTTGATCCCATCTTCCTGAGCATGAGCAGGACTCTCACTTTCTGCTGGATGTACATCTCCTCCGGACTCTTTCCGGGGACGCCCTCACGGTTCATTCCCCTCCTGCCAGCTCCTGGATTTCCTGCAGATGCAAAATCAGAAAAAGACAAATTGAAATAGGCAATGGGGTCTATCAGGAAGGAAAGTTTCATTTCCAGAATACCTGGTTTTCACCCGTGGGCAGATCACTGAATATCCTGGGAGAGTAAGGAATCACATCCTTCCTCAGAGAAACCTTTAAAAACGTGAGCAGCCAACAGGGCCTTACATTTGCAACTGAAACACTGACAGAGGCTCATGTTCACATCCCCACCAGCTCATTATCTGTGCCCACGTTACTGCATCAGTAGAAAAGGAATTCTAACAACTAGATGAAAGAATCACCCTGACAGAAGACTCCGTGGTTTGGGTTTTTTCTATAAATAAGCACAAGCAAAATGAAAACAAGATGCAGAATGCACAGCCATCAAGCCTGCAATGGCTAAACAAAAGCTGTGTGAAATCTAAACTCTCTTTTCCTTCATGTATCATATAAAAAAGGCCCTTGCATTACTGTGAAAGTTATTAAAATTTATGAAATGGTTTTGAAAAGAAAACAGAGTTAAGAGGAGCCGGGAAAGAGTAGAGTTTTTCATCCTTTCTCATATCATGTAGAAGCTGAGCTTTTGATTATTATTTTAATAAAAATAATTATGTTATGGAATAAACACACTGTGCTATCTAAACTCTATAGCACAAAGCATAATTATACTTTATTATATGAGGATCTGGTAATTATTTAAGTTCCACAACAGGGTGTTTACCAAGACAAAAAAAAACATTCAGGCATTCTCTTCAGCTTCTATTAAGAATGATCTTGAACCATGTTGGTTATAAAGTCAACAATAGTAAAGTAAATGAAATGTAAAAAATAAAGGTGCTTCAAATAACACAGGAGTGGCACAGACTGGGTCAACCCCTTCCTGTGCTGTGTAGGAGAAATGTAACCCCAACTGTGCCTGAAGGGGAGAGAAACACGGAGAGGGATTGTTGAAATGAGCCTGGAGAGACAGACAGGGGGGAATGTCTCACACGAGGGTTTGGATTGGATATTGGGAACAAAAATGTCCCTGTGGCTCTCTGGCCCAGCTGTGGCTGCCCCTGGATCCCTGAATGCCCAAGGCAGGCTGGAAGGGCTGGGAGCAGCCTGGGACAGTGGGGGATGGGATGGGGGGATGGGAGGGGATGGGATGGGAGGGATGGGATGGGAGGGATGGGATGGGATGATGGGGATGGATGGATGGGACCATGGATGGATGGGTGGGATGGGAATGGGATGGATGGGATGGGATGGGATGGGGATGGGATGGGATGGGATGGGATGGGGATGGAGGGGATGGGATGGGATCCATGGGATGGGTGGGATGGGATGGGATGGGATCCATGGGATTGGAATGGGATGGGATGGATGGGATGGGGGATGGGATGGGGATGGGGATGGGGATGGGATGGGAGATGGATGGGATGGGGATGGGATCCATGGGATGGGATCCATGAGGATGGGATCCATGGGATATGGATCCATGGGATGGGATGGGCTTTTAGGTCCCTCCCAACCCAAACCATTCCCTGCTCCCCTGATCTGAGGATGGAGCTGTGACCCAGCCTCTCTGAACCACACACACCTCAGAGGAGTGCCTCCAAAACAGGTCTGCAATTAGTTTTGATTCCCAGAACTGGGTCTGGTCCTGTACCAAGCTATGAATGTGATTTCCTGAACCTGGTGATGAAGGGAACACACTGCACAAGGCTTGCACGGTGAAGGCTGCATCCCAGCAGGTTCAAACACAGTTTGCCTGTAATGTTTTCCTGCAGTTATTACTAACCTCTCCCCTCACTTAATTTTCATTATTACTTTTAAGGGAAAGTAATCTGGGTGTGGAAAGTGTTTAAAATTACACATAGGCCCTCCTAAGTGAGTCAGAAGTAATGCAAACTTCAGCAGCAGCTGCTGGGCCAGGCTTTGCCACCCACATTACTGAGCATGGAGATAAGAGCAGTAAAAAGTGAGACAGATCATCACCAGTCCCTCTCCAGCAGGTTCCAGTGGGAAGATCTGCATGAAGCTGATTTGCTGGGGATGGCTCTCTTGGAAACCTGCAGCCCATGCATGTGCAAGGTGATGACTGCTGAGGATTTTTATAACAGCAGCAAACTGCTCTCTGAAGGGGAATTGAACAACCCCAATGTTCTGTGTCAATGCAAGCAGGGAAATTGGATTATGCTAGTAACCTATCAATGTAGAAAAGAAAAATCACGATGAAGCAAAAACCTGCAATGTAGTAACAGGTGCATTGTTTGACAATGCAACAGAAGGTGTGGATATCAGCAGCTGGCACCATCCACAAGCACCACACAAATGCCAGGGCTGCCCCCAGGATCTTCCAGCTGGGAGGATCCCACTCCAGAGTTCCTCTGCACAGCACATACACAAAACCTGCAGTCTAACAGGTTACTATCCATTGTTCTCCACCACAACTATCTTCCAGGTGTTTATCCATTTTCACAATTTAAACAGGAGTGAATGGGAATTCCTATCTAAGTCTGGTTCTTCTAAAACAACCTTCAGCCAAGAGGGATTTGTCATGAAGCCACCAATTCAACAGGAAGGATAAAAATGCTAAAGGCCACGCATTCAGTGAATGCTTCACACAATCAGCAAGCAGCCCAGGGGAAAAGCACTCAATATGGCTCCAAAAGGATGGATAAAGAGGTAAAATTAAACTTTCAGAGCAATAGTACTTGGCTCTTCCTGCAGCACAATTACTCTGGGCAACAGCCACCACAGCTCTTCCCACTCAAAGCCATCTGAGTGGAAGGACAAAGGTTTGAAAACAGCCCTGAGACCCCAGCACGAGCAATGTGAACACATCCCTGTTTCCTGTTACATAAAGCCTTTAGAAGACACAGTTTATGTTTACAACATTACCCAGCATATGCTACATGAGAAAATCTCCAAAGCCACATGCAAAGCTGGTCCATGCCCAAAGACAGCACAATCCACCTTTGCAAATGAAGGACTGAAAAACCTTATCAAAGAACTTATCAACTTTGTGCTCTGCAGAAAGCTCCATTACCATGCTGCACATTATGAAATGTCCCTCAAGCAGCATTTCCCTGCCCCCACAAACCTCTCTGGCACATGGATGAGTGGTCATTGCCCCATCCCAACCAACAGAACCCAGATTTCCCTGCCAACATACCTGCTTGTGGAAACCACAGGAGATCAGATAATGCACGTGTTCAGTCCTGACCAGGGCTGGGAGCTGGCAGAATGGAAGAGGGAACTGCCCTGGGAACACAAATGAGCAAAGCATTACAGCTGAACCCCAGATGATCCTGATTTCAATATGCTTCACTGCCAGTCTGCTTTAGAACATGGTCAAGGTAAAATTCATCCAACTGCACCCTTGTCTGGAGCTGTTAAACATCACCTTTTTATGTTTAAAGAGTAAGTGTTTTAAAATGGAGCCATTCCTCATGTGCAGGATTCCCACCCTGACCATACCAATGACATTCCCAACCACTTGAGAATGAATTGCATTCAGGCTTTGCATTCTTTAGGGAGCTTTCAGCACAGAACCCAACTCCATGGAAAAACCAGTAAACACTGTGATATGCAACTGCTTCTAGAAAAAAAAACAACAAAATAGGTGTAATTTAACAAGGATTTGAGAAGAACTAGAGAGAAATGTAAACTATGCTGATTTTGACCAAAATTATTGTTTTCAACCATGCCTGTTATCTGAATACAGCAATTACAAAGACTGGCATTTGAAAGCTGGGCTGGAAAACCCTTTGCACTGAATTTTTCTCTCACTTAAGAGATCAGGCTGCTTCCCCAGACACTGTGAGACTAAATCAGTTTTTCAGCTAAAATGAGGCACACTCATTGAAATGAAACAAGTTTATAAAGTACATGTCACTGAATTACAACAACTCAAGAAAACTGAGCCAGCATCCAGATGGAAAGTGCCAAGGGCAAGATGCTGGCAGCTGAGTGTCAGCTGATAGCAAAGATAAAAACTGATCCTGCACAACTCACACATCACCAACCAACTTACCAACAGCACCAAAGAATCCCACTGTTTATACTTAAACCACAGAATTCATGTATTTACCTATTCTTGCCACGAATATATTGCATGAGAAACATTCCCTGTGTATTTTCAGCACAAAAAGCCAGACAGGGTGACAGAAAACCAAGAACTGTGTACTGGACAGAAGGAATGCCCACAGAAAGAGAACTCCAGTGTTAAACTGTCCATCCAAGGGAATGAACAGAACCCAGACCCACGGTCACTGACAAAGCCTGGCCTAAGCAGAGGAGTCCCAGGTCTCAGCCCAATTTCTGCAATCACGTCCTGGAGGGACAGCACCACAGCAGGAGAGGCCAAGGCTGATGGAGCCATTCTGAAAGCACTCTGTTATCACATCTCAACTGCTCTCTCCAGGTGAGGCTGAGGCAGATATGCAGAGCCAACAGGAAAACTCAGGCTGCCAGTACTCATCTCTTGCAGCCAAATGTGGACCTAACCCCCAATGCCACTTTTCAATTCCTTTCTCACAAAAAAGACAGACCTGTGCATTTCAAAAGCTGCAGCGTTGTCAGAGATGACTGCACTCTTCACTAAACTGTGCTAAAAGACTAAATCCTTCAAGCTTGTCCTGCTGCATCCAACACACTGCAAATGGACATAATTGGGTCACCTAATTCTCCCTTGTTTGCCAGGCACAGGCAATGAAATTTAGTTCTCATTTATATTTCAGATGATTCACATGACAGAATAATAAACAACAAAGATCTATATATCACAGGCAAAGCTGGGCTGGCAGTTTTGGCAAAGCCAAAGCAATCCATGTGAGTTTAAAACACTCCCTCCTTTCCCCAGCAGTGCAGGAGGTCAGAACAGATGGAAAGCTGTCCTGCAGTCCAGCACTTCCCTCCCCACGCTGCCTGCAGAGGGCTGGGTGAGGATCTCAGGAATTCCTTCTGCTCAGCAAGGCCCAACATGTGGAGAGGGCAGAGCCAGGAACGCCTGACATCCCATCTGTGCCTGGCAAAGGGGACAGATCACCAAACTGGGGACAGGGGGGTGCCAGCAGCACCTGCACACCAAACTGGGGACAGGCTGGCACCTGCACACCAAACTGGGACAGGGGGTGCCAGCAGCACCCTCACACCAAACTGGGGACAGGGGGGGTGCCAGCAGCACCTCACACCAAACTGGGGACAGGGGGGTGCCAGCAGCACCTGCACACCAAACTGGGGACAGGGGGGTGCCAGCAGCACCCTCACACCAAACTGGGGACAGGGGGGTGCCAGCAGCACCTGCACACCAAACTGGGACAGGCTGGGTGCCAGCAGCACCTGCACACCAAACTGGGGACAGGGGGGTGCCAGCAGCACTGCACACCAAACTGGGGACAGGGGGGTGCCACAGCACCTGCACACCAAACTGGGGACAGGGGCCAAGCACGCACACCAAACTGGGGACAGGCTGGGTGCCAGCAGCACCTGCACACCAAACTGGGACAGGTGGGTGCCAGCAGCACCCTCACACCAAACTGGGGACAGGCTGCGCACCTGCACACCAAACTGGGACAGGCTGGGTGCCAGCAGCACCCTCACACCAAACTGGGACAGGCTGGGTGCCAGCAGCACCCTCACACCAAACTGGGGACAGGCTGGGTACCAGCAGCACCTGCACACCAAACTGGGGACAGGCTGGGTCCAGCAGCACCTGCACACCAAACTGGGGACAGGCTGGGTGCCAGCAGCACCTGCACACCAAACTGGGGACAGGGGGGCCAGCAGCACCTGCACACCAAACTGGGACAGGCTGGGTGCCAGCAGCACCCTCACACCAAACTGGGGACAGGGGGGTGCCAGCAGCACCCTCACACCAACTGGGGACAGGCTGGCACCTGCACACCAAACTGGGACAGGCTGGGTGCCAGCAGCACCTGCACACCAAACTGGGGACAGGCTGGGTCCAGCAGCACCTGCACACCAAACTGGGACAGGCTGGGTGCCAGCAGCACCTGCACACCAAACTGGGACAGGGGGTGCCAGCAGCACCCTCACACCAAACTGGGGACAGGGGGTGCCAGCAGCACCTGCACACCAAACTGGGACAGGGGGTGCCAGCAGCACCTGCACACCAAACTGGGGACAGGGGAGTGCCAGCAGCACCCTCACACCAAACTGGGGACAGGGGGGTGCCAGCAGCACCCTCACACCAAACTGGGGACAGGGGGGTGCCAGCAGCACCTCACACCAACTGGGACAGGCTGGCACCTGCACACCAAACTGGGACAGGCGGGTGCCAGCAGCACCTCACACCAAACTGGGGACAGGCTGGGTCCAGCAGCACCTGCACACCAAATGGGACAGGCGGGTGCCAGCAGCACCTGCACCCAAACTGGGGACAGGCTGGGTCCAGCAGCACCTGCACACCAAACTGGGGACAGGGGGTGCCAGCAGCACCTGCACACCAAACTGGGGACAGGCTGGGTCCAGCAGCACCTGCACACCAAACTGGGACAGGTGGGTGCCAGCAGCACCTGCACACCAAACTGGGGACAGGCTGGGTGCCAGCAGCACCTGCACACCAAACTGGGGACAGGGGGGTGCCAGCAGCACCTGCACCCAAACTGGGGACAGGCTGGGTGCCAGCAGCACCTGCACACCAAACTGGGACAGGCTGGGTGCCAGCAGCACCTGCACACCAAACTGGGGACAGGGGGTGCCAGCAGCACCTGCACACCAAACTGGGACAGGCTGGGTGCCAGCAGCACCTGCACACCAAACTGGGGACAGGGGGGTGCCAGCAGCACCTGCACACCAAACTGGGGACAGGCTGGGTGCCAGCAGCACCTGCACACCAAACTGGGGACAGGCTGGGTGCCAGCAGCACCTGCACACCAAACTGGGACAGGCTGGGTGCCAGCAGCACCTCTGCACACCAAGCACTGGGAGCACCAGGAACTGGGCTGACCAGCTGGGTCAGGCTGACTGGGCTGGCGGGTGCCAGCAGCACCTGCACACAACTGGGGACAGGCTGGCACCTGCCACCAAACTGGACACTGGTGCCAGCAGCACCCTCACACCAAACTGGGGACAGGCTGGGTCCAGCAGCACCTGCACACCAAACTGGGACAGGCTGGGTGCCAGCAGCACCTGCACACCAAACTGGGGACAGGGGAGTGCCAGCAGCACCTGCACACCAAACTGGGACAGGCTGGGTGCCAGCAGCACCTGCACACCAAACTGGGGACTGAAGCTGCAGTTGTGGCAAGGCAGGAGTGAGAGATCACAGCAAACCAGGCACGGGTGTGGAATGAGAAGGTGCAGGCACTTCTACACCTAAAAACAGCTAAAAACACCGGGCTACTTCACCAGGGTGTCACCCAACACAGCAGCCACGTATTTCTACTTTTCCCACTAGCACTAGCCATACTTGCTCAGCTCTCCTCACTGTTCTGAAAGGTCTTTAAAGCAAATACAACGTATTTCTTACCAAAAATTGAACTGAAAGACTACAGTGGCTTTCTCTTCAATTACTGAACCCAGACACAACAGGAAAAAGGAAAAATTGCTGCAATTGCAGTTAGCCTCCCCTCCTATTCTCTTTTCCTAACTAGGTTTAGAACATCAGCTACTGGGGTTTCACTTCAACAAAATGCAGACAGGAGAAATCTGCACTCACTCTCAGTTTAACTTGTCTGTTTTACCAACAGATGGAAACAGCTCCTAAGGAAACTCAAACCTCAGCAGCAGGAACTGTTTTGACTGAACGCCTTCAGAAGAAGATTCCAACATACAGTAACTGAAAATTACAGATTTGTAACTGTATTTCCTTCACTTCCAGCTACACTGGTAAAAATTCAAAACCTGGAAGGGACTCTCTGGTAGACAATGCCACAGATGGGTTCATAATTAAGAACTTGCAAATTCCTGTGACTCCCCTCTTGTCATCTTCTTAAATAAGCAAAGATTTTGTATCTCAACAGAAAAAGTGACACACTAAAAAAATGTGGTTTTATAAATTTTGCATAAGGGAAACTACTTTAGCATCCCATGCAGCTTTAAAGCTTATTTAATGCAATGAGAAAGCAGCAAGACCTTCTGTTCCTTCAAATTTCATATTCCCCCCAACACTGCAGTCCTGTGTAATGCTGAAATTCCTCACAACCACATTTCACTGGTATGGGAAAACACAGAGTGAAACTGAGGAATCTGCACAGCCTAAATTAAGGGGGAAGAAATTAAAAAGGCGATAGGCTGCTGGAAAATGTAGCATTTTACATATTCAGTCTTAATAATTTAAGGTACTTAGAGCAGTCATCTGGCAAGTTCTTTAAAATGTAAGTCACAGCTGACTACTCCTTTAATATCTTGTAGCATTTCCAGTTACAGCCAAAAGAAACCCAACAGGAGTTATTTCAGCTACCATTTTTTTTTTGTTGAATCTGAGTGGCTCTGTTCAAGGCAGTTAAGACCCTCAATTAATGGGATAGGATTATAAAAGCTCAGCTAAGGAGTTTGGTGAATAAAGCCGAGCACGGCAGGCTCCCTTTGCTCTGCACCAGCACAGTTCAGAGCAGCAGGAAGGTCCCTTTGACTCTGGGATATCATTAGCCAAGGTTAAGGCATTCCCCTGCACAGTTACACCACGGAGCACTTCAGTGCTTAAACACGGTCACACTGGGAATTTGGAAGTGCAAGGGGACGCTGCCCCTAATTTAAGCCTTGTTCATTTTCAAATGATATTTTTCAGTGAACAGCTAGAGCCCAAAAAACCTTCCAAGCTGGAGCTTGAAACCTGAAGTCAGGAACCAGAGTCTGCAAAAACCCTGCTACAAATTTTCCTCTAATTCATTCTGCCTCATGACCTTCAGTCACAGGCAGTTGGAGACTGGATTAATTCCCATCTCCAGAGGGATACAATGAAGAATTCATAACAGCTACCTATTTATAGGTGAACAGTAAGAGCTGAAATATTTAATACGGGGTTTTTTTGGTCTTCATTTCTATGTTCAGCACTACCTTTTAGCTCACTTCAGACTATGAACCCCAGTGTCAGATTTAGGTCAAGTTACTGCTGGAACTCCCGTGGTAGGTTCACATCTCTCAAATGTTAGATTTAAATTTTTAACGAAACACTACAGTCCTGCCACTTGAAGAGGGACAGGAAACGGCCCCAAACACTGCCACTTGGTCATAAAACATTCATGAACACAAGCAGGGCTTTTTCTCCCCAGTGCTGGATCACCTTTCAGAACTTCAAACCCGACTTCAAAAGTAGCAATGAAGTGCATTCCACAGAGCTTCCCACTACACCAGAACAGTTCTTGCAGCAATGCTCAAGCTGACTTAAAAAATAAATAAAACAATCCTACCATCATAATCACCACTTCCATGAAATTAAAATTTCCCTCCTGACCTTCAGGCACACACAAACCAGATGATTTTCCCCCTCTTCTCTCAAGAAGACACCTCTCACATCTCATACAGTTAAAAGAGGCAGCACAGGTTTTCACATCACTCAACTTGAAGCCTCTGAAATTAAATGTAGTAACAGCAACAAAACCTGAAAAAAGCCTTTCATTTCACAAAGGTATTCACACTTCAAAGATGAACGTGTCAAAAATTCTTAAAAAAGTGACAACACTTCACTACAGCAGTTTATACACAAATTCCATCCCAGTCCAAATACAATTCTAGAAGAATGTTCCCATACTTAACTCACAGTGGTTCCAACAGTTGGATGTGGATGAGTTCTGCTCTGGTCCCAATCACCTCTCACAGAGGCTCAGGCACCTCCTATTTATCACAAAGCTACAAATCTTCTAGGCAGGAAATCAGCCACTAATGACAGCCAACAATTTAACTACCAGGTATCCCACACTGAAGAATTACTGCTGTAAAGAGTGCTCCACATCCATCATCAAAACAGCACACAACAGCAAAGCTTTGTGTGGATCTGCCTGTACATATTTTAGTTCAGAAATAGAAAATGAAGTTTCCAGCACACAGATCTACACCTGAGATGCCTTTTCCTGTCCCTGAGAAATTAGCTCTATTTTCACAGCTGGATTTTAACTTGAACCATAAACTAGTGAAAAAATGGAGCACCAATAATAGGCAAAAAATTATCAACTACTTACAGGAATCAACGAATTATATTCAATATATCCTGCCCATTTTATATGGCTGGCATGCCATGCATCGTACAAATCCATGCCCATGGAATAACTGTGAGGTATGGTATTTTTGACTATTAATTAGTGACACCAATGACAGAACCCCCAGGTTTGTTCGTGGTCGTGGCAGAACCCGAGCCAAGGCCAATTCCCAAAGAAGCACCAGGAACATGGAGAGCCAAGGCCAATTCCCAAAGAAGCACCAGGAACATGGAGACCATTTCCTGTCACTTCCATCACTTTGGGACCAAAGGCACATTCTCAAAGCAGCTCTGCACAAAGTGCAACACTGCACTCAGCATCCCCTGAGGGCTCAGACCATTCATATTGAATGTGGGGTTTGCCAAAGATGGACATTTATCAGAGAGAAACTGAAGTCAACAGGTAAAAAATAACAATACATAAACACCCTGTACTCATGGAGTACAACCACTGACAGAGTTACTTGGCTGTAGGAGCAAGAAATTGGTTCACTCTTCATCATGAACCCAAAATGAGCCTCCACAACACAGGACAGTGCCACAATTGATGCAGGTATGTGTATGAGCCAAGGTGCAGGATGTTTTTTCTGGCTCTTTGGCAATTCTCAAGTGACTTAAAATGGAACAGGAAACAGAAACGTGCATGAGCACAGTCAGAATTACCAGCAGTGCTAATGGTGAAGAACTTCAATACTTGGTATGCTCCCAATCAGGTTCATTAATAGTGTATTCATATTCAGGGTTGTGATATTAAATGGCATCTAGTGCAAAGATTTAATGTTAAAGACAACTTTAACAGAAAGGTGACACTATTAACTAATCATAAACAAAAAGAGAATAGACTAAAATCACAGAATCACAAAATGGGTGAGGCTGGAGGGACCTCAGTGGGGTCATCTGGTCCATCCTCCCTGCTCCAGCAGTGTCATCCTTAATCAGAACAAGCAAAATCCTAATTAAGAACAGGAAAAATTCCAGTAAGTATCTGTAAGCAGTTAAAATAACAATGGCATTGAATTTCAATTCACAATCATACAGTAAAAGCTTCCCAAAAGCAGAAGTGCCATTTCTGGAGTTGACTCCCTGTGCTGGTGTGACCAACTTCTGCCAGCCCAAGTGCACAGGGCTGGGTGGATTTAACCCAAAGGGGCAGAGATCACAAGCAGAGGGACAGAAAGGCTTTCTCTTGGCCCTGTCAGTGTGCATACACACACACACATATTTATACATACATATATATATATACACATATATATGGGTATTTCTCTGGTACTCACCAACACAGGATCTACAGATACCCATGTTTTAGCAAAAGCTTCCAATTTCAATGTGACCTGTGCTGCCCTGTAATTTTCACTGACATCTGAACATCATTATTGCCAGGTCACAGACATTTCACACTGCAAATGCCTATAAATCTTTTATAGGAAAGAATTGGGGCTCACTGGATTTTTTAAAAGCAATTAAAACGTGAGCTGCTATTAGGTTGGTGACTACCTAACACTTTAGTATTTTGTAACATTGTATCAAAGTAATCATTAGGACCAGAGACTCTCAGATTAATAGATCTTGACTACTACAATTGTGTAACCCTTGGACAACCTGAAATATTGTTTTGGCCTTGTACACCAACAAAATTGGCAGTAAAACATGATAAACACAGGCTCTCATGCTACCTAGTTATCTTGCCTCTTTAAGGAAAAAAAAATCTTCTGTGCTGTTTTCCCCATGGATGCTCTGAACAACCAAAGAAAGCAAAGGAGATGTTTCAGTTCTGAATCAAGGTTTAATTTTTCAAACCATTTAAAGGGGTATTTTATTAACAGCTCTTGCTGTGAGCTGAACTAAGAATTGATGGCTATTTGTCTAATATAGCTACATGCCTTGATCATCTCTTTGGCACTAACCAGAACACAAAGTCTTTGCCTTCTCAGTGACCTGTGAACATCAGTAATGTTACTGGATAATATGGGCAAGAGACTTTTGTTCCTAAGACCTTCATAAAATAATATTCCATGAGACCTTACCCAGAGAGTGCTCCACAAATTGCACTCAGTAGCTCTTTAATTATATCTGCAGAACTACGCCAGCTTCTCTCTTCTCTGAAGGACTTACTAGAAACAAAAAGCACAAGAAAAGGATTTTGCTCCCTTCTTAGGTCACCAAACAAGACCATGCTGCAAAGATACCTGATGCAGAGAAGAGGGAGGAAGGAAAAAAACCCTTGCCAATTTTAAGAGGACTCTTAATACTCATTAGTTTAAAACAAATTCCTAGTTACACACCAATTTTACCATAGATATTTTGCTTTCTCTATGGATTGCAAGGAAGGAAATCTTGCCTTCAAGAGACTTCCTATTTCTCAGGAAAACAGATGCAATTTCCTTCCTTCTTAGCCACAATTTTGAACGTTACCTCAATTATATTAGCCTTGAACTGTGACACAAACCTGCATGAGGTCAGTGGTTTGACAGCTGAAGTGACCCTTCAGCACAGACTGCAAGGGCTTCTAGCAATTCCTGTCAGTGCTGGGACTGATTAATTCCTGAGCACAATGGAAGAATCTCAGGCAAGAGCACAGGAAACCACAGGTAAAAATATTTATTTAGATTGACCAAACTCCAATCCATAACAACAGCAGTTAGCCCAGAGACTGTTCACAACAATGCTCAGGACAGCTGATTCTTGCACAACCTGAAAAGCACCGTAAGATCACTTTGGGACATTTCCATGAGCAGAACTACATCCACTATCACTGATTCAAGGCAGAGAGAACGACTGCAAGTGCAGCCAGATTTGTGCAGCTCCCAAAAGCACAATGAGAGTACACCTTTACTATGGCTACAAGCTCAGCAAAAGGAAGGAGCTGATAGCAGTCACTTGTACAACTGCAGCAACCAAGAGCAATGAAATATGAAAAACAAGGGGCCAAAACCGTGGTGCCTCACGAGTGCAATTTCACACACAGTATTTTATTCACAGATTTTGTAAAAGTTAGTGAACTGAGACTCTTGACAATGAACCAATAAGAGAATGGCTCCAAATGGTTTGATGTGACTTGTGAAAGGTTTATTTTAGCAAGTTCATTGTAGCTGCTGACCATGTTTTCAGTGATGAAAGTTCTGTTTAGCATAACTTGATGTTTCTGACCTCTGAAGTTAAGCAAAATCTTTCACAAATTCCACACAAACCAATGAGTATTATTTGGCACCAAGAGACATTCCTGAAAAAAGGCAGCTAAGATGTGAATGCTCCTATTTTTCTCAATTTGGCATCAACTCTTAGAGTTAATTATATTATAAGTGTTATTGCTGATCATTTTTGCACAAACATTCAGTGAACTGTGTTTATCTTGAAGTCTGATATTGCCTCCCCCGACCAACCGAGAAAGCTGCCAAGGCACAAACAAATTTCCAGTTTTCCACATAAGATCCAGCACTCAAAGTTAGGAAACTCCATCAAAATTACATTAATATGGCAACAGGCACCAGAGATCCCTGAAGCTGCACCATCCCCTCCTCAGTTTTACAAAAAGCCTTCCTTCAGTATTTTACCTTAAGCTGCTTCAGGATTTCTATTCCACCCTTACAGCAACTCTACTGCAAAAATTTAGGTCACATTTCCTTTAAGGGTACACGTCCATGTGTACTTATTTAAAGCTCAAGGAAATTAATTAAAAGCTCCTCACTGACTTCAATGTGCATTGAATCAGGACCTGGATGAGTTCAGAGGCAAAACAATTACATTTTAATTAAACATCTCCACCTTCATTTGAAGCAGTCAACTAATTTTATAGAAGGATAAACTGAGTCAGAAGGTTTCAGAGCTTGGTCATGGTCATAAACAAAGTTGATTATTTGTTTCCATATTTGTTAGCTGCCCTTGTAACATGGCGAAAATGGACTTGCTGAAAAATCAAATAAATTCCTGGTCTGTGTACTTGCATGGAATAAAACAGAACATCATGAGACAAGTGGAATGGTCGTACAAATCTACTGACTCCATCTCTGTTCCCCTATCTGTAGCTCATTTAGTCAGTCACGGGAATTCCAGTAACGCAAGAAGTCAAAATTATTAGGGGCTTTGGGGGAGATTTTTAGGCTGTTCTGTTTGTTTTTAAATGGCATTAATAATTATATCTATATCATTTTAGAAAACAGAAATAGGCTTGGCAGAATTGATACTATGTAATAGCTTGGATGTATTTACTGAAAAGTAAGAAGTATGACTACACTTTCTGAATTCAGACTGACATTTAAACCATACAGAAGCTCTGTAACATTCTGTCAGAACACCAGCAGTGAGCAGAAACAAGAATGAGCTTCCCTCACTTTTTTGAGCATTTGTTATATAATGCTTTCTCAACACTAAGACTGAAAATAAATCTGAGAGTCAGGAGAGTGTTTTTCTTGTTCAAGTCCTAACTAGCGGGTTTTGGTTACTCGGCTGATCTTTGGTTTCTTCTCACCTCTGGTTTTGCTCACTCTGCTCTATCTGCACTCATGCCAATGGAAGCTCGTGGACAGGGTGCATCTTTTCAAAGGGAAAAAGAACTTACTAAAAAACATAAATGTTTATGTTGGTTACAGATGACAGACATTTTGGAGAGGCAAAGCTTATATTAAACACACATGAACAGATCTATTTCTCATAAGCTGTTTCCTAGGCAAAGAATCAACCTTTTAACAGCTTCACCACACCAGGCATGTTTGGTGTTAGCTCCATTTGCCCATATGCAACTGCAGGATGATTTTTAATTTTTGGCAGCAGATACATATTACAGTCATTGTTAGTAATTATTAGATCTAGGTTTGGTTTCTGGTCACTCTTGCCAGGCTAGGGGATGATTCTCCTGTTGAAGATTGCACTATCTTCCCACCTGGATGTCAAAAAGAACCCTGAAAGCACTTTTCTGTCAAATGTAACTTTCCCACAACTTGTTGCAATGCTTACAATGAACTAAAATAGAAAACTGCTTTAAAGGGGTCCTGTGTCCAACCCATTGCCAATCATGATTTCCAAAATGGCCTTTTCTCCTGCATTTGTTCAGTCCTACACACTTCTTCATGGATTTATTATTTCTATGTACCACATCAACTAGGCACACAAATCCCCTTACCAGCAGCTCTAAATTACACTGAAGGAGCTGCCAGTTTCTATCAAGATGCCAGAGACACAGTAACTGATGATGCTTTTTCAGCTAAAGGCAAAGTGATGCAACAGAAATGTATTTCAAGTACACCTGCCACCATTTTCCAGATCAATCGGTTTGCCAAGGCAAAAGTAGCTTTGGACTTGGCAAGAAAAGAAGCCTGTATTTTCAGAAGTAGTAATATGCAGCTTTCTGTATGTCCCCTCACCATGAATACCCACACTTTCAAAACAAACCCCACTTAAGTACGTGTTCAGCATCGTTTTTCACCATTTACATAGAGGTTCTCCTTCAGCAGGCTACTTCACATCACACATGAGCTCCAAAAATAGCCAAGGGCAAAAGAAACGGAAAGACTTCAAGTTCAGCAGCCAAAGCCAATGAAATATAGTACGATTTTGTAAATTTATTTTAAAATATGTTCTTAAGTACTCTCTAAACATGCCTCTAGCCATATTAGAGCCAACTCAGACCAGGACAGTGAACTAGCACACCTAAAGTCTCCAAAGTCTGCTGGAGTTGGGTGTTTTGTTTCTGTTTTTTTAAATCCTCACATCTGCAGAATGTCTCATGCTCATCTCACAGAGCATCAAAGCTCATCCTGTTCAACATGCCAAGATGAGGAATGGACAAATACAGGATGATATACAACAGAGCAAAATATTCTCTTCTTGAAGAGAAAGCAAACCCGAGTCTGAAAGGCAAATGCACCCTGATGAGGCACATCTGGATGTTGAGCAAAAACGAGGATCACAGCTCATGTGTCTCTGGAGCACGAATACGTTGATGCGGAGGGTGATGCTGCCCCTCTCTCACGTATCTTCCCAACAGGTACAAATCTACGTGTGCCAACAAATACTGTCCATCCAATCTGAAAGTTACCGACTGCTGCCTCAGAGGCTCTAGAAACACAATTTTTAGCCAAGGCAGGAATTACCCCCGAGGGAAGCCCTCTACTGAACACTGTCCGAGAGGCGTTTTCCCAGGCGAGGGCCGGGATGCCGAGCGCATCGCGGGCAGAGGGGCTGCCCTGGGCCGGCCGCGCGTTTTGGGCCCCGCGGATGTGACACCTGCCCTCCCTCCGCCCGGCTCCAGCGCTCCTCCAGCAGCTCCACCGGCAACGGCTTCACCTGCACGGCACCGCAGCCATGCCTGGGGTGGGACACCGTGGAACCGGGCGCCTCGTGACGCGAGGGGAGATGCCAGAAGATTGCAAAGGCACCTCCCGCACCTGTGGAGAGGGCGCGGATCCTCAGCAGGGAACGCCGTGCCCCCGGCACCGGGCACCGGGGGCGCGGCGGCTCGGCGGAGCCGCTATGGCAGGCTGGGGAGCTGTGCTCAGTCGGCAGCGGGGAGCCCCGGGCCGGCGGAGCGAGCCCGGCCCGGGCGAGCGCCTTTGTTTTCGGCCGCGCACAAAGGCACCGCGCTCACCTGGTGCGGGGCCCGCGGCCCCGGCGCTCCGGCGGCTCGGTGGCGGCGGGGCGCGCTCGGCACGGGCGGGCGAGAGCGGCGGAGCGGAGCGGGCGGAGCGAGCCGAGCCCAGCACAGCCCCCTCCTCCTCCTCCCGTCGAGTCACCCCGGCGGCCCGAGGGAGGTGCCTGGCGGCTCCGGGGAGGGACCCGCCGCGTCCCGGCGCCCAGGGCAGCGGCGGCGCCGCAGGCGAGGCCGAGGAGCCGGCCGGGGGAGAGGGCGGGGACGCGGGGCAGGCCGGGGAAGGGGGCGGCAGGGCCGGGGAGGGGAAGGGGCGCGCCCGCGGGGCAGCGCTGCCCGGGCCCCTTGGGCGTCGGGGCTGGTGCCTGCTGTGGCTGCGGGACCCCACGGACGGAGCCTCCCCGCGGGCACGGACGGGCACGGGCTCACCTTGAGACACCGCCGGCGGAGGACGCGGGGCCGATGTCCCGAGCTCCGGCTCTCCGTCCTGGGCCGGGCCCGCGGGGCAGCGCAGCTGCTGCTGGGGCCGCCTCACATCGATCACAACAGGGAGCGGGGCCGCTGCTGCAACGCTGCGCTGACAGAGTTAAACACTGCAAAATTCGGTACAGTTTAACTCGAGCTAGTTCAGGAGATAGAAAAAATGCCAACCTCCAAGTAGAATAAATGGCCATTTGCTCATAGAAGCCCTCAGAAATAAAGTAATCCTTCACCTACATAGACTGAAGGAGAGTAAAACCCCAGTGAATAGAGAGAGGAATTAATTAAACAAAAAAGACAGAAGCCACCAAAGGCTCTTCACCCTGCTCCATCACTCATCTGCATTATGGTTTCCCACTAGGTTAACAGTAACTGCTTCCTTGCAGTGTGCATTGGTGAGGCCAGCAAGGAAAGTACAAAATTCCTGGAGATAAAAATGCTTTGTGTACCAAGTGTTATTTAGTAAAATGCATCTGTTTTCTACTCGGTATTTAACTTAATTGCATAAAAATAATCACACTAATGAAATAGGTGGCACTTCCTTTAACAGCTTGCTACTTAATGACATCAAAGCCCGATGCCACTGAAATCCAAACCCCACTGCCAGCTAATGAAGGGCTTAACATGAAAGCCTCTGCAAAGAGCAAGCCCAAGCCGCTGACAGGAACAGGAATGGTGCAAATGTGCTGGGATCTGAGATCACTGGCACATACCCACAGCACAGCAGGCAGTAATGATTATTAATTATTTAAGAAAAGAACATAAGAGCTCCGGCATAAGCTGAAGAAAATATGCAGAAGCATTGCTCTGGGATCCTCCAGTTGGATTACTGTTAATTAGCACAGTACATGAGTCTGAGGGAAAGATCTAAAAGCATCTTATGCTAGTAGGAGCATATAATTAAGCCATCATTTGCATCCTTGCAATAGTAAGAATTTCCTCACTGATAACATCATGGGCACAACACCATTTTATGACTAAGTACTGTCTAGCTCTCCTAGTTCAGCTGCCTGACTGTACAGCAGTGCAATCTTACAGATCATCAATTTAACATCCTGCATTTATTTACAAAGGGTTTTAGCAGGGAGAGATATTACAAGGCTTCTTCTAGCTTAGCAGAATTTTAGATGTATTTTGTTAAAACTCAACTCTTTGCCCACATTAGGTTATTCCCTTTGAGCTTACCGAGTGTTTAGTTATCAAGCAAGGTGACATTTAGCCATCGGTCACTTGTGTGATCACAAGACATGATGGATGCTCAAGAGGCCTCTCAACTATGCTAGTTCTGCAAAAGATAGAGTAAAAGATTGTTCATGCCCCATGGGAATGCACAGACCCTCCCAAAGCAAACACAAGGTAGAGCTGCCCTGCTTCAACTCTGTTACCTTCCCAATCATCACCCTGCTTGACCTAGCTCTCAGCAAGGGTATGGTAGGAAGTTTAATTATCTAAAGGCTAAATCTAACATTTTTACAAGTATTGTATAAAGACTTGATATTATTTTACAGGAATCTATCAGATTAAATGGATTTTTCTTTTCTATAGCTTCTAATCCTTTGTTTAATGAGGCTGTTAATTCTAGTAAGCCAAAACTTCATAAAACCTTTTCCTCTGAATCCCTACTTGACTTATAAAAACGCTCTCATTCCACCCTGTCCTCCCTGATCTCCAATTCTTCCTTAATCAGCTCTGAAATTCATTTAGGATTCCTTCACAACACAGCTGCTTCCACCCTCCAAGTTCTTCTGTACTTGTTGGCATCCCCCTCTCATTAAGGGCTTCCAGCAGCATCTGCACACACAATCCCTGCTTTCATTTATCTATGATTCAACCACACACAACACTAATGAAAACTCTTTCTCTCCAAGATATGTGTGGTACCCAATGAAGGACTTGTTTTTAGTTTGGAATCTCTTTTTCTTTTGTTCATCTTTTACATGTCAGATTGAGGCTGATAATTCAAATCTACCAAAATCAAGCTCTGATGCAGAAACTGTACAGTGTTTCCTCCAAATTAAATGCAGTTCAAGCAGTCAACTCAACAAAGTAACATGAGAAACTAAGGGATCTCTTAAGAAATCTTGTATTTTTTCTTCAAGACAAAGATAACTTGCTACTTTTCCATTCAAGATCAAAGAAGAGAAATAACACAAGGAGACAAAGATAGAAAAAAGAGAGACAGAACATTTGAAGCTTCAATTTTCTAACACTTTTTCTTTCAGATCAGTACAATCACTGAATTCACTCTGTAGAGAAAGAAGATTAAAAAAGGGAGGTTATATACGGCCAAAAAAGGACTCTGGGAACTTTGCTGATGTGTTTAAAGCTACTGTACTTTACAATTCTTATTTCAGAAATAGAACGATAAACAAAAAACAAAGCACTTTTAATCTTCAAAGCAATGTATGATCAATAACAACTTCACAGCACTCAATATTTAAGGATCATAATCTGTATTTTACTCCAGGAAAGAATGATGTGTACAGAATGAGTGATCTGCCTGGGTCTAACACTGGACTCACACATCACAAGTTCGTTTGTTAAACACAAACCCATGCTTTCATTTCACAGTTGTTCTTTTGTTACCAGTTTTTATTTGAGGAAATTATTATTATAATAAATAGATTATGGACTTTTTTCCAGCCCCTGCAGAAACATTTGAGATAGTGGTGGAGGTACATCCCAGGATTATTTTGCAAAATATTTAGCACAACACACCAATTAACTTACTATGCCTGAAATCAATCTAACTATTTCAAGAAGTTACTTAAATATTTGCAAAGGTCAACACATGAATAGCTTCACATCATCAGCAGCTTCCTTGTTAAATGCCATTTCTGGTCAGGGCATTCTGCAGGACACAGCCAGTCTCTGGGTACAGCTCTGATTTCTGACCCTTCACAGCTTCTGAGAAGTCCGAGCTGACCCATTGAATTTTGCAGTATTGGTCACTGATCTCAGTCTCATCTTTGCCCACTAAATCACCATGGATCTTTCCAAGAGCAAAAGCTGCACAACACTGAAAAGTTGTTCAGTCAAGGATCAATTGAATAGGAATGTTACAACTGCCTGCAGTACACAAATTTGCAAAAATCCTGAAATATTTACAAGTCAATGAAAAAGGTTTCTCCTGGAAACTTATACCTCTCAAACTACAAGGAAAAGTATTTCCATGTCACTGTATTGTAAACTTTTTGTGAGTGTTGAGAGATTTAATTTACATAGCAATGCTGCAAGCAGGCTGGGGCGTGTGGGAGAGTTCTTTAGCACCAGTAATGAGCAGAAAGGAAAAGAAGGCAGCTCCAGTCCCCAAGGACTGTTTAGTTTCCCATAATTTCAGACTGTCTAATAACGTCTTTTAATAAGCTGCTCTCAGCTATGAACTTGCAATCAGCCTTTGTCAGGGAACACAATGCTGTCCCAGACAGGAAAATAGTTCTGCTGGAATGGACAAAAGACCCCATCTCAATAAAGGCATTTTAAAAACAGGGAGAAAAAAGTTCTATCAGTGAAAAACAAATTATGCTGCCTATGCCATCTATCCTTTCATTTCTTAAATGCCAGATTTCAAAAGCTTATCTATTAAAGCAAAATACAGTCTAGAAACACATTTTGTAGTCTACTCCAATCCTAGTTTACAATTACACAAACTTGCTACCAGCTCGGACAAAATGCAAACAAGCACCGAATTGAAGTGTGAAGCAGCCAGAACTTTTAAGGACTAGATCCCTAATACTGTTTTACAAAGGAAGTTAAGTACCCATCTTGAGTTTTAAATAGTCTTACCACCCTCTGAGCTACAAATTCAACAATAGGAGACTTTAAATCCTCCTATGCCAAGTTTATTCAGGATCCAGTGGAGACACAGACCCTGCCCTCTCCACAGCACCACCAGTGAGACTGAGCAACACACACACTGATCACACAGCAGGAGCATTTCCCTGCCTTCTTAAACTTGTTTCTGCTTGCAGGTTATTTCTTGCCACCTCTGAATTAGCAGCAATGTGCAGTTAAAACACCAGAGCTGAAGGAAGAGTCACAGGAAGAGCATCTCATTGCCATGTCCTATCAATTCCCTGTCCTTTCAATCCACAAATTACTCCAGAAGCCTCCCCACAGGGCTGCCATTGTCCTCGCTCAGGCCTGGGACACAAAGTGCTCATTCATGTGCACAGCAAACAAGCAGCCAAGGGCCAGTGAGCAGCATCCAGGCTCATTTTGGGCCTTCTGCAAACAGTTTGTAGAATGATGGCATTTCAATAAATTACATCCATTTTCCAAAGCTTCAATGCTTTCCTAGCACAAACTACTTAGTAGGGAGTCTAGACAAAAATTAAGACAATGTGAAGAATCACCAAAAAAATCATCAGGACCACTCCTTTAAAAGATCTGCTTGCTACAACAACATGCAAAAAGATTAAGTTTTAATAGTTAGAGAAATACACATTCAGAGAAGTTTAAAACAGCTGACTCTTTCCAAAGACAGTCATACCATGCTTTTGTTTCAAAGTTCCACTCAGTGTTCAGCCTCAGAACTTGTATTACTTAAAGGGTACAGACACCAAGGTTCCAAAGTGCACTTAAGGCTGTTTACTTCATATCTTCTCATTAAGGACCCAAGAGGTTGAGGGCTTGGGCTTTTTATTTTGCTTTGTTTTTTTCCAACATGTTAGAAATAGAAAAACCAAATGCAGTATGACCAAAATCCAATGCTGCTGCTAACTGCAGACACAAGCTTCACGAACCTCTTCATTGTTTTGCCTTTTCTACTTCAACACTTGCAAGAGCAAAGACTTTGTCTCCTGATCCTGAGGAAAAAAACATTTTCAGTAAGTATTAGCAGAAATTTTGAATTACCTTATATACAATTTAAGGCACGCAAAACATTTGAGATCAAAAGAAATTATGAAAATAGAACTCTTGAACTAATTAAATAAAATAAAACCCCACACTGGGTTCCAGGCCTAGAGCGGCCATGTCCTGCTGGGCCTGGCTGGAATGGAGTTCCCTTGGTCCAGCTGCTCTTGTAGAGCTGGGATTTGTGTTTGCAGCTGGAATGATGTTGGGAACACAGCCCCACACACAGTGCTCCTACCCAAGTCCCCTTTTGAACAAGAGGGTTCTCACCTTGCTTACTCACAGCAGAGGAGAGCTCAAAGGTAGGTCACCCAGAAAGTTTATTACCTGATCTAATCTTGCACGATCCTGCCATTCACAGCTCTTTCATCCCAGTTCTAACTACTGCTACCATGAACTGACATGCTTAGTTAATGCCTTTTACAACTGAACTTTTGATCTGGATACAATCAGAGGGATGACAATCATGGCAGGAAGAGTGCTTTAAAGCTGTGCTCAGTGAGGCAAAGGAGTCAGAAGTTATGAGAATGAAAACTTACCAAGGTCAGTAGAGACTCTCTCAAACTGGCTCAGGGCTGTACCAGCATTTGTTGACAAGAACATCTCATCATCCCCAGTGAGCTGAATCAAAAACGGCCACAACTGTCAAGCTGATACCTTAACTCTGCATATTCCCACCATATACTTGTGCATCTACAGGAACTATGATAGGCTACAGCAATTGTCCATTTGCAGTTTTTAAGTGGCAGTGTTAGCTACAGTACTGAAACCTCACACAAAAAAACCAAGCTACTTCCCCTAGCACTGGATTTTCCCTCCCTGGCTCCTGTCAGCCCGGGCAGGACAGCACGTGCAGTGTCAGACATGTCTCCACATGCACCACGACGTTTCAACTTGACTCACGGTGATCATTGTCTACCAAAAGAGGCACCTAAACTATGCCAAAGCTGTCAATAACTTTTTTGCCACATGGTCAGCACAGTAATGAACTAAGATCTAAGCTTACTTCCTATCATCTACTGAGCAAAGTGAAAAAAAGCAGCCACTGCCAGCTTTGACCGTGCTAAGAGCCAATGACCTAGAAATGGTTCTCTTCCTTTAAAGTGACATTTCCCCATGTAAATTTTGCTTTTATGTGCTCTGATGCCTTGTGACAGATGCCCATAAAATATTTACCATAATGAAGCAGTAACCTACATTTGGAAGGTTCAGATATTCTAAGTTAAAAGTCACTCATTTAATTAGCCTCAGATACACATCTTTATTACAGCAAAGCATGCGTGTCAAACTTTTCACTGTGTTAGCATCAATTTATTAAGCAGAAATATAAAAATCAGGTAGACACTCAGGATGATGTTGGAATGAAGGAAAACATATTGCTTACCTCCCTTTGCTGGCTTTGTAAGCAAGCATACAACTACGTAACATTTTGCAGTGTTGTACAGACAAACATGCAATATTTGCTGTCATTGTTCATATCCAGAACAGATGTGAAACTATTGTCCTAACAAGCCCTCTGTGCAGCAGGCTACGGATCATTTTAGAAGATTAAGAGGTTAGGTCAGAGTGTGGTGAATTGGCTTGGTGTTGTGACCCAAGGAGCTCATACCAGGAGGATTAGATACCTTCATGCATTCAGTTCAGCAGTTCAGCAACCCATTTTCTTCATGAACCATCCACAAAGAGGAATAACTTCCTCCCTCTGGTGGCAAACCCAGGGCTTTTTCTGCCACTGATGGATCACTGGGGCAACAATCCATTTATCACTCATTTCCCCAATTTCTTTATCTCACACCCAGAGCCAGGTATTATCAACACTATAAAAGTGAAGCTGGATACATCTCAAAAGTCTTCAATAGTTCCTGGTGAATAGGTGGTAGTTGTTTTGCAGCTTTTATAAATATGATCACCTTGTACCAGGTAGTGTGTGATCCATGCATACTGCCCAACAAAGGAATAATTTTAAAGTAGGAAGAGCCTTACAGAAAGGTACAGAACTATTTGATACATGTTCAGGTTCAGAAAACATTAAAATGGAAGGACATTTATATAGTATAAAAGCAAGTTGCATTTTATCGTTTCTTATAAAATTGTAATTTCTTATTTTAATTATTTCTAAGTCCTCCTAAAAAGGCAGAAAACTGTATTCTCCTGAGTATATCAACCCCTTACCTTCTCACCAAGCTTTCTGAGGGCAGTCAGAATTTCCAGTTTCTGTTGGGTGTACAGGTCTCGTGGCAACTTCCCAACCATTAAGTCTCTGTCCATCTGCACACCAGGGGGAAGAAAAGTCAAAATATATAAGCTTCCCATTATTTCACCCAAAACAACAGCCTAAAAAATACCATCAAAGTAAGCACCAACCCACAGCAGTAAGGGACAGAGCTATGATTTAAAAGATGTCTGTGAAGTTTTTCTGAACGTTTCACAAATACCCTTTACCCCCAACCTTAACTTACTTGATTTCTCCAAACTTGAATCTCTTTTTATCAAAGACCAGTAATAATTTAAAATTATACATTCATACATCACCAATACATGGAGGAATCACATCTGATTTCACTTTAACTACATTTTACCTCTGTGAAACACTGAGTGCACTCTCCAGCCCTCAGTACAATCACAGACTTTCTGTTTGCAGCTTACTCAATTCACTCTTTAATCCCATTTTTGTTTTGAAGCCGGAAGAGAGAAGATAACTCAAGAAATACATGATTCACATAGTTGTCCCTATTAGCTCAATAAACATTTTGAACTGAACAAATCCTGAAAGAGAACTTCTCCATCTCTTTTGGACTTTACCACCAAGTTTTCCAGCACACTCAGTGCTCTCCTTGCAATCACTGCATCCTTGAATTAGTCTGGCTCAAATAAACAGGTTTTGCAGCAAAACAGAAGCCTTCACCTCTGCCAGTCTTGTCCTCAATTGCCTCGGCTGCTTCTTTGCAAACATCCTGATCACTTCTGGAGTTTTAAATGCTTGGCTGATGGCTGCTTGTATTGCCTGCAAGGAAAAGAACAAGAATGACCAGGACTAAAGGAGACACAAACTACAGCTGCAGGATGAGATTAATGAGAGCTGGACAGTATCTTTAGTATCCTCTGCATCATTAGATACACAGAGCTCATCTTTTACTTCTTAACCATGAAAATGAAATAAAAATATACGACCTTCGTAGAGGGCTTTAAGAAGCCACTTTAATTAGTGCAACTAGACTGAGAAAGGATCTGATATATCTACTCCCTGCAATTTCCTACAGTTTAATGGTTGTCATTCTTCAATAGGTGTTTTTCCTTTTAAAAATGAAGATACCTACCCAATTTTTTACATGTACAAGTGTATTAAAATATAAAACACATTAGTCACATAGATCTAGATTTCACATAAAAATTATAGAGAATCACTTGTATCTATTCACTGTTTCATTAGCTCCACTCAGAACATGAACTATTTTAACAACACATCATCCTTACCAGTTGCATCCCACTGAGCTCGTCCACCAAAGTCATATCTCCAGACATAATCTTCTTCAGGGAGTCATTGAACTCACTCAGCTGCTCTAGAGTTTCTTTTTTGGTCTCTTCATACTCATCTGCATCCAGCTCTTCTCTAAAAAGGACCCACACATTAATTGACAGGATTTAACACGAGAGAGATGAGATGAGATGAGATTGTCTTGCTCAAAGCTACACTGAATGAGATTATCTGAGAAGTGCATCTCCTCACCCAAAGCCATCCACTCGGGAATAACTGATCCTGCTGTCTAAACCTCGCCCAATTCCCTGAACAGCACTACCACTCCTAAGCAGTTCTAATTGTTCTTGGAAGAGATCTGTCCTTCTTGGACAAGTTAGAACTATAGTCAGAGAAATCATCTAAACACAGGGTGTTTAAATGCAAGTACTAAAACAGATAAAAGCCCGACCTTCTCCTTGATCATTCATTCTGTCTCAAATTGCATTGACCAGCAGAAGACTAATACAAAATCACACAAAAAGTTAGACATACCTAGAAGAAAATAATCCAAAAAAACCCCAAGCATCCGTAATTTTAAGATAAACTAAAACAGTTAAAAAAGCTATTTGTTCACTATTAAAAATCCTATCGAAAAATTGTGCCTTTTGTGAACAGCTGGTAAAAGTCACATTGAAATTAAACATTTCAAAGAAAATACTGAGTATTTCCTACAGATTTTTCAGATTTATAAAACAATCTTAATAAAGATTTTTAAAAGTAATTTTTACTACCTGACACCCATATCATACTTAATTTAAAAACAGAAACCCACAGCAAAATACAAAAATAAATAATGTCCCCCCACAAGGTTTCTCAAAGGTACCACTTTCTTCTGCCAACCACTTCACAAAAATACTATCATACAGAAGGAAAGAAACTATTTTTATTACCTGCATTCTTCCAGATCTTGAAGCTGTTGCATCAATCTGTCCAACTGCTCCTCCAAATTTTGTTTTAGTTTACTGGTCTCTGTTTTTCCTCTTGAAGCCATTTTCCGTTTTCACATGAAAATGTTTTTACATGACTCTCCTAAGAGAAAGTACATTTTATTGTTTGTAACAACTAAAAACGTATTTAAAATGCTCTAAGCATCAAGACAGTATCTTGCTGAAGGAATGTTTAATCAGAACACCCGGAGATCCTTGCAGTGGAAATAAAGAAATGCCAGGCTGGGTGTACAGGATTCTTTCTGTAGCAAGAGGCGGTTCACCAGGATAGTAACTCCAGCAGCACATTAACCAAGCGAGCGTCAAACCAAGCAGCAATTACATAGGCCCCGCTATATGAAACAATAGATTCAATACTCTTCAGTGTCCCCTTGGAACTCTATTGAGGAAACCAGCCGGGTGCAGGTGTCTGAGGCGTGCGAGCACCGCAGGCAGCACCACCGGCTGCAGAGAGCCAGAGTACCGGAAAGGAACCCCGCACTCCCCGGAGATCATCCTGCGGCGGGCACAGCCAGCGGCACATCCCGGCCACAGATGCGGCTCTGAGGGGCCGCTCCACCGCCGGCAGCCAGCGGCACATCCCGGCCACAGATGCGGCTCTGAGGGGCCGCTCCACCGCCGGCAGCCAGCGGCACATCCCGGACGCACCGGCGGCTCTGAGGGCCGCTCCACCGCCGGCAGCCAGCGGCACATCCCGGCGCACGTGCGGCTCTGAGGGGCCGCTCCACCGCCGGCAGCCAGCGGCACATCCCGGCCACGATGCGGCTCTGAGAGGCCGCTCCACCGCCGGCAGCCAGCGGCACATCCCGGACGCACCGGCGGCTCTGAGGGCCGCTCCACCGCCGGCAGCCAGCGGCACATCCCGGACCACCGAGCGGCTCTGAGGGGCCGCTCCACCGCCGGCAGCCAGCGGCACATCCCGGCCACAGATGCGGCTCTGAGGGGCCGCTCCACCGCCGGCAGCCAGCGGCACATCCCGGCCACACCGGCGGCTCTGAGAGGCCGCTCCACCGCCGGCAGCCAGCGGCACATCCCGGCCACGGATGCGGCTCTGAGGGGCCGCTCCACCGCCGGCAGCCAGCGGCACATCCCGGCCACACCGGCGGCTCTGAGGGCCGCTCCACCGCCGGCAGCCAGCGGCACATCCCGGAGCACCGGCGGCTCTGAGGGCCGCTCCACCGCCGGCAGCCAGCGGCACATCCCGGCCACCACCGGCGGCTCTGAGGGCCGCTCCACCGCCGGCAGCCAGCGGCACATCCCGGACCACCGGCGGTCTCTGAGGGGCCGCTCCACCGCCGGCAGCCAGCGGCACATCCCGGCCACAGATGCGGCTCTGAGGGGCCGCTCCACCGCCGGCAGCCAGCGGCACATCCCGGACGCACCGGCGGCTCTGAGAGGCCGCTCCACCGCCGGCGGGCGGCGAGGAACCGCGGCCCTCCCTCCGGAAAGGGGCGAGCGCTGATGGCCAAGCGGCCTGCGAGGAGGAAAAGGCGGAACTCGGGCGCTACCGGAGCCCGCCTGGCCGTTCCCAGGACAGGCTCGGGTTCCGCTCATCCCCACCACCCGTGTGGCCCCGGGCCCCTCACCCCTCAGCCGGGCAGGCCGCGTCTGGGCGGGCTCATCCCGTCCCTCCGGTGCCGCTTCCGCCGCGCCCGGGCCAATGAGAGCGTGCGGGCCCGCGAACCCGGCCGAGCGGGGACAGCGGGGGAGAGCCGCGGGGACAGCGCCCGGCGTGAGTGGGACAGCGGGGACACGGGGAAGCAGCGGGGACAGCGCCGGCGTGAGTGGGACAGCGGGGAGAACAGCGGGGACAGCGGCCGGCGTGAGTGGGACAGCGGGGAGAACAGCGGGGATAGCGGGGAGAACAGCGGGGACAGCGCCCGGCGTGAGTGGGACAGCGGGGAGAACAGCGGGGATAGCGGGGAGAGCCGCGGGGACAGCGGGGGAGAACAGCGGGAGGAGACAGCGGGGACAGCGAGGCCGGCGTGAGTGGGACCGCGGCAGGGCGCGGAGAGCGGACAGCGGGGGAAAAGCGGGGACAGCGGCCGGCGTGAGGGACCGGGCCCACCGGGATGGAAAATTAGAGGGCAGCGGCAGGGTGCTACGCTGAGGCGGGGACCGGACCCCCGTGCAGGCCCTCGGGGCGGGGAGCTGCGGGAGGGTGTTACTGAAGCATCCAGAGACGCCCACATCATGGTTATCATCTATATATGTACAGATATATAAACATATTTGATAAATATTTGCCTCTGAAACAGAAATGAGATTGAGTAAAGCATCCTTATCTGCTTATCCTCGGACGCTGACTGGCAGGTTGGGCTCCAGAGCCATCCCAAGACGGGCTGTAGACATATTTTGGTGGTTTTTAGTGCACATACGTGTCCGATCCAGCTAAGCACTGGCAGGACTGAGATCAAGACACACTAAAAACTGGTAGGATTATGTAAAAGCATGATGAGATTACATATAAGCATGTATGTAAGGAGTGCATCAGAGGGCACTTATTTTTCCCTTCAGAAGAAGGGAAAATTACGCAGGGTGTGTGCGCTATACTTACAGAAAACTTCAGTGAAGGTCATTTTACTTTATTTTCTCATCTTAAGTCTTTGTGAAGAGATTTTACTGATTTCTAGTTGATATGGAGTGCTGCAAGATGAGTTTATGAGGCAATAATTGCCTGTTTCTGAAAACTGTTAAATTAGCAGCATAGAAAGGGACATTTGGCTAACTCCCAAAAAGGCACTGTGTATTTTTATCTTAAAATTTTCTACTTTTTTTGCACTTTTTTTAAGGAAAAAATGAACCTTTTTCAGTTTTGCAGCATGAGTCACTCTGTTTAAAGTAGGATTTGTGCATTACAAAAGCAGTCTAATTCCTCTCCTCCCTGTTCCCATAGTAACTCTCTTAGCCATGCCCCTGTGAAGGCTGTGTTTCAAGTACCACCAGCCCTTCCACTGCTGAGCTATTCTGCAGTAATACAGAATATTTTAAAAGTTTGTGAAACTCTTGAAAGCACAGAGAAGTACTCACACTTACAAAATGTGAAGCCTTGCAAGAGCTGCTTTTATCCGAGCTCTGTTTGATGTTAGGACAGTCACCGTTACAAGGTTTGGCTGTGATGGTGTCTCAGTGCTGTGGCTGCTGTGAACATCACTCACTGTAAGGGAGACAGAACATGAGGGTGACTTTGGGGGATTTTTACAGGTGGTGTTGCTATAGAAACAATGGCAGACAATTCTGTGCTACTCGGGACGGCTCAAACATCTCACAAACAGCAACAGCAGAAGATTGGCCCATTCCCATTCTGCTCTGTTAGGCCAGGCTGTGGGGAAATAGCTTAGCAAGATACTCTTAGGGAACAACATATTTTAATCACTTAAAATCAGAATGAAATATCACATGAACAATCACGGGTCACGTGTTGATTGAAGAAAAATATAGTGTTCAATTTGATCTTGAAATTTTATCTTCTGCTTATTGGCAGCACAAATAGGTAACTGTAACTCGTTCTTAATCCAGTTTCTTGTAGTGGCTGGTGCCTGGCACCAACACTCTCCACTTGGCTCTGTGGCTGGGAGAAATGGCCATGGAAGATGCTGACAGGAAGACTGAAGTGGTACTGCTGGCCTGTGGCTCCTTCAATCCCATCACCAACATGCACCTGAGGCTCTTTGAGCTGGCTAAAGACTATTTCCATGAAACAGGTAGGATGGTGATTTCTATCATTCAGAATAGCTTTGATAACCAGACACTTAAATGTTAAGGTGAATATTTTATTTGACAGTGACAGATATTTTTGGAAATGCTAATTAGATATTGAAGCTGGTATATATTTATGTCTTAAAAAACATGTAGGACAGCATGAGAGAACTGTCTTACATATGTGTTAGCTGTTACTGATCTTAGTGAGCCAAAGGACAGGCTTTATAGTTTGTTTATAGACATATATCTTTCTAATATATCCTACTAACTCTTTCATTGTGCTGGCCTGACAGAGCACAAGTGTTCTGTACTTTTCCACTGGGCTGGCAATCAGCTGCCATTGCACTGGATAATGGTTCTGTCACAGGTTAAATCCAATGCAGGGGAAGTAACATCTGCTCAACCACTTCTCATGTTCTTGTGTGTTGTGTTTTTTCCCACAGGAAAATACAAAGTAATCAAAGGCATCATTTCACCAGTGGGCGATGCATATAAGAAGAAAGGTCTGATCAGTGCAAATCACCGAGTGACCATGGCAAAATTGGCTACAAAAAACTCTGATTGGGTGGAGGTTGATGATTGGGAAAGCTGCCAGAGTGAGTGGTTGGAAACGCTAAAAGTTCTAAGGTATTCTTCAGCCACCTCTAACAAGTCTCATGAACCTATAGAAGGATCAGGAATGGTATTAACTCTAACAAGTTGGGATAATTGCAGGCTAACTAACCCCAAATCATACGAATAGACTTACTGAATTCAGAAGTACCATTGATAGGAGCATTGAAAATGAAAGATTGCATCATTAGTCCTAAACAGACCAAAAATGAGCCTGTGAACACTTTTTAGCATATATCATTTCTTGGGCATTATTCAATTTTTTTGCTGAAATGGTGCTCATGGGAAGGACGGAGACTGGAACAGGGCAGACATGCTCCACAAGCTTCCCTCCTCTGGCCCTGATTGTGCTGTGCTGCCCATTTATGTATTTGAAGACTGGCATAAGTATTGTCTGAATGAGTATTTTCTGAGTATTACATTTTTACTCCTTCAGTCGTTGCTACTTTACTGAGATTCTTATTGTTAAAATGAATTTTTATTTAAGTAGAAACTAACGAATCTTTTTGTTGCTTTGAAATCTTTGCACCTTGACCACCGCATGACCAAGCTCTCCCAAGTCCCTGTTTCTGCAGATCAGTTTTTGGTTGGCCTGTCTGTGAAAGCACTGCAGGAAGAAGTGGAGATAGGTTATTTAGTAGGCCCTGCTACCCTATTTTCTCCTACATCTTTGAAATACCTAAAATACATCTGTTTTGCAGGTATCATCATCAAAAGCTTTTATCTCCCGATGTCACTAATAATCTGCAGGATGCTGTACCATTAACAAAGCTGGGACGAAAGAGGAAACAGGAACCAAATAGGCATGACCCTATTAAAAAGAAAAATCAGAGTCCAGATGTAAAAAGTTAAGTCTGTTTGCAAATTAAATGGTTAATGATACTTGTTATTTCAAGAGAGTTGCACTGATGAGTAACTTTTATGGTGTCCCTTGGTTTGATGTCACTCTGTAGATTTCACAGCATAAGGCAGGAGATCCTTTTAATGAAGGGTTTTCCCATAACCTTGATTCAGAAAAATTTTGTATTGAGGCTACTAATTATAAATTAAATTCTCTGAATATTTTTTTTATTTCTCATCTTAACCAAGTTATCGAGAGAGAGCCAAGAAATTAAATGTCCCTGTCAAGTTTGCTAAAATCTGGTGGCCTAAACCATGCCCTATTTCTCACTGAATTTTCTCTTTCAGGTGTCCCACAGGTTATACTGCTTTGTGGAAGTGACATGCTGGAATCTTTTGGGATCCCCAATCTGTGGAAGTTGGAGGACATCACTGAAATTGTGGAAAAACACGGCCTTGTGTGTATCAGTAGGGCTGGAAACAATGTTCAGAAATTCATCTACGAATCTGATATTTTGTGGAGACATAAGAATAACATTCATCTTGTGGAAGAATGGATCACAAATGATATTTCCTCCACCAAGATCCGGAGAGCCCTGCGGAGGGGCCAGAGCATTCGCTACCTGGTACCCGACGGAGTCCGGGCATATATCGAGAAGAACAACCTGTACAGTCCTGACAGCGAGGACAGGAATGCTGGGCTGGTCTTGGCTCCCTTACAGAAATATGCAAGTGACTCCAAGAACTAGCAGGCACTAAGCAGCTCCTGTCTGCTGTGGAAAAAACTAGGCTTCAGTACAGGGAAGTGTGTTTTCTAGGGATTGCTTGGCTAATTCCATGCATCTGTAGTTACTGATGAGGTTTGGTGGTTTGGTGCACTCAGTGATTGGACCTATGAAACCTTTTTCAAGTCCAATAATAAGATTTGCACATTTCAACATTTGGTCTCAGTGCACTGAACTGAGTATTGCAACAGTGCTTTACTACCATAACCTCATAACACCAAATTATGGGTGAAATGTTACCATCTGAGTCCAGAGGAAACAGTAATTTTCATTTGTCTGTGCCATTCTTGGTTTAGTGTCGGTTAGAGAACAATATCCAGCTGCAAACAGGAAAGAAGCTCTGACGTCCTGAGTTCCTACTCGCATGATCCTGTGAGTCATGAGGGTCAATCTGCCAGCTCCAAAAATGGAGCTAAAGTTCGGGGAGACTTCTCTGCAAAGTGTTATCCTTTTATTCAGCTTAACACAAGTCAGTAAATAAATAAACGTAGGTATAGGTGTGTTTCCTCACATGTAAATCCCTTATTCCCTCACTTAAAAATTTCCTATATCCTTTGTCTTCAAAGTCAAGCGTCTTTTATTCACTTTTCAAAACACATTGCTGGATCTTTAGGGATTCCTATCACTTCTTTGCTGAAGGTGAAGTGCCACACTGAAGCTTATCTGCTGCATCCTGTTCTCTACTGCCTGTGTGCTCTGCCACAATGTGTAGCATCTAATAAAGGATCAGTGGGAACAAGTCCTGTATCAGCTCTCCTTTATGTGTCAAGAATAGAAAGCAAAGGCGGGAGCTGCATCTCCTATATACACAAGATAATTTTTTTAATTCTGCTTCCTATTCACTCCAAACAAACCTAGGTGATATAATTCTTATCTCTGTGTCATAGGTTTTGCTTTACAATTTGTTGATATAATACAATCCACAGCTTAGCAGTCGATCCCTGTCTGTTCAAGTACAGCATGTTTTTAAGGGGTACATCACCTTTTAAACAAATACCTGGATTTCAGATCATAAAGTCCCAAATCTAATAAACATGCAGAAAATCTTAGTAACAACAACAACAGTCCCTTTAAAGTATACAAGATGGACATAAATGGTTTAAACCAGTTTTTGGCTTGCATTGTGGCTCTTGGGCCATTAACATTTGCTCCACACAAAGATTTCAGAATTTCAGACAGGATGAACTTTTCCCTCCAGCACGTTCTACAAATACCCTCTCACCCAGTGGCTCAGCAGCAGCACCCTTCCTCTCCAGCAGAAAGGTCCTGGGGTGTAATCCCACCCACAGGCTGCCTTATAAAAGCCCTGGCTAGAAAACTACTTTTGCATTTTTGACTGGATCTTCCTTTGACTGTCTGGCAATGCCTGTGGATTTCAGTGGAACCTGGAACCTCGTCAGCAATGACAACTTCGAAGGCTATATGGTGGCCTTAGGTAGGTGAGAATACCTGATTCTGTCCTTTCTCCCTTCACCCAGAAGGGTCTTCTTGAATTTTAAGGACTGTCCTCCATTTCACACTATTTAAGGTGTAGGGTGCAGAGAGGTTTTGCTAATTCTTTCATTGCCCAAAGGATGAGAATAGGCATTAGCCTCTTGCTTAGTGGGACTTAAGTCTGAAACCAAGCTTGGGTGTCTCTGGGTGAAACCAGCTCTCTCCAGGAGTCTTCTAACTCAAAGAGCTCCTGGAACTCTTACTTAGGAATTGTGCAACAATTGAATAAATGGGCAAAGAGTAAAAAGTACAAAAGAATTAGTCCGTGTAACATGCAGCTTTAAACAAAAGGTTCCAATAAGACAACAAAATGCTGCGTAACAGTGAGGTCAAACTACCTAAGAAATGCTTCTGGTAGCAATAAAGTTTAATCCTGGCTGCAAAAATGGCTGGTGATAAATCCAACTCTGACCCTTTTGCCTTCTGTCCAAGGTATTGACTTTGCAACACGCAAAATAGCAAAAGTGCTGAAGCCTCAGAAAGTGATCAAGCAAGATGGTGATTCATTCTATATCCATACCACTAGCACATTCAGAGATTATTTGCTTGAATTCAAAGTTGGACAAGAGTTTGAAGAAGATAATAAAGGCTTGGATAACAGAAAATGCAAGGTAAGAGTGAATAATAAGAGGCTGTGACAAAATTAAGATGCCATGATCAATCCAGATACTTGAGCTGAAATTGTTTCAAGAATAATATTTGTAGTGCAAGACAGTAGTAGGAGCCTGAGTTACAGACAAGGAGTTTTTTTCAGAAGTAATATCTAGGTGCTCTTTTATCCAGGAAAATGGACATTTTCTACAAATATTTTGCAGATAACTGAGACGGACATGCAGAAATACTTTTTTTCCCCTGTTCCACAGAGCCTTGTTACCTGGGAAAATGACAAACTTGTCTGTGTCCAGACTGGTGAGAAGAAGAACAGGGGCTGGACTCACTGGCTTGAAGGAGATGACCTCCACCTGGTATTGACTTCAGATTTCTACTAATTATGTCTCTATATGACAAAAATTAGATTTACAATGGGGTTGGTCATGGTGTGCAAAAGCCTTCTAGCTCTGCAGGATGTGTAATGGATGGTACATAGTGAGCACATTTTGCTTTGAAACAGTTTCATTGTTTTCACTATAATATGTACTTAAATTTGGAATGTTAAGCGTAAGTTATTATCATGGCCAGAGTGATGGCAAAGGATTTATGTTCAATTTTGGAAGCAGTTCCTTTGATTACTATATATCGCTATATTTTTGTTTCTTTTCTGAGCTTTTTTTTTAATTTTAGGGTTTGTTTTTTTTTTGGTAGGAGCTTCGTTGTGAGAATCAAGTATGTAGACAGGTCTTCAAGAGAGCTTGAGTCTGTGTGGTGTGCTGGATCCTGCCTGCAGGGGCAGCTCTGCAGAGGAGCCTCAAGTCCAGCGATGGCTCTATAAAGAACTGACTCCTTGTACCTGTTAACCTGAACCGTTTGAAGTTTCTGGCTCAGGAAATAAGTCTGCTGTTGCCAGTGCTAAAGGTCTGATTTTTGCTAATAAATGCCACAAACCAAACTTAAATACCTTGCTTTTGAGTGTGCTTTTGGAGGAAAAAAACCGAACCCAAAACATCAGTGATATGGCCTGGGTCTCTAGGTAACCAAAAGTCAATTAAAACAAGAAAATCTGCCAATTCTAAGAGGCATGTCTGCATCAGACAAAACAGGGGGAGTGATGTGCTGATAGAGAAGTAAAAATAACAAACAATGAAGCAATAACAAAAGGTATGGATTTATTTTTCAAAATGCTTCTCTTTTAAGATGTTGACTGCTACTCAACTCTACTTGCTTCTGTCTTATACGTGTAGTGTGAGGCCCCATTGTGCCAGAGCTGCTTTGTTCTCAGAAATATTTGAATAATTGAATAGTTGAGTTGAGCTTACCGAATGAAACCAGCCTCTGGTCAAATCCCAGAACCACGACGATGGGTCTGAGTGATCCATGGAGTTTTCAGTCTGCAAAATAATTGAACTCTGTAAGCCCATACACAGAGTGAAAGCAATACTGCTTTAGTGAAGCTTTATTTGCATACAACTGTTCAATTAGATAAAACACTTTTCTTTATGATCCTGTGCAATATTGCAATAGAGAAGTAGAGCTTTTTCCTGTGTGAACATGCAAGTTACCAGATAAACTTTGTGGTTCATACAAATGAAATTAGTTCTTGCATGTTCTTGAAGAACTCTAGTTTAAGCTTAGTATCTTAATTACTTTATACGAAAAAAATCCCTGACATTTTGAAACAAGTCACACCACTTTTCTGAAACTTCTTACCAGTTCAGAATGCTTAACGCCACTACCAGAGTTAAAATTTGTTGAAGTGTGGAGTGATTAGACTGATTAGATTGACCCCCTCTCCTAATTACTAGACATGTATAAATTTAAGCTGGTTTCCAAAATAAAAATAATAGTCTTTATACAGTTGGGGAAATGCGGGGGCCAGTAGTAAAATGCCTGTTTATTCTATGCATCCTAACACTGTATTCTTTCAAGAACTTAGTGGTTTCATTCGTCTGAAAATAACATTGCTGTTTGAGTGTTATGTTAGCAGAAATAAATTGAGGCAGCAGCCCCGCTCGCATGTGGTAGAAGGCAGCGTTTTTGTGCGCCACTGGATGGCGCTTGTGCAACGTGAATGGGGCTTGCACAGCTTCTCAGCGTGCTCAGGGCTCAAATACTGAACATTGCAGATATTCTCAAACTCACTGCTTTAAACTGTGCTCTCCAATGAAAGCTGTGTGAGAATACAGAAAAGCAATGACGTTGAAGGACAAGAACAGAACTCCCCAGAGAAGCGCTTTTCTGAGCACCCTGGTTATAGCATCAAAATACTTAGTTCAAAAGAATTTAGATCAATAAAATACATTAAAAATGTATATAAAAACACAAGACCGAATATGCTACCTGCCTCTGCATTTAAAAAACTGGATCAATTGTATTGCTATATCATTATTAAGAAGTGTGCTTGGAAACATGTCCTAATTGCTCATACCGACGGCTTTGGCTCATCTTAAGAACATCCTGTTGTCCAGCTTTTAGGGAATTCTTTCCCTTGCTGACTCAAATCACACTGGCCAGTGCACAGCTCGTGTTCAGGTCATATTATTGGTGACTGTTCATCCTGGGCAAAAAATTTGATGATGCAACTCACAATGTGTTTATCCTTTGTCAAAAGAGCAACTTCAAAAGATCCTTTTCTCCCTTTTCAAACAAGCTGAGCTGGGGGTGACTGTCCGATGTTCTTACATGTAACCTGGCTGGTTTGTTCTAAGCTGAGTTTCATTTCGAGTGTGAGGGAAAAGATTAACATCTTCTAGAAAAAACAGTATTTTGTAGTATAGTGAGGGAATTACGTGCAGAAAAGTTCCTAATAAAGAATACTTCATATTCAAACGACACTTAGGAAAGGCCGAGGCCAAGTGCTCAATGGGGTCTTAGCATGATGTTTTTTCCTTGATATATTACTCAGCTCGCAATAATTAGACGTAAATCCTGTCGATTCTCAATCACTCGTCACTGAGAACGGGTTAACATTTACGGACCCATTGGAGCGGAGACGCTTCAGCAGCTTGACCCTCCCTGGGATGGCGGCGTCCTTGAGGGGCAGCTGCCCCCTTCCCGTCCTTGTTCCCACTCTTGTTCCCGCCTTTCCCCGATCCCCTCACGGCCCCGATCCCCTCACGGGCCCCCCCCCCGATTCCCCTCACGGCCCCGCCTCCCCGATCCCCTCACGGCCCCGCCTTTCCCCGATCCCCTCACGGCCCCGCCTCCCCGATCCCTCACGGCCCCGCCTCCCCCGATCCCCTCACGGCCCCGCTTTCCCCGATCCCCTCACAGCCCCATCCCCTCACGGCCCCGATCCCTTCATGACCCCGCCTCTTCCCCGATCCCCTCACGGCCCCGCCTTTCCCCGATCCCCTCACGTCCCGCCTCCCCCGATCCCCTCACGGCCCGGCCCCGGTCGTCTCCCGATCCCCTCACGGCCCCGCCCCCTTATCCCCCGATCCCCTCACGGCCCCGCCACGTATCCCCCGATCCCCTCACGCCCGGCCCCTTCCCCGATCCCCTCACGGCCCGCCACGATTTATCCTCCCGATCCCCTCACGGCCCCGATCCCCTCACGGTCCCGCCTTTCCCGATCCCCTCACGGTCCCGCCTCCCGATCCTCACCGGCCCGCCTTTCCCCGTCCCTCACGCCCCGATCCCCTCACGGCCCCGATCCCCTACCCCGCCTTTCCCCGATCCCCTCACGGCCCGCTTTCCCCGATCCTCACGGCCCCGCTTTCCCGCCGCCCCGCCCCTCCCGCCCCCCCTCCCGCCCGGCGGAGCTGAGCGTGGCCCCGCCCTCCCGCCCGCTCCTGGCGCTGTTGATTGGTCGGTGCGGCGCGCGCGCGGCCCCGGCGTGCCCGGCCCCCCGCGGGTCACGTGATCGCCAAGATGGCCGCCGCGCCTGTTGTTGATGATAATCTCTGCGGGGCAGCGGCTGCGGGCGGGCGGGCGGGGCCGAGAGCTCTGAGGGACGTGGGGTGTCGGGAGGGCGGCTTCCCCTCGGCCGCGGCGGCTGCAGAGGCGCGGGCGGGCGGCGGGGAGCGGGCCGGGGGCGGCGGTGCTGCCGGCGGCGAGGCGCGGCGCGGTCGCCCGGAGATGCCCTTGTAGGCGGCCCGGGGGCAGCGGCGGCACGAGAGCGCTGCCTCGGAGCAGCCCTGCGGCGGGGCGGAGGAACGCGCCCTCCCTCCGGGCACCATTAAGAGGAAAGCGATGGAGGAGCTGACGCGGACGAGGCGAGTGCGGGGGCGGGGCCTGAGGGGCGGCGGGCCCTGTGGGGAGGGGACACCGGGCTGTGCTGGGCCCTGCTCGGAGCCCGGGCTGGCGTTCGGCTGGGCAAGGAGCGATCCTGAGGCGCTCTGCCTTCGCCCCGTCTCTGTGCTCGGGGTTTTTTCTCTTCTATATCCGCGCTGTCCCTGAGCCGCGACCCCCCGGCTCGGCCATGGGGCTGGGTTGCTGCTCTCCTGGTTAATTGTTTATTCTCTGCTTCCATCTGCCAGGTAGCCTTTGTCTGCTGCGTGTTCTCTGTGTCCAAAACTAGGCGGTTATATGCTCTCTGTGTGATTTGAAACACCTAACCTTTTAACATAGTAAAACATTTAAAATTCTGCTTCCTTAGACTCTTTGCTGAGAAGCAAGATGGGTGTTTGTGGTATTATGTTTAGTGTCATTTTTTCTTGAAGTAGCTTTAAACAGACTTGTCAATTTTGCAGTGTTACCTTTGATTTCCTTTTCTTTATTCAAGTTCTTGCTTTTTCACTGAAAAATTGCAGTGTTGTTTTGCAATTGGCAAACATCTGTCTATAATGTTTACTATTCACACAGAATAAGGTGATCTGTTCTAAAGGGCACTGCTTTCCTTTGTTTTTTAATGTAGACTGAGCTCTAAAGTTTTGCTCATATATTAGAGGATTTCCAAATAAGTTATGTCCTGAATATATTATATCAGGATCCAATGAGTTTCCCACTGTCCCAGTGTAATCCTAAAATCATGTAAGCTTGGAATCTCTTATATCTTAGCAATAATAATTTTCTATTAATGTATATTGCATATGCACAAAATACATTGGACCTGCTGCAGTAGAGGCTCCCAGCTATACTTATATTCCAGGGAGGATCAAAAGAAGTTATTTTTATTCTGTCCGTATCTTATAGTGGGATTGTAGAGCAGGGTGGCTGCTGTTGTCAGATTTGTATTCCAAAAGGTTGAGATGTTTTTGATGTTGTCTGTCTGTTACGATTTAGCAATCCTGCTAGGTTGCACCATGATCCAGGAGAAAATACTTTGTGCTGTTTATTTGATGAAAGTCCTCATACTCCATGGAAACACTGAGGAAAGGAGTACAGTTCCCATGTTGGGAAGAGTGGGATGGGACATTGGTGTTGTGAGTGTTCTGTGGAAAAGGATCTCCAGTTTTACAGGTGTATTTCATGAGTACTTTGTTTACATGCAATTCTTCTCATTGTTAAACTGCCCTGATCCTGAGGTGTTCTATGATTAATTTCAGAATTATTTAACCTATATAAGTTCATTTGTGTCACTGCCTCAGCACATTACTGACATCATCAAAACCACTGCATCATGGAGCTGAGGCTGCCGGAAAGTCTCCAGTGAGGACTCATCCACCTTTGCTGGCAAAGTGTTTGCCTCAAGTGACTTCTCTGTGTCCTTCATGTCCAATTCAGCAAGGACCAAACCGAATGGTCTTTTGGGTGATTGCTTGAGAAAATCCTGTGTCATTTTGACAGAGTAATGGTGTTACTTCATGTTATTAATGATCCCTCACTGAAAAGTCAGAGCCAAGTCTGATTTTAATACTCCTCCACATCTCCATTTTGCTGTTATTTGGTGCAGTGGGCCCTAGATCAGACTGTATTGAAAAGTAACCTTCTGAAATATGCTATATTTGACTTCTTTAGATTCAGGCTTTTTTTTCAGGCAGTAACTGGAATTGAAAAAACACTTTAATGGAAGTTGAAATTAATTGCAAGGCTCTTACAGATAAGGTTATCTTCTGTTGTCAAACCATAATTAAATGCAACTAATGAGATGGAGCTTAAAAAGAAAGGACACACAGTTATTTAGTTATTTATACAGCGTGTATTTCAGTTGTAAGAGGGTGTTTTCCACTCCTATCAACAATTTCTCTTACTGATATTTTCTCAGAGTTTGCTTTGTTAATGCACTAGAAGTTGTAATTCACTACAGACCATAGTAAAATTTTTAGGAGAGGGAAAAAAGAAATTTCCTTTTTCGTATATGAATTTTAGCTCAACAAATAGCACAAGATGAGAAAGCAGAACCTATCTAAATGAAGCATAAAATAAGAAAGAATGGTGTGAGTTTATCATCTTTAAACAGGTACAGGATTGTTAAGTAGCATTTTCTGAGCACAGTACATGACCACTGTCACCAGAAAATGAAGCATTTCTTAAGCCAGTTAAACATGAATACAAGAAAAATAAAGCTATCCATTCAAATTACCCTTTATTGTACAGATCTGGAACTCTTCTGCATCATGGTCAAATAGGAAATTTCTTCCAAGTCCCACTAAGCAGTTGACACTATAGCAGATGTTTTTTTAACTGGGAATGTGTGAGCCTGAGAGACCACTCTTCCTGGTATCTTTATTACCTGCAGAATTAAATTATCAGTTAACCATCTTTAACACGGTGCTGTTTTTACATTTTTTGTCGTAATGAATGCAGCTAACAGATTTTAAGAAGTCTACTTAGATAAAAATGTATTTCTGATAAGTGCTATTTGAAGACATAGTCCAGATGTGTCCAGCAAAAACTGTACTAGACTGTACTAGTTAAAAAGCAATGTGCTCTTCCCATTCAGCCAATTACTTTTGTAGCTCCATGAAAAAAACCTGAACTTAGAACAACCAACCTATGTTTTTGGTTTGGGTGGGGTTTTTTTTTTTTTTTTTAATTTGGCTTTTAAAGTGTGTGTTCCAGAGCTGTGCTCTGCAGGAAAGATTGGCTATGGAGCAAACAATGCCCATATAATGGTTGGGACTGAATAACTTGTCACTATTAGGTAACATAATGACACGTAACAGCTTTGTCATATGTCACTGGCACAGGTGTTTATCACTGAAATCAAGGGTTGAGGATTATTCAAATGCACAAAACTTCCCTAAAAATTACTTTAAAACGCCAGCTTTGTGCTACTTCATTATAGTTTGGGGAGTCATTCAGTCTGAAATGGGAACAGGGCAGTTGAAGGGAACTCCCCCACTTCTGACCTGGTGTTTGGGTTATGTGAAGGCAACAGGTTGGGGTCTCATTTGTGCCTTGTGTTGTGCAAAAAGCTGTTCTGAGTGCCCAGCTGTGCTCAGCATAAAGCCCATCTTCCCTCCTCTCCCTGCTGTTTGCCTGAAGACAGGGAATTAACTGCATTGAATGTATCCGCCGATTTTATGCCATCTTTTCCAACTTTTTTCAGCCTGTGCTTTGCCTTTCTAGCAAAGTACATAGCATAGTGTTTCTCCTGCTTTGTCTCTTACTTAAAACTTCCCAGTTTTGAGATCAAAGTTCAGATTCCTGTGATAATTTTATATAAACCTAGAGGAATATGAGAGCTTGGGGTATCCAAGAACCGGATCTGGTCCTTTAACATGTGATCCATGTACCCTCAGCTGTGAAAGTTATCTGTCAGTGGTAAAAATATTCAGAGTTTATTTTATATTTTACTTTGTTCAGCAGTAAGGAAGCTAAGTATAATTTGCCCATCATCCTTAAAGGTTGGGGGGAAATATTGTATTAGTTTTTATTGCAATATCTTGTCTGAAAGCAGCCCAGTGTCTGTGCAGATTTCTGTTCTACGCCCTGTTCAGACTGTTTGCAGGGCAGGGTTACAGTCTGGGGGATTGGTCCCTAAGAAAGGTGGGAGGATTTGTCTCAATATCCTCCTGTTTTAGCAGTGCTGCCTGCAGGTGGATTTGCTGTCCCTTGGTCATGGATCTTGGCTAGCACTGAAAGGGAAGGAATGCTGAGTGCCACTGTGACCTCAGTTATGATGGAGAGATCACCTTTTCTGAGTAATCAATTGCACTGTGCTTGTGAATAAATTGATAAATATATTGGTTATTATCACAGCTTCCATCTGATTTGAAGCTAACTAGCAAGAAAACTATGAACAATTGTGCAAGAGTTCCATATCACATAAATGATACTAAAAAAATACATAATCTTTCTCCTTTAGACACTGCTGCATATATGGAGAGCTTGTGTGTGTATTTGTTGCATTTGTGAGCTTGAACACTTAATTTGGATTCAGCAATGGGGAAAACAGAAATGGAGACGTGTAGCTGACTTTTTCTCGGTTATATCTCTGAGGACTGAGGTAGTTCTGGAGTTTGTGCAGATAAGTACTTGGAGGAACAATGGAAAAAATGAAATATAGGGTGCAAATGAAGAAGGGGAGACCCTAATAAGAATTACTTAAAGGCAAAGCTGAACAATTTATTTATGCATTAAGCTCCCCTATTGTGTTTGACAAGGAGAAAGAATTAGAATTCTATTCATAGCTATTTTTTGAGTCTTTAAAAAAATCCTAGCTGCTTTCCATGTTCGTGTGGTGACACCTGTCATGGAGGGAGATGTAGTTCCAGACACTGTTTTCCCACAGTTTTTGAAGTCTAATTTAATTTGATCTGTTCTTCTTCCTGTTGGAGTAGGTTTCACAGGCCATTAAATGATACAGGAATGTAGTGTAGACATTGACTTGACACAAATCTTTTGTTCACTCTTTCAGTTGCCTGGCAATTCTTTAGGACTATGAGCAGAAATGAAAACTTTTAAGTTGTGTGCAATGCTTGAGTGTCATAATACAAAGAGAATAACAGGAATTGCTGATTTTTGCGGGAAGCTGACATCCTCAAATATGGTACTTTTATTTTGGGCCCATTTCAAGCTGAAGATGTAAGCTTTGGGCACAGATCCTCTGAGGCAGCCTGTGATAATGAATAATTTATTTTCTGTTTTTCGTTTTTGTGAAACTTGAAGCATTGTAAATTGAGTTTTTTGAGTTATTTTGTTTATTTCTCATGGATAATATTAGTGTTATGTGATGACATATTGTTTTTAATAAACAGGTTCATAATAGTTTTCTGTAGCTGGATTTTGAAGGCAGATTCTTCTCTGTCTTAAAAGTAACTTGCAAAAACAATTTGTTAAATTCTTTGTGACGGAATGCCTCTAGGTGATGAGAGGGTGTTTTTTATTCTGTCTTTGCTTGTCAAGGTTCTTCTGTCCAGCACACAAGATACATGTTTTTGATATTGCAGTTCAGTTTTGGATTAATTGGGACAGTGGTGGTCTTGAATAACTCAGTTGGACCTTCTTTAGCACGGGTGTGTTGGTATCATGTGGTGTGAAATCAAAGCAAAGGTCACATTCACGTTGTCCCTTTTATCACATTTATGCGGTTTGTCCAATGCCAAAGTAAATGGGGAGGAGTATTGCAGGTTTTGAAATTGCTGAGCAGTAAATGTTAAACTTGTCTTACACAACCCCTCGAGGGACAAACACAGCATTCCCAGTGCAAATGGGTTTCCAAAGCGGCAAATACATAGTCAGAATTTGAACATGGAGGGTGCAGTAGTGCTGTCAGCCAGAGCAGAGGGAGGGCAGCTCCACTGAGCTGAATTCAGGTAAGGCTCCAGTCTTTGCCTTGGCAGAGTCAGTGGCTGCTCTCAGAGGGCCAGGGCCAGCCCTGCTCTGCCTGAGCGGGCAGAGGTGCACAGCGGGCAGAGGGGCTCAGTGGGCAGAGGGGCTCAGCGGGCAGAGGGGCTCAGTGGGCAGAGGGGCTCAGTCGGGCAGAGGGGCTCAGCGGGCAGAGGGGCTCAGCGGGCAGAGGGGCTCAGTGGGCAGAGGTGCTCAGTGGGCAGAGGGGCTCAGGGGGCAGGGTGCTCAGTGGGCAGAGGGCTCAGTGGGCAGAGGGGCTCAGCGGGCAGAGGGCCAGCGGGCAGAGGTGCTCAGTGGGAGAGGGTCAGGGGCAGGGGCTCAGGGCAGAGGTGCTCAGTGGGCAGAGGGCTGCAGGGCTCAGTGGGCAGAGGTGCTCAGTGGGCAGAGGTGCTCAGTGGGCAGAGGTGCTCAGTGGGCAGAGGTGCTCAGTGGGCAGAGGGGCTCAGTGGGCAGAGGGGCTCAGCAGGCAGAGGGGCTCAGCAGGCAGAGATGCTCACTCAGCCCTCTCATCCCTCAGATTCGTCGGAGGCGCCTGGCACGGCTGGCAGGAGGTTCCTCGTCCCAGCCCAGCACCCCCCTGACGTCCCCGCAGAGAGAGACGGCCCCGGGGCCGCCGGGCGCTGCTGCAGCTCCGGGACCTTCGCACAGCCTGGGCCTCAACGTGCACAGCATGTCCCCAGCTACCTCTCCCATCGGGGCAGCAGGTAGGGCAGGGTGCTCCTTGTGTGTCTGCAAATTGTGTATGCAGCACTGCACTGTACTGTACCATGTACACCGTGCTGCTGTGTGTCTGCAAATTGTGTACACAGCACTGCACTCTACCACATACACCATGCTGCTGTGTCCTTTCCACATCAGGTTAAGAGATACTGTTAAACTGGGGAATGGATCAGGAAAAGTTCCTGACAGTTTGTCTTGTATGTCTATGTAGCATAAACACAGACTTAGCTAATGCTGTGTGGTTTGCAGCAGTTTCTTTCAGCAGCAGGCTAAAGTGACTGCAGAGGATTTTAATTCATTTGGACATACAGAGAGCAGCTCCAGCAGAATAGTGTCCTTGTAAGCATGCATTGTTCTAAGCAGTTGCCTGTCATGGTGAGATCAGATGTAGGAATCAATTTCATGGACAATATCAACATTTTGTATGTAATTTGAAAGTACTGTGAAGAACCTAAAACCAGTATTATCACTGGCAATTGGAGCTTTAGGTGTCAGGTATGTGAATATTATTAAAATTTATTTCTTAATGCACTACTAAGAATGCTTAAGAACTGGATTGAAAACCGATATTTCCTCTCCTTTTCCATTCCAATGATGTTCAGTGCCTTTTCACTTCTCTACTGGTAATCTTGCTGGTGCCTTTTCTCCAGGAGCAGCCCACCGAAGCCAGAGCAGCGAAGGAGTGAGCTCACTCAGCAGTTCTCCATCTAACAGCCTTGAAACCCAATCTCAGTCCCTCTCTCGGTCTCAGAGCATGGACATTGACAGTGTCTCCTGTGAGAAAAGGTAAAAAATGCAGCTGTAACAGCTGGCAAATACGGCACAATGCTTGTGGTCAGACCTCTTACCAGGCCAGGGCTCTGCCCCTCCTCTCTCCCAACTGTGTTAATGCAGTAGGGTTAATCCTTAAACACCATACACTGGTTAGACCACTTAATGCTTGTTCTAGTCTGGTTTTAATGGGAATTCCTGATTTAAAGGGGTAAAAGACAAAGCATTGTCTCAGACATTAAGACATGATCGTGTCTGGTGGGGATAATTCAGCTGGTTGTGCATTGCTTTCTCTGCTGCATCTGTTTGATCTGTCTGCAGCTTTCTACAAGTTAATAGTTTTTTTTTTCTCTTATTTCCACTTGCAGTATGTCCCAGGTAGATGTGGATTCAGGAATTGAGAATATGGAGGTTGATGAGAACGATCGCAGGGAGAAGCGGAGTCTGACAGACAAGGTGAGTGTGGGCTGTGCTGGCTGGAGCCTGGAGGAGCCTCCGTAGATTGAACACCTGATTTAAGAGGATGGAACCAATCCTGTAACTAACCCTCAGTCTTTAACTTGGGCAAGACATGAAGGCAGAAAAGAATCGGGAAAACTTTTTTCTTCCTGTGCTTTATTACCGAAAAATCTTAAAATAACTGTGGATAATGAAAATTTAAATCCCAGATTAATTCTTTAAAGCAGACATCATAAGTATCTCTGTTGAATTTCCCTTCTTAGCATACAATTTTGAATGTTACAGTTTTGGAAATTCTGTTGGATTTGGGTATTTCTCCTACATCTTTTCTGCATCCCTTGTGTTTCTTCAGGTGTTTTTTACAAATTTTGTCAAATGCATTCCTTCATGACTGCAAGAAATCTGCCATTAAGGGTTAAGCCAAAGATCTGTATCTGACTGTAAGTCGACTAATACAGTTGCAAATGAGGTGTTGATTGTTTTGTTATCCCAGGAACCTCTGTCAGGGTCAGAAGTGTCTGAGGAACAAGCTCTACAGCTGGTCTGTAAGATCTTCAGGGTCTCTTGGAAGGACCGAGACAGAGACGTTATTTTCCTGAACTCACTCTCTGCCCAGTTCAAGCAGAACCCAAAGGAAGGTGGGTACCTGAGCAGGAGGCACTGCTGGAGTTGTTTCTCTTGAGTTCCCCACTCGATGTTTTTATCCCTTTGCTGCAATACCAGAGCCACCTGCTTGTGCTCTATTGTTTTTGTGTAGCTGTAATTCCAGAACCTAGTTAATACAGGCAGTGATAATTACAGATGTGTCAGTATGTGCTTTTGCCAAAACCAGCACTCAGTTCACAGAAATTTGTTTCTGTCCCTTTTTTTGTTTGCTAATCTACACCTGTCTACTGTGTAGATGAAGACAGAGGTGAGGATATTGACTCTCTTCTTCTTAACAGTGTTTTCAGATTTTAAGGACTTGATTGGGCAGATTTTGATGGAAGTGCTGATGATGTCCACCCAGGCAAGGGATGAAAACCCCTTTGCCAGCCTGACAGCCACGTCCCAGCCCATTGCTGCAGCTGCCCGCTCTCCTGACAGAAGCCTGATCTTAAACATGGGCTCCAACCCTGGAAGCAGCCCCATGTTCTGTAATGTGGGCTCCTTTGGTTCCAGCTCATTGTCCAGGTGACTTCTGATTATAACTGAATACTGATAGCACTTGAATACTGATTGATAGACTAGAAGAGAGAAAGGGGTGTAGAAGTGTCCCAAGAACAATAAATGGAATGGATTTTTAAAGTTTTTCACTCTTTTCCATGTGACTGTCTCTCCATTTCACCATTTTTGATTACATTGCCATGGCTAGCAGTGTATTTGATAGATTTGAGCCATATAACTGTTTCCTGCTGAGAAGTATCCTTAACTTGAATCACAAAGGCTGTGACATTTTTAAGTGTAGGTTGTGACATAGTTTTGTTCAACAACAGTAGAAAAGAATAATGTGTGTGAGCTGCAGAAATATTGCTGAAGAGCCATCAAAAGGGCAAGGACTTCTCTTGCTCATTTTAATCTTTTTCACCCTTTTTCTGCATATCCTAAATCATTGCTTTTTTTTTTCTTTTTTTTCCGCTGTAACTGGTTTAGTCTCTATGGGACTAGTCCAGCTCCTCGTCCCAATTTCACAAGCTATGTACCAATGACTGGTTCATCTCTTGCCCCACCAGCCAGCTCAGTTGCCACCCCAGCAGTGGCTCCCGTTGGTGTCAGCTCTGAGCTGGCAGCAGTGATCCCCTCCTGGAGCCCGGCTTCCTCGGCGCGGTACCGCCCCTACACCGTGGCGCATTCCGCAGGCGCCGCTCCCATCCCGCGCTCCTCCAGCATTTCCATCCCATCCAGCTCTGCTCATCCTCCAGCCGTGGCTGCTAGCCCTCCAGCCGTGGCTGCTAGCCCTCCAGCCATGCCAGCCATCCCCTCCAGACACAGGCCCACAGCCACGGCTCCGCCCGTGTCTGCAGCTTCTCCCGGTGCCTGGCGCAGGCGTGCTCCCCTCCAGAGCAGGATTGCTCCTAGGTACTGCCCGAGCAGAGTGTGCTGTGCTGTGCCCTGCAGCCTGTGCCAGCAGGGCAGTCTGCAGGAGCTTGTGTGCCCAGCTCACCCTACTCACCTGACTTGGTTTGTGCAGTTGGTTTTGTGCTAATACCTTCACTTGCTAACAGGGGTCTTTGCAAAATGTTCCACCTGCTTGTGTGCATTTGAGGTTGATGTGATTACTTTAAAGGTAGCAATGTGGTTTTAATTTCCTCCTCTTCATGCATCCTTTCCAGTTAAACTATAAGTGTTCAGTTGCTGCTGCTGGACAATAAACCACATAAACCTCCTGCTCCAAATCAGTTTTCTCAGTAGGGCCTTAGTTAAGTTGTTAAAAGCTGTTACTTGCAGGTCAGGGTTAGATTTGATTCCCAGGTGCACAGATTTAAGTTACAGATCAGCATATTACACAATGCCAGGCCAAATAATGCTGCCTCTCCTCTCTTGGCTGTTCCTGGAAACCCTTGTTCCTGCAGGAAGGAGAAACAAACACACAAGGTTTTGAGACCATTGCTTTAAAGTTCATTAGCTTAGAATTACAGTATTTCTTATTCAGTCATGTCTAAACATTCCACTTCAGCCATAATTTTTATTTGGTCTCAAAAATTCTTTTTCAGTTTTAGGGTTGGAAATGTGTGGTGGGTTTGATACCAGAATAACTTGCAGTAGTGTAACAGTGCATGTTAGTATGGTCCTGGTTTTACTAACGTGGACTCAGCTGTTGTCTGCATGTTTGGAGAAGATGATTTTTGACAGACTTAAAAAGAAAAGCTACCATTTACTTTTTCTTCTGGCTTAAAAAATCTGATGGCCTTTTCCATTTTTGTTGCGGTAGTTTATACGACAACCCTTTCTCCCTCCTCCTTCTTGCTGTTTCTGATGTGTCTGAGGACAGTAGTGATGAAGAAAATGAAGATGATTTTTCTTGTGTCCAGTTTGGGTCCAGGTATTGGAGACAGAGAATGTAACCTGCATGTTTGGTTGTGTAGGAACTAACAGTCTGTGTAGTGTCAAGTGATCTTCAGAGCAATTTGGGGAATGATTAAAGCTGAGGATGTGACTTGACTGGCTCGTTCTGTTGGTGTGTAAACATGTGTAATGAGTGCAGTTAGTCAGCTCTCTTTTGGAGCCATGACTAAGGTAAATGTTCACCATGCTGCCTTTTAGGCCTAATGAGCACGGTCTCAATGTGTTTGAGTGAACTCCTCTGGCTCTGTGAGTAGAAGGATGAGTATTTGCCCATGGCTGTAACTTTAATTCACTGCTACATCATGTGCATGTTCTGTGGAAACTGGAAAATGAGGACAAGAGTTAGCATGCAGAGAAAGATCCAGTGACTAATACCAGCTGATGCAAACAGGGTGAATTTGAACATTCCTTGCTGCTGGACAGCTGAGGATCACTCCTTCAGCCTGTGAAGAAAATACACCTGAAATCTTGAACTGGTCCTTTGGTGGGGTTATTGTAGGGATGGATAAGGGAAGTTACAGCAAAAGTCAGGAAATTTAGTTGCTTGAGCCTTCTAAAAGAAAGCCAGCTCAGGACTTGAGGAAATAAATTGTGATGTCAAGGAATGCCCAAAAATACTTCGTGTGAAATGATCTTCCCTCCATTAGCTTTTTTGTCTGATTGTTGCTGTGCTGTGTTGGGACACTGCTGCTGTTACCTACAGCACCTTCCAAGCAGCATCTCCCCTTCTCTACTTCAGTCTGATTTCAGGAGAGTGAACCTGATAACACAACTGTAGGAGGGCTTTATGTATGTGGAATTTAGGATTATTTTTCCCACTGTTTTGTTTCGTTTTTATCCTATTGATGATTGCCAAGCTTTGGATAGGATTTCTGCCATGCTTCTGGTGTTTTATGTGTTTGTTGTGTCCTGGCATTTTGCAGACAGCAGTTGTTAGTTAAAATATTATCACAGTAGCTGTACAATTGTGCAACAACTTGCACTCTGAAAACACCAAAGTATTCAATGTTCGTGTGAGGAATGAAGAGCTTTGAGTTATTGCTGCAGTGAAATCATTAGCAGAATGACTGTAAAACTGGAATTTGAATTATAGAACTGGAATTTCTGACAATTTGTAGTTTTAAATATGTTTTTAAAAAGCTGCATTTAAGGAAACCAATAGTCTTATTTTCCCGTTTTAAGATGTGGGGCTTTTAAATCAGTCTTCATTCAAATCTACCCTGACTCTACACAATTCTTTGAGAACTGCAGCAAGTAATTGCTTTTTAAATTTCATTTGCATAAAGTGAATATATCATATTTTTGGTGTCTCCTGCAAAATGAGGATTTTGTTTTTAATTAGCCTTGTCAAGCTGTTCTGTAGAGAAGAATTCTGTTGAGATAACAAGTCTGAGATTGAGAGTTGTGGGTGTGTTCTTATTTTTGTGTTTGATTTCTCTCATCTTAAGGACGGTTTTGGTTCTGTGGGTTTAGTTTTTGTGTTTATGGTATCAGTGTTTCTGCACTGAGGCTGTGCTATTTAATGAAATGATGTATTTTACTGAACTGAAATGAAATGAGTTGACATGAAATGAATTTAATAAGGTGATTGATTCTTCAGTCGTTTACAGCTCTGAGTTGGACAAACTGTTACGTGGAGAGCTCTTCCCAGACCCCAGAAATGGAGTTACTGAGCCATGTGTGTGATAAGATGGAGTGTTCAGAGCAGTGACAGAGGAAATGTTCATGAATTAATTGTTTGTTTGTTTGTGCACAAGTGAAGAGCTCTGTCTAATGCTTTGTTTCTGCCTTTTGTGTGTTTTAAAGTATGGGAGGCTCTGGCAGCTCGAGTGTTTCTGATTCCTGCAATGACCACTTCACCATTGAAAACTGTAAAGAGACAGAGATGCTGAACTACCTCATTGAGTGTTTTGACAGAGTTGGAATAGAGGAGAGAAAAGCACCAAAGGTGTGTTCCACATGAGGGAGGTTGTGTCTGTGCTGTCACACTCTGCCTCATCAGTGGGCAAAGTTGTGGGAATGATAGCTCTTGGTGGCTTTGTTGTAGAAATCAATTTACTGAATTTATTGGGGCCCTTTGACTCCTGTAAAGTCATCAAATTGGAATGATGCATATATTTTATATCTTTTAAATAAGCACTGTGTTAGAGATGATCCTTCCCCTCTAATCTACAACATCTTATCCAAGTTTATTTCATATAAAGCATTTTTGTGAGATCAGCTCCCTGTTGGTGTTCTGTATTCTATTCTAATCTTTTGCTTCTGGGAAAAAACAATCAACCAACACTCTTTATGTATAATCTGGAAGATTTTAACTGGAGTAGTTCTGATCTTAGAGTGTGTATTAAATTTACACTGCACAAAGAAATGGATCCTCTTTCTTTCCTGTGTTTTCTGTATGTAAATTCTGATTTGTATTAAAATGAAGTTGTTTTTATCAGATGTGTAGCCAGCCAACAGTTAGCCAGTTACTGAGCAACATCCGCTCCCAGTGCATTTCTCACGCTGCTTTGGTGCTCCAGGGATCCCTAACACAACCAAGGTGAGTCAAGGAGAGCACTTGGAGTGGTTTCTATCTCTATTTGGGGAAAATCAGCTGGGTTGGTGTGAACAGTTTAAATGGGGGATCAGGAGCCAGTTTTTGTCTTGCCTTATGCCTCAACTGTTTTGGTTACAGATTGTTGGGGCACTACAGTTCCCACGTGAGCCAATGTTGACATCAGTTGTGTAAATATATCATAAGGAAAAAGATACTTTTTCAAAATGCTAGGAAGCATTTAAAAGCAATGATAAAAGTAACGACTGTATGAGTTCACAAAAGACTAATGTTACGTACTTTTTTTAATCTGGAAAAACTCATGAAAAAATGTTGTTCCTTCACCAGTTGAGCTTCACAAAGGGATTTTTTTATTAGAGAGGGTAGAAGGAGCAACCAATTACTCCACAGAAGCTGTTTTCTTCCAGCCTGGTTAACTGAAGTGTCATGTTGGCAGCAGCATTTGTTTCAGAATAATCTTTCCTCAAGTAACTTGAGCAGGCAAGATTAGTTACTTCTGAAAGGAGAAAGTGTATCCAGACATTGATAATGTGCCTTCAGACACATCCTCGCTCTGAAGCTTTTGCAAATACTGCTGCAGATAATCAGAAGTTTTGGATTGTAATTTTTTTTTTTTTTTAATACAAATTAAGGTCCTTGCAGCAGCAGTCTTTGCTGGTACCATACATGCTGTGTAGGAATCTCCCCTTTGGCTTCATTCAAGAGTTGGTGAGAACAACTTACCAGGATGAAGAAGTGTTCAAACAGGTAAGGCATAGGTAAAAATCACTTATAGCACATGATTCTTTAATTTGCAGTATCCAAGAGAGTGGATTGCCAGAAGTTTAATCAGCATCTCTCCATCCCCACCCATTACCTGTAGGACTAGAGCCTGTTACAGCAATGGGAGTTTGGTTCTGTTCTTTTTAAACTCATCTAGCATTTTGTGGAAAAGGCTGACTTTCAGTATTTGCTGCTTCTAATTGTTAAAAGTGCATTTGTTAATAAGCAGCACACACTGATACAGAAGTGAGCTACTTGTGCAGTCAAATATTTCAAGATTGATCCTGGTTTGCATCCTTTAGTACAAAGTTCCTAAAATGTATTAAGACAGCAATCTTCTGTAATCCTACTCCAAAAGATTTATTGTGTTTTCTGTCTCACAAACTTTACCCTTCTTTGTATCTTTGACAGTTTGTACCTAAAGTGGAAAATCCATTTACTTGTGTTTTTCTAGATCTTTATTCCCATCTTACAAGGCCTGGCTGTAGCTTCCAAAGAATGCTCCCTGGACAGTGACAACTTTAAATATCCCCTTATGGTAAGGACTGTCCATTTCTAGAAGCAGTTTATGTTCACTGATAAAATGCACATTCTAAACAAGACAACACTTCAGCATTTGGGGGATTTTTTGTTAGCAGATTGCTGTTAAACTCTTCTGGAAGATTAATGGGCCATGGGATGTGTAAAGAACATTACAAATGGAGTAGAGTGTGAGGCCAGTAATGTCTAATCTTAATGAGCACTGTACAGTGCTCTGCTCAAATGTTGGTGTGTATTGCTTTATATAAAATAATCAAATGTATGGATTTCATCATGCATAACCATAATACTGTGGATATTTATAAAATGCCCCTAAGCTCCTCTCAGTCCAAGCGTGGGGAATAACATCCAATATCCATATCAGTGCATATAACTTGTGTATGTGAGGAATCACAAATAGCTTGCATTAAACCCCAAATTATTTGAATTTGAGTCTATCTACTAAAAAAAAATACCTTCATATTCCCTGGCTGAGAAGGTGAGGGGTTTATTTTTAATCTTTTTTAGATGGTTACTTTAGTCCTAGGTCTGCTTCCCTCCTGCTGCATTTTTGACAAAACAAACCAATCTTTTGCAAAGTGTGTTTGGCCACCACAGAGCAAGCTGGATTCTTGGTAAATTGAGCATTGTCAACGTAACACCTTTGGATCCTTTTAGGATCTTCAGTGTATGCTGCCAAAAAAACCTGTTGCACCTCAGGTTTAATTTGTACTTAAGGAAATAGGCTGGGCTGTGGTGCTGCAAATCAAATTGACTAATTAACTCTGGTACTTGGCAAAAAATATTAATTTTTCTGGTTTTGTGTTTTCCTGCTCTTCTGTTATCCTCCCAATTTGTGAACTGCTACAAAATTGGCCATTGGCTGCAAAGAAGGACTAGTTAAAAATGAGTTAAAAATGAGTCTGTGTTTTTGTTGGCACAGTGTGCAACAAAAGGATGGAATAATAGTTACTCACTGTAGTAAAATTGAAGACTGAGAATACATAACACAGGAAAAATGGGAAAGCCAACCTTATCTGTATGTTTCCAGAATTCTCTGTTATGACTGCTTGCTTCTTTCTGCAGTGCAGTTGAAAGTGAGTTTGAGGTCTTGGATAGGATTCTTTGTTTCTGGGTTCTGTGTTCATTTGACATTTTTCCACTCTGATTCAAAGACAAAGGCCTTGGTGTATGGATTCAACAATTGCTCTATTTATTGTTGTTACTGGTTTTAATGGGGCAGGTCAGGAGTCCAGCACAGCCATTGTCATGCTCTAAGCAAACAATTTGCACAGCTCATTTTTGAACTAAGTGCAGTGATTTATTATCCTGTAAGACATTCTGGCTTTTTGAGACACCTTGGAGCAGATGTAGAAGGTGAAATGGGAGCAGGGTGTGCTTTAGCTCTCTTTGGCCTCTTCACTGTGGAGTGCAGTTTTTCCACTGATCAGGGGTAAAAGGTTTGGCTCTTCCATCAGTTCATCATGGTAAGCTTGGTTTTTGCACACAGGTTACTTAGGAGTTACTCAAAAAAGTAATTTTCCCTGGGATTTCTTTGTAGGCGCTATGTGAACTTTGTGAAATCAAGTTTGGGAAGACACACCCTATGTGCAGTTTGGTGAGTGTCCCCAGTGTGAGTTTTTCCAGGTTGAAAGAACCTTGTCCCTTGTTTTGGTGATGTGCAGTCGCTGTTTTAACCTCCAGAGCTCTGAGCAGCAGCTACTGGAGCCTCTCACACTGAACAATTGTTCAAATGAAGGTGGTAAAGGGAGTCCTTTTCCCTGAGAATCTATTAAAACTGGGACAACCTCGGGTTGTTGGAATGCTGAGGAGATGTTTCCATTTTGCCATCAGTGTGACCGAGTGTTGGAGGTTTGAGGGTGTGTGCAGCCACTGAAGGTGACAAAGCAGGATGGCTGACACAGCAGCTTTGAAGAACTTGCTGTTTCTCCTATTTTTAGGTTGTCTCTTTGCCATTGTGGTTGCCTAAATCTTTAAGCACAGGTGCAGGAAGAGAACTGCAAAGACTTTCCTACCTTGGAGCCTTCTTCAGTCTCTCTGTCTTTGCAGAAGATGATGTAAGTGGCACAGAAGGATGTTGACAACAGCATGGTGGGATTCTTTTGCTTTGAGTGTTTCTTTACTTTCCCAAACCATATTGTCACATTTGCCAATGTTCATCTTACTTTCAGAACAAAGTAGTTGAAAAATACTTCTCAGGGCCTGCCATTACTCTTGAGAACACCCGGGTTGTTAGCCAGTCTTTGCAACATTACCTGGAATTAGCAAGGGTAAGTATTCTCATTCCCTAAAAAAACCCCATAATATACGGGTTATTTGGTCTTGACATAGGTGAGGAATAAAATCTAAAACAATTAGCTTCTGTGTTAAATCACAGATCTTTTAGGATATGGCTGAAAGGAACTGGGGAAAAAATTAGAGGCTGTAAATATTCCTCTAAGGCTGTAAGGCATTTCAGAAAATAGCAGATCAGTTAGTCATGGGTTACAGGGGATGGTAAAGGATGAGTAAATACAGACTGTGTTAGTAGTGTGTTATACTGCTCATGTATTCACATCTTTTGTTTAACTAATGTTGACCATAAGACTGTAACAGAAGTTTTAGTGAGCTTTGTGCATTTGGTAGAATATAACAATACAGACAGAGAGCAGGACTGTGATCTGAGGGGTGTGTGCAGCCTGACAGTGTTTGTTTGGAATTGCAGCAAGAGCTGTTCAAGATCTTGCACAGCATTTTACTGAACGGGGAGACTCGGGAGGCAGCTCTGGGCTACATGGCAGCTGTGGTCAATGCCAACATGAAAAAGGCCCAAATGCAGGTAAATCAAGGGAAATGCTCTTCCTGTGATTCATCCGTCCACAAACAGCACCAGATGGCTCATGCACTGGTGGTCTGGAATGGAGGACAAACGAATTTTGAGTGCATTCTAGCACAGGCAAGAAGCCCTGTCCTCAGCCTTTGTCTCTTTCAAGGCATTTTCCATTTCTGAGGTTAATCTGCTTTATGTATTTTGTGAGTTTTCTTCCTCTCTTAGAACTGAGATGTCACTCCATTAACAGTCTCCATTAACAGCCCCATTTCTGAGGGCACCATTGCAGCTGACTGTTGAACACACTGCTGTCCCAGCTGCTGAAGTGCTGGGCTTTGCATGGGGTCTGTGGCAAATCATTCTTGAAAGAGGCCTTTTGAGCTCTTTCAGTTTCACAGATTACTTTCTGCCTCTTTCTGTGTGTTTGCTGAATGTTCTTTAGAATGACCACATACCTAAGTTAGTAACTGACTTTCCCATTGCAAGTGTCCTTCCAGAGCCACGTTCTCCATCATCTCTCCCTTTCCTTGAACCAATATAATTCAATATAATTCATTTGTTGAACTCTGTCCCTGCAGTTCCCAGGTGACCCTTCAGCCCTTTCCTTTCTTCCCCACAGACAGATGATCGTTTGGTGTCCACAGATGGCTTCATGCTCAACTTCCTCTGGGTGCTGCAGCAGCTGAGTATGAAGATCAAGCTGGAAACGGTTGATGCCATGTACATATTCCATCCCAGGTGTCGAATTGAGCTTCCCACAGATGAGACAAGAGTGAAGGCAACAATGGAGGAGGTTGCAGCCTGGATTGCTGAGCTTTGTTAGTATTCTTACTGAGCTCTGTTGAGCATTACTGTGCCTTCTGATGTGGAGGTACATGGAAGTACTTGATTCCAGCAAAGAATTCCCTTTTCCTAAATCTGAAATCCCTTTTCTTGATGCTATCTGCTTTTCCTTGTTTTAAAGTTGAATTCAAGGTCTCACCCTAGAAAAGGCAGTTCATTTCTAAATTAAATTTTAATTTTAAAGCCTCTACTGCTTTTCTGTTTTTAGACAGGGATCCATCTCTGTTTTCTGAGCCGAAATTCCCAACAGAATGTTTCTTCCTGACCCTGCACGCCCATCACCTGTCCATCCTGCCCAGCTGCCGGCGCTACATCCGCAGACTGAGGGCCATCAGGGAGCTCAACAGGTTTGCAATTGGGATTTTGGGATGGCTCAGGCTCCTGCAGCTCCCAGTGCCCTCCTCAGCATGGCAGCCAGTCTGATAAATGAATTGAAATCAGAATGAAAAATTGGGGATTTTGGGATGGCTCAGGCCCCTCCAGCTCCCAGTGCCCTCCTCTCAGCATGGCAGCCAGTCTGATAAATGAATTGAAATCAGAATGGAAATTAGTGAAACTCTTGTGGGGTGCAGACCCCCTCAGCTTTCTGCTCCTCTGCTGCCTTTGGTCCTTAGGGGATTCCTGGGTGTGTGGAGGGACTGTGGAATGATTCAGGAATTGAGATAATAGTGAGATGGAAGGTGTTGGTTACACCTCAACTTGGTGAGTTGATTCTGTTGAAAAGATAACTCTCTCAGAACATTTTAGGATTCATGACACTGCTTAGGTCATGATGATAATTAATCTGTGGTGTGGTTGGCACAGTGTGGGCAGCAGTGCCTCAGGCTCTGGCAGAGCTGCAGGGTTTCATGTCAGGGACATGTCTGACAATCAGGTCACTGCAGGGACTCGTGATTTCACAAACAAGATGTTGGGAATTGTGCCTGAGTTGTCCCAGAAGATATTTACCTTTTCCCCTCAGCTTCTGAGGTAGGACAATTTGTCACACTCTTGGGACTGCAGGAGAGAAGCCTAAGCAGTGAACTCCTAATGTTGTTGTGTACATGTAATCCAGCATGTGGTTTCCTGTTTTAAAAATGATAAATACATTATGATGTTAGCATGAATCTATAATGTTTTCCATTTCTCTTGGCATGAACTCAAACAGACTTTTACAGTTGCTAAACCTGGAAGAATACTCTGTTTAAATTAGAACAGATTTTTGTATCATCAGTATTTTCCATTGTTTATAATTGCACTCACTGCATTTTGCTAAATGTTCCTTGGCGGTAATGCCATGAGTTCATTGCAGGAATTTTGGACTGCATTTGAAATTATTTCATTTTTAAAGCACATGCAGGCCAAGAACCTGGGAAGCAGCAGAGAGCAGAGCGGGGAGAGTCCGTATATTTTAAAGGAAAAACTATTTTCCTATAAACAGCCTGTAAATTACTTGTAAAAAAGCCATATGTTGGCTTGAAAAAGGAATTGCTGCCTTTTCCTTATTTAGAATTGTTGCACGGGAGTTGCTGATGAAGCATTTCCATCCAACGGTGCAGCGTGAGGAGCTCTTGGCTTTCCTGACAGCAGGAGGAGTTAGGGGTCAGCATTTTCCATGAATTGCTTAGTTCCACTTGCCACTGGAAAACATCTTTAGATCTTGTTAGTAAAGAAATTACACTGGATATTTTTCTGCTGTAGGCAGAGATTGATGTGGAAGTGAATTTGTGTTTGGCAAAGGGATGAAAAGGAACTGTATTCATGCAGTTCAGTTGTAATCAGCTGCTCTTCCTAAAAAGCATTAAGATATGGGAATATGTAGAATTATTTTAATGCAAATGGTATCTAATGTAGGTTTACATGTGGGGCAGCTTAAGAGGATGGGTCAGGAAGGGGAGGAATATCAGCCCTCCTTACACCAGTAAATGGGGAGATGGGAGACTGGATCATTCATGTTCTGAACTCCTGCAAGCCTGAGTGGAGCAGAGTGTGAGAAGTGTAGAACAAAACTCAAAAAAATCATCTGGAAAGGGGAAGGAGTACAGGATATAGACCTGCAGCTTTCTTGTTTCTAACCAGACTCTCTGCTGGCCACCCCTTTCTTCCTGAGCTGATTTTGTCTTCCATTGTTCTTTTTGATACTAGAGGATGAATGAAATCTGTCTCATTAACTGAACCATCCTTTCCTTGTGCTAAGGTTTAATTTTCATGGCATCCATTTAACCTTCCTTTGGAATGACCATAGGTTTCAGTGTGGAAAAAGGGGAACTGGTTTGTCAGGAAGGATAAAGCCCTTGTGTCTCATCCCTCTGGTGTTTCTGACATTGATGGGTTTGGAGCTGTTGTACCTGGGGCCTGTGAGTGCTGCCTGTGCACATGTGCAGTCTGCATTTACAGAGCCATCATCAGATGGGGAACTTCTTTGAAAATGATCAGCTTTTTTCTCCATATGACCTTGGTATTTAGCAGTTAAGTCAGTTAAATGCCTTGTGCTGGCAGCATCTTCCCTCTCTGTCATGATAACAGTTACTGCATCTGCTTTCCAGGACTGTTGAAGATTTGAAAAACAATGAAAGTCAGTGGAAGGATTCCCCTCTGGCCACCAGGCATCGAGAGATGCTGAAACGCTGCAAGACACAGCTCAAGGTCTGTAAGTGATTCAGTTCTCAGCTAAAAATGCTTTTGTAGCCTGTCTGGGTGTTGATTTGGTGTCCTGATGTTTAAGTGCAACTTCTCTCTGGTGCTGTTTGGAAATGTGGATTTGAGCCTCTGAGCCATGTGAGTGGAGCACTGGATGGTGGTCATGATACAATACAGCATTAGTGGTGAATTTAAAATTCACAATAACGCCAATACAAAAATTCTGTGTTTTTTAATTGGGGAGACAAAGGGACCGTGCTTTGTTCAGGAGAGGCTGTGTGTGCACAGTCCATGCACAAGGTAGGAGCTCTCAGGGACTGATCTCACACAGGATTCCTGCAAAGATGAATGAGCTGCTTTTTTAGGCCTGTTCTGCTTAGATCTTCCTCGTAGAAATCGTCACAAATTTTCTGAGCTGTAGCACCGAAATGGCTTTAACTGCACATTTTCCTACTTTGGTACCTTTGTTACTTCTTTCATTGTTCCCATGAAGTTTGTGAAAGGCACATCTGTCCCTGCAATTCTGAATTAAATTTTACTTGCTGTGTTGGGGCTTATGTGCCTTATTTTCTTGAAATAAGAGTGTATTGTGAGAAGAGACCAGTGTATAATTGTGATTCACAGATATATTGATAATCTTGGGGAGAGCCTTCAGATTCCTTTATGTTGTCTTGCCCTGGATTAGTTTTTGTGTGCATGTTCTGCAGAAACTGGTGAGGTGCAAGGCTTGTGCAGATGCTGGTTTGCTGGATGAAAACTTCCTCAGGAGATGCCTCAATTTCTATGGCATGGTGATTCAGCTGATGCTTCGCATTCTTGACCCTGCCTATCCCAAGTGAGTGTCAGAATTATCTGGGGAAGTTGTAGCAAAGATATTTCACATCATGTTAGATTGCTCTCTGAATTCAGCAGTTCTGGAGTTATTTTTACATGCAGTGTCTGCACTGTCCGTGGTTGTTCCTTTATGTATATCAAATGACAGATATCCTTGCATGGAATATGTGTGTTATTCAGACTTTAATGTGCAGTTGGGTTTGGGGAGGCTCCCTTAGATGTGTTTGGTACCCTTCAAATACTGACATGGATTTTTAAAAAGTCCATTTCAGAATTAGTATGGAGGGTTCCCATAGAACAATTTCATGAAAAGTGAGCACATGACTCACACTTTCTGCTTAACCCTACTGGTTTACTGTCCTGTTTGTTGTCTCTTTTATTTTACAGCATAAAATTGCCTTTAACTCCTGAGGTTCCGAAAGTATTTGCAGCATTGCCAGAGTTTTACGTGGAAGATGTTGCTGAATTTTTATTTTTTATTGTACAGTAAGTAAAGTTATATTTGAAGGAAAGTTGTAGCACCACTTGCCCCTGGAGCAGGTGGTGTGTGTGTAATTTCTGGGTGCAAAAGGATTGTGCAGTCAATGTTCTGTTGTTCACAGCAGCCAGGTTATGCATGACAGCATTTTCAGCCATAATGCACAGATGAGCTCCACAGACCCTTCTAACCTGCATTTTTCTTAAGGAACTTGAAGGTTTTTTTGTTCCCACCCCAGGAATTTTCATTATGGTTTGCAGGGAGGCCTTTTGATCTTGTGATGTGTTAAATCATCACTAGAATAATATTTTTAAAAAGCTGTAGGTTAAGAAGTAGAAGATGAGGGTTGGAGTTTTTAATTTCATTTTCCTCTCTCCCTGTTGCAGATATGCTCCTCAAGTGCTGTATGAGCCCTGTACTCAGGACATTGTGATGTTCCTCGTGGTGATGCTGTGCAACCAGAACTACATCCGAAACCCTTACCTGGTGGCCAAGCTGGTGGAGGTGATGTTCATGACAAACCCTGCTGTTCAGCCCCGCACACAGAAGTTCTTTGAAATGATTGAGAATCATCCTCTCTCCACTAAATTGTTGGTCCCCTCCTTGATGAAGTTTTACACAGGTGAGTGCTTTGGCTGTAGCTCACTGAGTGTGCAATAGTGGGCAGAGGCCAAAGCTGTTGTAACCATCAAAAAACAAACAAAAATAAACAAAACCCAAACAAAAATAAAACAGAAACAAACAAAAACCCCAACACCCCACCAGACAATAAAACAAGCAAAACCCCATCAAAAAAATCCCAACAAACCCAAAACAACCCAGCTAGATCTTGGCTCTTGTGAGGATGAGGCTTTATTGCTCAAGACTTGGGGGAAATAGCATTAGATGGAATGTTGAGAATTCCAGTCCTTGTGCAAGCTGTTGTGCACTGACAGCTCGAGCAGTGCAAATTGATGTGCCAAGTGCTTTTATGGTCTTTAGATTCCAAAATTAAAGCTTTTGCTTTGCTTTGCTTCGAAAGGAATATTGGGATTTTAAACCCCTCACTGCAGTTATGCTAGTCCTATAGATTTGGATGTTTCAGAAGAATTTTTGCACCCATAACAAAGCTGACTATTTTTGTAGAGTACCCCGAGTTTTCCTAGTGAAATTATAGACTGTGGGATGAAGAGTGGAGTTGAATAGGGCAGAATGTTTTGGTTTCTGAGGGATTTTCAGAGATGAGGTTGGATCTAGATTAGAAAATGTATAGGGCTGCTTCTTTTAGTTGTAATTAAGATGGAGACTTCTGAATGGGAATTGAATTTCATCTCTTAATCTCTTCTCTGTGTGCTTGGGGCTCATCACATTGGAGGCATAGGGAGAGCTGTGGTGCAGTGAATCCTGGAGGGGAAGTTTTGGGATTTGTTCTCTTTTGCAGATGTGGAACACACCGGAGCCACCAGCGAATTCTATGACAAGTTTACAATCCGCTACCACATCAGCACCATTTTCAAAAGCCTCTGGCAGAACATAGCTCACCATGGTACATTTATGGAAGAGTTCAAGTGAGTAGGAGGTTGTGTCACTGCTTGCTGTGTGCAGCTGCTGGGGCAGGGAGCTGAGGGGTCATTCCAGCAGCAATGGGTGCTGCTGCTTTTGTTGTACCTTCCATGGCACAGCATGTTCTCCCTTCCAGCAGAACTGAGTGTTCTAAGCTGAGCTCTGGACACCACAGTCAGCTTGGCTGGGGCAGTGGGATCATTGGAAAATGCAGAGTGCTGCTGGGTCTCAGTGTGCTCTGCCCTGATTGCTGTGTGTCCATCTTTGCAGCTCTGGGAAGCAGTTTGTTCGCTACATCAACATGCTGATAAATGACACAACTTTCCTGCTGGATGAGAGTCTGGAGTCCCTAAAACGTATCCATGAAGTGCAAGAGGAGATGAAGAATAAAGAGCAGTGGGACCTGCTGCCCAGGGTGAACACAGCTGTTTTTCAAAGTGCCCTTTACTTATTTTTAATTTTTCAATACAAGACCATTTTAAAAACTTTCTATAGGAGGCAGCCCCAAAGAACTGCTTATGAGAAGCAGTTCTCAATGCTTTTTCTTGCTGCCAGCATGGCCACAGTCACTTTGGATGACATTCTGCTAAAAACCATCATTCTGCCTAGTTATGTTGTGGCTGGCAAAAGAGTGGTGTGAAGTGGAAATAGTATGAAGTTTCAAATTTCTGTGCACTTAATTCTAAGTGGAGAAATGGAGACTTTAACCTTCCTGAGGTTTGGGAAGATGCTCGCCAGTTGAATTGACTTCAAGGAATAGAAGCTTTTATTCTGTTAATGCATTGGTCCTTGGTAGGTTCAATGCAGACAATTATAGTCCTGTACCTCAGAGCTTGGCCTGATTAAACAATAATTGTGTGTGTTGACCCACCAATGTCAGGTATTTCTATTTTAAAGTTATTGATTTAAAAAAAAAAAGTACAAAGGGAAAAGCTATAAAGGTCTTGTTTGTTAAACATATTCTGGTTTGCTCTTCTGAAGCCTTTCTTCTTGTCTCTGCCACCAGCAAGGTAAAGCCATTACTGCAGTTACAGAATGAGCTGGGACATCATCTACAGATGGTTCCACTGGGGAGTGTTTGTTGTTTATGATGGTGCACAAATTAGAGAGAACCTCATTTGACTCTCAGATCCCAAGCTGGTTTTGAAGTACTGGCATTTGGATGGAAAGGAAGCATAACCCAGTTCTGCAGCTGAGGGAGCAGTTAGAGGATGTAAACAGACTCAATAACCACAGGGGCTTGTTCTGCTGTTTGCATTTGTTCTTTAGTGTTACAGAACTGTGGAAAATTGGTACAGACATTAGTAGTAGGTAACAAAAGTGAGCAGATGTACCTTCGATTAAAAGATGTTCCACATCTGTATTTGAATTACTGTGTGTCCTTCTGTCTGGATCCCCTGGCATTGTGGCTCTCAGGTTTTGATGGATGATGGTGATGATGATGATGATGATGATGCAGGAAATGCCATGGATTTGTAACCCCTGTGTTTGTTTTGTAGGATCAGCAGCAGGCCCGGCAGTCTCAGCTGGCTCAGGATGAGCGTGTGTCCCGTTCATATCTTGCCCTGGCAACAGAAACTGTTGATATGTTCCATATCCTTACTAAGCAGGTCCAAAAGCCTTTTCTCAGACCTGTAAGTCCTGCTCAGATTTAAGATGGTTCCCTGCTTCTCTAACATCTCTGGATAGTAACCTGGAAAAGTTTGGTAGCACTTGGTCTCCATTCTCCTCCCCTTTCTCCAACTCATTAAAATCTAAATTGCTGTTGATGTTATTTGATGTTGAGAGCATTACCTGAGTCACTGAGTTGGTGTGATCCTTCCAGACAGAAACTGCTTGCATGACATTTTGACTGTCAGACATGCATAAAGAGCAGACACTTCCTGCAAGCCTACTAAATGAAAATTTTATTAGTTAATAATTCCTGCTCTTGTTGTGAGCACATCTATGTTTTCACACTGTGATCTGTGTTTTGCTCTGCTTTTGTAGGAACTTGGACCACGACTGGCTGCTATGCTGAACTTTAACTTACAGCAGCTGTGTGGCCCCAAGTGCCGTGACCTGAAAGTTGAAAACCCAGAGAAATACGGGTTTGAACCAAAGAAGCTGTTGGACCAACTGACTGACATTTATCTGCAGCTGGATTGTGCTCGCTTTGCTAAAGCAATTGCTGATGATCAGGTGAGTTCCAGAATGAGCAAGGAAAAGTGCAAAAGCACTGTGGACAAACAGGACTTTGCAGAACATTCTAGAAGCATTTCATCTTGCCTGTGTGCTCAGCCAGTTTGTCTTCCAGACCTGCAGTTTGTTTTCCTTCAGCAGATCATTTCTGATCCTGTTCATATTCTGTCTGCTCTTTGTTAGATGGGTGTTCCCAGAGTTTTCCAAGCTATAAACATACATAAATACCTGTAGCACTGTGCACACAGAGGGTATTTCCTGAGCATGATGTGCTCATTACCTGCAGCCTCATTGTAAATCAGAAACACTTTGCCCTTGGTGAGTGGGAGAACTGAGGCACACAGAGTTTGGACTCCCTCCCTCTTCCTCACTGAAACAGAGCTGGGATCAAGAGCCTCATTTAACAAATCCAAGTTCATTCTCTAGATTAATAGTGTTCAAATTGTATTCCCTCTGAAATCACTTCATTAAATGGCTGTATAATAAACTGACAAAGCACAGCATGTTGGAGCCCATTAACGACACCTTTGAACTCCTCATGGTCATGTTGAGAGCAGGATAAGCTCGTGCTCCTCTGTGTTCTTGTCAAGTTGTCAAACCACTGAGTCACATCTGTCTGTGCCTGTGTCTTACAGTGCAAACTTTGCAAAGTGTAGAGGGGAAAGATTGTTCCCAGTGGCTCCTTGGGATTCAGTTCACGTGAAGCTGTTTGTGTGTCCAGTGAGGCAGCGGTGTTGGGGTGGCTCAGGATAATTTTTCTGTAGTTATTTAAGTTCTGATAATTGCAGATTATACCAGTAGCACTTCTGAAATAACCTTACAAGTTTGCATGTGTATAATGAGTATTTTTATGCTGTTCAGTGTCTATGAAAGTGAAGGTGTTATCCATCATTCATCCATGCCAGCCACAGCAAATGCACAGACTGGTGCAGGGATTCAAAGGGAAGAAACCTGTGGGTGTGAGAACTGGAAAAAAGCTTCATTAACAAAGTGGCCCTTCATAAAAAAGGATTGGGGGGAGTGACCGGTGTCTTGGAAACTGTCAGTGACAGGAAAGAAACCCCAAGGAAATGTGTGGTTAGTTAATGGCTACTGGTATTGGGAGAAAAAAACAAAACAAACAAAAAGTTGCTTGATCATGGCAGGATCTCTGTAAAGCATTTGGAGACGTGTCCCATTTGCAAATGGCAGCAGTAGCAGAGGGAATCTGCAAAGGTTTCCAGAGGCCTGGGCACGCTGCCATGGCTCTGCTCCCTGTGAGCACAGAAAGGAGTCTGGGTGGGCACTGTGTGCCCTGGCTGCTCAATGCATTCCTGCTGCAGTGTGCTGGAGATGAAAGGACTGGGGCTCTGTGGAACGCTTTAAAAACCCCAAGGGAAAGAGAAATCTGTGAGACTTTGCCTGTTTTGTTTTGTCATATAATTCAACCTTGCACTGTAAAGTAAGTAACATTTTTTATTAAAAGGTTTATGTCAAAACATGGCATTGTGAATTTAAAAGAAAATGCTGTGTCTATAGAATACAAACAGCTACAAAAGTCCTCTCCTGGCTTTCTTTTTCATATGAAAGTAATGCTTGCATCAGTTGCGTTTGGTCTGTCTGGATATTCCTACTGCACTGGGTGGCAAATTTCCAGCATTCACTCTCTCTGAGCTGTCTTGCTATTTTTGCAACATCGTGGGGTGGGTTTTTTATTAGTTCTTGTTTGGATTAGGAGAAAAAAAATCACTTCCAGTACTGCCTTGCACATTATCAGACAAGTTATGAATTTAAAGAAAAAGATATTTTATGCTGTACTTTCAGTTGAGACTTGTGAGAGCAAGAATACAGACAGGAGAATTTCAAGACAGATGTTTTGTCTAAGATCAGTTCTAATAATCATATCAGCCTCTCTGAGTGTCTTCTTTTTTTGGTGATGTTGCCTTTTTTTTCTGATGCTGAACAGGTCTACAGTGGTGATGACCAGTAAAAAAAAATCATAAGTCTACCTCAAAGTTGACATTTTGGTGTTTGATGAATGCTACCTAATAGTATGTACTTCGGTGTAAGGTTGAGTTTCATTGATCCATTCCTCTGCAGTTTTAAAAAGGCATTAAAATATCTTTAGCGTTTTTATGGCATGTAAGGATACTACAACTCAGCAAAGTTGTCTTTTTATGCTTTGCTTGTAGAGGTCTTACAGTAAAGAGCTCTTTGAGGAGGTTATCTCCAAGATGAGAAAGGCTGGAATCAAATCTACCATAGCAATAGAGAAATTCAAACTGCTGGCAGAGAAAGTGGAGGAAATTGTTGCCAAGAACGCCCGTGCAGAGATTGATTACAGCGATGCTCCAGATGAATTCAGAGGCAAGTGGAGCTTTCTAAATCCTAACTGTCCAGGAGAAGAGGGATTTCCTGTGTTACTTTGATTCCATATGTTTATAGAAACTATATACTGTTTATGAAGCCTTGCCTCTTGCTGTGTAAAATACTGTAAGGGTTTAAATCTGTTGAAGCATTTGCTGTAACTTCAGCAGTGGGTTCTGCACTGGGGCTTTATGGGCAGATCACATTTTTAGCGGTTTTCTCAGTGTAATGAGGAGACACTTGTGCCCTCAGATCCCCTGATGGACACTCTGATGACCGACCCTGTGAGGTTGCCCTCTGGAACCATTATGGACAGGTCAATCATCCTGAGGCATCTGCTGAACTCTTCCACTGATCCTTTCAATCGTCAGACGCTGACGGAAAACATGCTGGAACCAGGTAGAGTGGGTCAGCAGCCATGGAGGGTGGGCTGGGGAACAGCCTGGGCAGCTCTGTCTGTCACAGCACAGGGGTAATGGTTCTTTCAGCTTGCACAGAAAAGTTCATTGCTTTTGCTTGCCCTTTTTCTGGGGGAAAACCCTCGCTCACTCCCTTGCTTTCATAACTACTGGGCTGAAAAACCTGATAATACGGCACTGAGAAATGGCTGTTGGTCACAAGGGACTTACAGTACTATCACCGAGTAATTTAATTTTTTTTCTCTTTCTTTTTTTAACCTTACTAGTGCCAGAACTTAAAGAGCAAATCCAAGCCTGGATGAGAGACAAGCAGAATGACCATTAAAAATTGCCTTGCAGTGCACGCCGCAGCAATGGGAGAGCAGGGCGTGGGCTGCTCTGGCAGGAGCAGAGCAGAACATTTGGAGCTGTTGGTGGCATTGGCACAGGCACGGCACTGCCTCGCAGCAGTGACCTGGAGCATGTGGACGAGGAGAAAAGCAGCTTCATTCTTGTACATATATTTAAGTGATAACGATGGTCAATAACATGGAGGACAAGCTAGGAAGTTACTTATGTTACAAAACTGTCCTTCAGTATGTCACATTTTGGAGTTTTTACAGCTGAATTATTTTAGCAAAGACGAATGGATCAGGGCAGCATCCCTTCAGCCTTGTTTTTTACCGCCAGATGTCCGTTAATTTGATTGTGGTTAGAACCTTGGACATTTTGCTGCTAAAGTAACCTTTTTCTCTTTCCCTTCCTTTCTTTCTGTTCCACCCATCAAACCTGCACTGCTGTCTTTTTCTTTTGCAATGCAAAACAACAAACCCTGTGAAAATCAAAATCATTCCCCTGCCCTTAAAAGAACATATTCTGTGCGATAACTGTGCCTGCAACAGTATTCATCTTGGGATCCTATTTTTATATTACACATATTTGCCTATTTGGTTTTTAATTGGTGTTAGACACAAGGATAATTTCAAAAAAGCGAAGACTCATACATAGATTTTAATTTCCATTCCTTGAGATACCCATTTCCTTTATGTTGATCAAGATGCTCTGGTACTTGTGAAAAGCCTTGAGATAGAAATGTTAAAACAGCTGCCATGAGTGAGATGCTTGGGAATACCAGGATTTCAGTGACTTTTAAAAATACAAAATACATTCTTTTAATGCTGCAGATCTATGCTAACTGACAGTTCTGAGCCACTGGAGCTTGTCCGCAGAGAGCAGATACTTTTATCCTTGGAGGCTGCAGTTTGGGGCAGGGGTCATTTTTTATGTTGCATACCAATTTGTATCCATGGCTTGGCCTTACCAAAGCAGAAAGGGTGCAGGAAATGTAGAATTACGTTTTTAAAAAAAAAAAAATTAAAAAAAATTCACAAACATTTTTATATTACTGCCCCCTGCATATGATACTTGAATTTCCTTTTTGAAAAGGATTTGAAACCACAGTGTTTTAAAATTAAGTTGGGAAAAAAGGTTGTTTTTCTTTTATTTGTTTTTTCGCCATGTCTTCTGTTCAATTCCTGACTCTCTTGAACTACAATAAATGATACACACTCGCACAGAATGTTTCCTTTGTCTTTCTTGTAAGTGTATCAGTGAAAATATAAAAATACAAATGATTGAGTGTCTTTGTTCAGGTTTGCTGATAGTGATTTTATCTGGAGATAACTTGTTAAATTCTGTGGAAAATTGCAGTGCACACAGGTAAATGTTTTACCAAAAATTCTATGGAGCTAGCTCTTTTAAATGCAGGTATAAAATGGAAATGCTACAGTTTTGGGTTTTGATAGCAGGATATAGAAATATTTTCCTTTGGTGTGGGATGTTTTAATCAACATAATGCCCTTCAGAATCTGAATTTATATTTATTCTGCCATTGTGTCAGACTCTGACCTGAGGAATATAAATAGCAAAGTGCATTACTGAGATGTTTTGTCTTATTATGGCATACATCTATCATTTGAAAACTTGTCAGTGCAGATATTGCACAAGACACAAAGTCTTGACATAAGTGGCCAAAGCAATTTTATCTGGGGAACTAGTATCAACTAGTTCAAAGGTGTGAGCTCAGACAAGTGTTTCCCAAATTCTGCATTTGTGAACAGAATAATGAGATGTATTTTAATACAAGCAGCTGAAGTGCCATTCTGTTGTGCCACAAAGTGAATCAAACCCCTGTCTTTGAGTAGATAGTGGATATTTACCTTTTTAAATGCAGTACAGAGGTTTCTATTGGAGCCCACAGAAACCATCAATGGATGGAGTTCCACTCGACATTTCCATGGATGTGCAGAGTAGAAATGTCCCTGAGCTGGGAATGCCTTATCCCACAGCAGCTGATTCACACTCACATTTACAGAGTGCATTTCGTGGAACTTGGAGCTTCTGTTGGAGCACTGGTTCTGTCCTGCACTAGAGACTGCAGAAATTCCTGGGGCAAGTGCTGGTGCTACAGCAATGCAATCCAGGACAATTGATTCTATTATATCACAATTTATACTTATGTAATGGCCCAATTCCCAGCTCTGTCAGCAAGGACAGCTCATGCTGTTAATGGCAGGATGGCAGCAGTGCTGTCAGTCAGCAGGAGCTGTACCCTGACAGGAACATTGTCCCAGAGTGAAACTGTGCCCTTAGCACTGAGTTACACCTGCCCTCTGCCCCGCATTTACACAGCTCCCTCTGTGGGAATGGACCTCAGTCATTGGACTAACCAACTATTTATCTCTATTAATAAATAAACGCTGGAAAGTGCTGCTTTCCTGGTGTAGTAATGCTCAAGGACACTTTCCTTCAGCTGAGGATCTTTGTCATGTGGCTTTTCTTGAAAAAGAACATCTAAATTCTTGATTTAAGCACACACATGCTTGCAGGGAATTGAAAGTTTCTGCTTTTTCCAGGACTGTGGTGGTGTCAGAAGACAGAGTAAGAATGATTCATTTCCTGTAGGGGAACGGACTCAAAGTTTTTTAAATAGAATTCGCAGAATAATATATTAGAATTCCTCTTAAGTATACTTTTTGATAATTCCAAATTACCCAAGGATATCTGACTTTCAAAAATGGTATTGAGAAGACCACTCTAAATAAATTGAGCTAAAGTGCTGGATTCTGTACTGTTTTCCATCACGTAACTGGATATTCTCTGACTGTTTCTAGCAGAGTTGTTCAAGGCTCTGTGACCAAGGAGTGACTGACGGTGCAGGAGCTGTTCTGGGTGAGCTCCCCAAACTTGGGCATTGCAGGGATGCAGGAGCTGCTGTTCCTAGGAGACACCACACAAACTTTGCTTCAATAAAATTAATCACACTGCTATTGCCATGCTGGGCTCCAGCACACACCCAGTGCCTGGGCAGGAGATTTGGAAACCGCTTCGTGTTTTCTGAGGTGTTCTCTCCCTTTTCAGAGAATTGCTGACCTCATTCTGCATCGACCTAGGGAGAAGTTAGCGTCTTACACCACACTGAAACCACCTTTAAATCCTCTGTCACATCAATAGGAATTGTTCTAAAGTTCAAATAATGGTGTTTTCTGGGACATAGGAAAGCCACCTATTTCTGATTTGTTTCTATGGCAATATTTCCCTAAACCCCCTGGTCAGCCATGTATTGTTTGTCTCCTGTTTGTTGTCAAAACTGCAGATGAGACTGGCAAAGGGAAACAGTCACATTTCACCAAAGTAAGAAATAACTCATTCTCCCAAAAAAACTGAAACTGAAGGGGAACATAAGGGACATAGTGGACACCAACATAGCTAAAAGCCAGGAGGCTGGGAATGGAAATAAAGCTTGTTCTGAAATGAGAAATCGCAGGTCCTGCATGTTCTCAACATCTTAATTCAAATTTGTATGTGATGGTATATAAAATATATGTAATTAAGGCATTTCATGTAACATAATTGTATTTAAGATGCTTATAAGCTTAAAAACGAATCCGTTTCTAACAGCAGAAATGATCAAATTGCAAATAATGAGAAGGAACTTTAAAGCTAAATTATTGCCATAAAAATAAAATTTTACTATGAAAATATGCATTAAATTATTGAAAGTATGATAGTTAATATGGCCTCATTGACTAAATTAAATCATTTACCTAAAAATACATTATGAGATCTACAAAAATAACTCGGGCTGCTCAAGGAACGTTTTGAAGGGAGGGAGGAAGGGCAACTAATCCGTCCCCTCCAAGCTATCACCCTTAGGCCTAGTTTAGGATTGTAAACCGCACTGGATCACAGTGAGTCGGAGCTGGGGAATTCGCTGCCTCAGACACCGCGTTCCACAGCGGGTGCGCACCTGCCGCGGGATCTCGGGCCGGGGGCGCCACCGGCCGCGCACATTACGCTGCATCGCAGCTTTTTTTAGCCCGTTTATCCACACACCGCCCTGTGTCCTTGTTTATCCACACACCACGCTGCGTCCTTGCTTTCTTTGGCCATAAGCTCCTTTTCCCCTCACATCCCCGGAACGCAGCCGCCGCCTGACGGACGCGCACGGACACACCGCGGCGGGGCGGTGCTGCGGCCCGGCTGGCTCGCGCCGCTCCTGATTGGCTAGGCGAGGAAGATTCCGAGTTCTGATTGGCTGGAGCTGGCGAGGGGCCGCCTCACCGCGCCCCCGCTGCGCGGCGGAGGGATCGCCCGGCGGGCGGGTGGCGCTGCGGTCGACCCCGCCAGGCGGCGCTCGCGGCGCAGGGCTGTGATTGACAGCCGGGCGGGCGCACGCGGGCTCTCGCTGCGCGCCATTGGCGGGCTGCGCGAGGGGGCGGGGGCCGCGCGCGGTGATTGGCGGAGCGGGGCGCAGCCCGTTCTCCTCAGTGCGGGAGCGGCGCTCGTTCCTCCCGGCGCGGCTCCGCTCCGCTCCCTCCCCTTTCTCCCCTCCCTCCTTCCCTCCTCGCCCTTCCTGCTCCATTCCGCGGGGGGGGTCTCCCGGCCTCGCTGGGAGGACGATGGGATGGCCGGGTTCTTCTCGCTGCGCTGCCCCGCCGGCTGCTGACCCGCAGCGCCCGCGTCCCGCGGACACCCCGCGCCAGGTGAGGGGGCTGCGCTGAGGGGTCGCTGCGCTGGCGGGGGGGCGGAGCGGAGCGGAGCGGAGCGGGGCGGGGTGGGCGATGCCGTAATGCGGAGGGGGAGGCGGCCGTGCTGCCGTACGCATCTGTGGGGCCCCGCAAAGGGATGAGGAGCGGAGCGGGATGGATGGATGGATGGATGGATGGAGGGTGGATGGAGGGATGGAGGGATGGATGCATGGATGGGTGCATAGCACTCGATGCCCTGGAGCTGTCAGGGCAGCAGCGCAAGGGCGTGGGGCCCCGCTCGGCCTTGCCATCTGCCCGATGCATCTCCTCCTCTCCCGGGATGCGTCCCTCCCTCCCCTCCCTTCTCTTTCTTCCTTCCCTTCCTCCCCATCTCTCCTTCCTTCCTTGTTCCCCGGGTGGCGGCTCCCCGGCCTTTCCACGGGCTGGCTGCCGCCCGCCGTGCCGCGTTCCCCGTCCCCCCTGTTTCCAGCCGGGATGCGGCGGAGGCGGCCCGGGGCTGTGGAGGGATGGTGGCTGTCGGGCGGGCCGTGTCCCCGTGTCCCCGTGTCCCGGTGGCCGCACAGCGGCTGTGGATGCTGAGGCGGCCATGTTGCGATGATGAGCTGACAATCCTGGCCGCTCGCTCGCTCGGGAGCGGCTCTGGGCACGGCGGAATGGGGGCATTCACTGCGGGCTGCATTCGCCACACCACAGGAGCGATTTCTGCCTGTTTCACACAATGTAGCATAATGTTCATACCAGATTCTGAAGGATATTTCTCCTCTTAGCTCAGTTCTTTTTGCCGTTGCACAATCCAGTGTTGGTAAATAGCCATGAGTGCATGTGATCAGGTTTCAGTGGCTCGCCAAGTTCTGCAGCACTGGTGGATCTGGCATCTGCACCTGGTACAGATATAGCCGAGCGTGTGTGTGTGACTTCAGCTGAGGGGTCACACTGGCAGCACTGCCCGAGCCTCGTGGGCCACTAAAATTGGCTCTGTTTGGGGCCCCTCGTTCAGAACCCCCTGCTCCCCCAACAGTTCTTTTGCCAACTTTCCATATGCTAATCTCCGACCTCGCTTTATTTATTTAGAGCTGTTACATTAATTGAGTTACAAGCAATTTTTTTGTTTCAACGTTAGCGCATTCTGTGATACGCAAATATGACCCAGTGACTGGTTATCTTAAATAGAAGTGGTTCTTCTTTATTTGTGATATCTGGTGGGGTTTTTTTAATTTGAATACAGAGCAGAGATACAGATTTTGAACATTGTTTTGTAACCACTTCGACTTTGTTGCAGACTTCTCTGATAATAATATGAATCTAAATCCCTGCTCTGCTTGTAACTGTACTTAAGAAAAGATAACAGTATGTTTTTATTTTGAGATTGCATAAAAATTGGTTTGCCAGAACTTTCAGATACATCCATGGATTCAAGTCTTAATGTTTCTTCAAGTGTTTTTGTGAAAGTCCAGATTTATTGGCTTTGTCAACTTGAATACCAGTAAATGAACAAGATATTTAGATGATTTGCTTAATGACACACTTTAATTTTAAAATCTCACTGTGTGACTTACAGGGTGGGTATCTTCTAATAATGGTTTAAAATAGGTATAAAGCTAGAATGTAGCATTTGCTTTTTGCTGATGAAGCTCACTAAACAACTCAAATATCACCTCCCAGCTGTTCTGGAGTCAATGGTAGATCACCTCAAAGACACTCATGCAGTTCCCCTCTTGGTTACTGCTTGGGTTCATCCAGACTGAACCTTAAAAGAGACACATCTGGTAGGCTCCTGCCAAGGCTTTAGGGGGATGATTCATTCTTCATGGATGGCAGCCTTCTAAGCCTATAATGAACATTAAAAAAAAGTTGTCTTTTATTAATATTGTTCTTCTAAATCTGTACCACAGACTCTTCGCGTATTTTGGTTTTCTCTCTTTCAAGTTATGTTTCCACCCTTTAGTCAGCATTTTGTAGTAGGAAGTGATATTAATGGTAAATGTGAACCCTGAAAAACCGGTTGCAATTTATTGTCTGTGATGCTCTGCAACTTGGGGCTCATTTTGCCTTATTTTACCATTCTGTTTAATGAGGGCAACGCTGCCTTTATAAAATTAAAGTTACTGGTAAATGGAAAAACCCCTCAAAACCCCATCAGCATAAATGTATGGAAAGCTTGGCAAATTATGGTGGTTTTATTTCATTTTCTTATTAATGAAAACGAAATCTTGCATGGTGAATTGATACTTAAAACATCTGAAATCCATGTTGAAATACGAGTAGATGTTTTGCTTACCTCAGCTATGAAAAATAGAATTGAGAACAAATAAGATTTAAAATTATACTGCATTTAATTTTCCATCAGCACAAACGTTAGGGTTGGCTAAAATTGGAAACTGCAGAAGTCTGGCAGTTAAATTTTCATGTTGCAGGTGATTTTGCAACCTGTTCTGTGAGAATCTCTTCAGAGCTGTGTTTCAAACTGTCATTTAGCTGGTGTAAATGGAGTCTCTGGAGGTGTGATTTTCATGTTTTCTTATTGTGAATGTTTAGAGGTACTTGAGAACATGCATAGATTTACTTTATTGTGGATTATTTTTTCACACCACCCTCTGTTTGCCAGCTTTCCATAGAGTGGCTATCTGCAGAAATTAATGCAGTGTTCTGAGAGGTGATTTTATAAAAAACATCAGAAAAAAATCTTCATGGGACTCTACAGTAAGAGGGGAAAGCAAACTCCTTGCATTTTTTAAATAATATTGTAAGAACACATTGGACAGAGTAAATGACGTCACTGAACTTGATAAAAGTGAGCGTTTTGCAGTTGACAGATTATTAAATAGTATTTCATAGACAGGATGCTGCGTGGCCATGTCCAGTAACATTCCTGCTTCTAGCAGCAATATTCAGGGTCAGGTGGATAATTGTTCTGGGTTGTGTGGGGATTAGTCTTGTCACTTGGCTTTGGTGGGAGGGCTCAGGTCCTTACGCAAGGGTCCTGTTAGGGAGGGAGAGCCAAAATCCAGAGGCTGCATTCTGGGCTGGAGCAGTTTATAATGAAAGTGCTGTTTGATACTTTGTTCCACGCAAAAGTCAGCACCTCTGAGCAAGAGGGAATGAAACAGTCTCCAGAACAGCCCGGAGTATTTGAATATCATGTGAATTCATTCCCTGTAGTTTTCTGCTCTGTTCCATATTCAAGATTTTAGTGAAGCTTCTTAAAATTCCATCCTAACCCAGAGCTGACGGAGTGGCTGTGTCGTTAATCATGGCTCAGCCAGTTTGCTGTACCAAAGACATTGAGATTCAGTTGGCTGGCTCCTAAAGACATTCTTTAGTCTGATGAGATACCTCAGGTACCTGCAAAAATAAGGAATGTTTTGAATTGCTTCTACTTGAGGGAGTGATTTAATTTCTGCCTTCACAATGTGATGGCCTTAATGAAGTCATTCAATTTTATTAAAAACTTCTTGTACTGTAGGAAGATGTGTCATAACTTGAATTAAGCATGTGTTAGTGCTTTTACCAGCTGTAGAACTGACTTTAGAGCTGAAATGCTACTGCTTTAGACCTGCCAGTGAGTTTAGTATTTCTGTGATGTCCACTCTGAAATGAGCATTTCATTGGATATATGGTGTATCAATGACCAGAAGGGATGTCACAGTGTCTGGGCTGTGCATGGTTGAGCAGGATTGAGTTCTGCCCAGGGTGGAGAAGGTTCCAGATAGAAATGTCTTGTTGAGTCAGACCGAGGATTAATCCAGCTCTGAATCCTCTCTTCAGCAGTGGCCATAGCAGATATTTAGAATATAAAGATAAATCAAACATAGATCATGTTTTCTCACTATAGTAGTCTAAGTTCTCTGTGTCTGTGCCGTGGAGGCTTTCGTAGCCAAGGTAGGAGCTTTTTAGTAGAATTTCTCAGTTGTAGACCAACGGAAAAACTTGCTTCTAATGGAAAAACTGGTTGATACCAATACAAATAAACTAATCTGTTCTAACCCTACATTTCAAAACTGTCTCGGACATGCCTAGAAGTTTGGATAGTGGGTGTCAGGGATAGTTTTGTGCATAGAAAGTGCCCCATCATTGAGATGTGGTAGGATTTGAACAGGTATTTTGATGATGAAGGTTAGTTGAATGGTGGACATTTGCCTGAACATAGATAATAATATCTACCCCAAAGGCAGTAATTCTTGGTTCCTCCTCTTCCTTACAGTGTCCTTTAATCAGCAGATCTACAGGTAGTTGATGAGTTGTTATTTCCTTAGAGAAGAGGACTTTCCCAGGACTGCCAGGGGTTCTTTAAGGGTACTCTGTTTTCTCTGGAGTCATGTACTGAAAGTCAGTGTGCTGTGGCCCATGGCAGTGTTAGGTTCAATATTATTGCTAATGCATTGTAACAGCAAGAGTTGGCAGTGAGAGACCCTGGACATGGGGCATTTGGTCACTGCCTTACGCTGAAATTTAAGTAGCTGTGTCTTTACTGCTAAAATTATCTTTGTTAGGTTAAGCCTAACACATGTTGCAACCAGATCTTTATTTCGGTATTGGTATCCTTACTTTCTGGAAGAAAACCAAGTCATGAAAACAAATATTTGTACACTTCAAAAGAACTGCTTCAGGTGCCAGAAACTTTTGATTAGGGAGACAGTGAACAGGTGCTGATAAGCATATTTCCAGTTCTGCCTTTGAAGTGGCACCTTTTGGGGAAAAAGGAGGGTGATCTGCGAAGCAGAAATTGAAGTTATGTGATAACTTTGAACCTTCCCAATTTTATCAACATCTTGAATACAGTAGTTGTAAATAACTAAATGATATTTTTCTCCTTAGAAAACACAGACAAGAAGGATAACTGGAAAGGCTCTTGACCACTTCCAGCTGGTTGAGTGTACTACAAGCAGCCAGGATGTCGGGGGCTTCAGTGAAGGTGGCTGTTCGGGTCCGGCCTTTCAACTCCCGAGAAACCAGCAAAGAGTCCAAATGTATCATCCAGATGCAAGGCAATTCTACCAGTAAGTTCATTCTAATCTTTTAAGGGAGTCTTTCTCTGTTCCTAACATTCCTACTGCAGCCATTTCTTTCTGTCAGATTGAGAACTGTACATTGTGTCATCTACAATTAGTTTTTTAGTTATTCTGCTTTTCTGAGGCTGTCATTACAAACCAGATCATCTCTGAATGTGACTAGAAAGTCTAAATCACAAGTATCTTGATTTTGATTCAGTTGTTCATAGCGTTTGCTTTTGCTGATCTGAAAATTCTACAGAAAGATTAGAATACCAAAGTGAAAACCTTATTATGAACTTCAGTGTGTGGGAGTATCATATGGGTTCAGGGATACATGGCAGACCACCACATGAGAGTTGTGATGGTGTAAGTCCTTCTTGGGTCTGGTACTTTAGGTCTTGGTATGCCTGTTCTGCAGTTTGTGCCTTTGGTTAAGGACATCATTTGGGTAAGAAAGCTGAGATTAAATTTCATGCTTTCCAGAGTAAATAGCTCAATAACATACTACATAAAATCATCTTCTTTTCTAACCAATTAAAAGTGTTCGACTTCTTTAGTCACTGTTGTGGATCTTATTTGGAGGAGCACACTGTTGTGTGAGAAACTGAATGTGGGCACACCTTGTTGTTTGGTCGGTTGTTTTTCATACTTGAGGTCAAGGCAGTATTGACAGCATTTGAGGGAGTGGCGTTCCTCATCTGCAGACCAACAGCTCTGCCTACAAACTGCTCTTATTGAGGGAGTTTTTCATTGTTGGGTGATCAGGTAGAGTCCTCTTGTCTGCAGCTGTAGGAAGCAACACTCCAGGAGCACTGAGTTATTTCACTGTCTGATTACTCGAGTGTTTACTCGTGCCTGTTAACACAAAGGAGGTTTCATACAGGCCTCTCCCTTTTTTTTTTAGCCAAGGTTGTATGTCAGTCTGCTTGTGCTTCTGCAATGGAATTTAAGTCCTGGTTGTGGTCACTTAAATGACATGCAGTGTTTGTGGTTTCATTGGAAGAGAGGTGTTATAGAGAGCAGAGTATGGTTTTTTGAGCAGACAATTCTTCTGCTCTTCAGAGTTATGTACAATACTACCCGAAGAAACTTTTTAAATTTCCATTTGCAGTAGGAGTGCTGGGGGTTTGAAGTCACCTCATGCAGAACAGGTGCTTGTATCCCATCATTGGATCCCAGTGCTGAATGTAAGAGCTGCAGACCTCATTAGAGGCCATTTGGTATGGAAATGCCACCAATCTCTGGGCTCCAGAGCACCACTGGGTACCTCTGTAATCACAGAATAATTTGACATGCTTGAGGTGTGTGAGTTCCAGAAGCCTGTGGAAACACCTTGTTTGTGGTGCATCAGGGGTGACCAGTCAGTCTCTGGCAGTTTGTTTGTCTGAGTTTGAGATGTGTGGAGCAGATGCTGCCTCTGGTTCTGAATGCTGGTGCTGCTATGACCACACATTTCCAAGAAACAGCATCATCTTTCAAAAGGAGAAAAACACTTCCTGATTGATCTAGTTGGAAATTTCTTTGCAGAAATTACTTCTTTTGCTATATTTTGTGCTCTGAAGTGTTCTAATCTGCAGCCTTCCATTTGAATCCTGTGGCTCTGATCAGCCTGGGCCATGTGACAGATGGTTGGGCTTAAGTCATCAGGGCCATTACAGACTGTGGAAAGGAATCATCAGTTGCAATATTAAACATTGTTACAATCTGGGGGATATTTTTTACCTGCATTTCTTTCCCTCTTAAGAGGAGAAATACAGGAAGGCAATGGACAGAGGCATAGTTTGAACAGAAGAGGATTGTATGGTAAAGGATATGAATAAGGTATTGTTTGGTGGGAGAAAAAAGGAGCAGAAGTCTTTCCTCTAAAGAATCTTCATAACAAAATTGTCTGACACGCAAAACTTCTAGCTGAAATTCTTCAACTGGTGTGCTTTTAAGCTACCGTTTGGGGTGCATAAGTGCTATTTTGCTAAAGTTTCTTTCATTTTCATGATGCTCACTTTTTCGCAACCTCACAGTTCCATTATTGAACTCCCCATTATTAAGGTCTGAACTCGTTTACCAAAAGCTGAGCACATAAAGTGAAATAAGTGTATCTGAGACTCATATCAGATGCAGCAATTTCAAAATAAAGGGAGTTCAGTAGTAATTCTAGACTAAGGAGTTCCTGCTTCACACCTTCAAATGTGCTAGTGAAGTGATCAAGGCTTAGATATCTTGCCTCTGAGAAGGCTGTTCTTTCATTTGTGCACTGATCAAGTTGACAGGAGGCAAACCTGAGAGGCTGGTGATATGCTGAGTGGAGGCTATTTTAAGCCTCCAAGACAGTTAAAGTTCCCTTATCTTGGAATTAAAGCTTAATGGACTGTCGTGATACGGATTGATGAGACAGTGTGAAGTCTGATAGCTAAGAAGGGATTTTGACTGTTACTTGAACTTTAATTCTGTATGTATTGATTGGCTGAGTTGTTCCACAGATCCTTTGCGGGTCCTGCCTATAAACTTTGTCCAAGTCTGAGTTTTGTCAATGTATTGGCAGAGACTGCTGCATTACAGTGAAACTGAGGCAAAGTGCTCAGCATTATGTTAAGGAAAACAGTATAAAGATACAGATAATAAAGTGTATGACAGGGGTACTATATTTATAAACAGCTGGAGATGAATGTGTGAAAAAATGAAGTAGATTTTTGAAGTTTTCAGCATATCTTGATTGAATATGTTTTGCCTTTATCTCCTTTTTCCAGTTTTTGTTCAGAAAGATTTCTACCAAATGCATCTTGCCCACAGTGTATTAATTACGTATTTCTGTCCAGTTAATTAATTACTGTTTTTGTGGTGAGTGGAAAAAAGATTCTGCAGTGTAATACATGAAAAGTGAGTTACAGATCTGAGAGTGTTTTGTGTGTCAGTAGTTCTTGTGCTCATTCTTGTATGGGCTTTTCAAATGTAACAAACATAAACAACGTTGGCAGCTGCTGCCTTTGGTTATTGAGCTGAAAAACGAAGCTGTTCTGTGCCTAAAGACTCCCTGAATGTTGTGCTTTTTCTGGTTTGGCTTTTGTTTGTTTGAGGGTTTTTTTGTTTTGGTTTTTTGGTTGGTTTGGGTTTTTTTTTAATGGAAGTGATTTGATAATCCTATATGTAAATGTCTGTAAATAAATAATGCTTAAATAAAAGCAAATTAAAATGAATCAGAGGTTATAGTTAGTAGCTACAAGACAGCATTTAATCACTAGCTAAGAGCCCAGCAGAATTATTCTTATAAATATATTCTTAATATATTCTTAATANTTCTTAAAAATCTAAATAAGTGTGTTAAAGATGATACTAATGAAACAGGAAAATAAGGAAGTACCCTGCTTGGAATATGTCTGTTGAAATTGTGCACCAGATGAATGAAGATAGGATTTAGCATCTTTGTGTGTGAGTGACAGAGTAAAACAAAATTCTCAAATTACAGGTGACTTTGGGGAGCTGGTGGAAGATAAACATTTAATGGTCTTTAAATGCTAGAGATGCAAAGGCTGGGTCTGAAGCGACACTGTGGGATGACTGAGGTGTTCCAGCTGATGTTAAGTGCAGTTAAACGACATTATGTTATGAAGTTAGTATGGAGCTACAGCACAGAGATGTTATTAATAGACCCCGAGCAGTTTCTGGCATGGTGAGTTCTCCCTGTGAAATGCTCTCCTCCAGAGTCAGTGCCCACTGACACACAGCTAGGCCTTCAGAGGTGATTCTTGTTATCAAATGCTGAAATAAACCACCACGTTTTAGTGTGCGAGTAGAAGGGAATGCAAACTGGTAGTACTTGAAGAGTAGGATATTTTCATTCAATACCCCAATTCTTCCAGAGACATGCAGTATTAAAAACTGACTGAACTGAAATCCTTAAGGCCTGAGTCCCCAGGTTCCAGTGTTCTCTGGATGTATTTCTGGCACATGTGGGAAGGTGAAAGCACTCTTAGGAGAGGCCCTTGGCTCTTGCTGATGTGGAGTGGAAGCAGAAGTGAAGGGAGATACTGATTTAGCTGCCTTGGGGCAGGAAATGTGAGCCCAGAATGCAGCTGGAGCACTCACCCAGCCACACACAGACCTGAGCCGCTGCTCTGCACAGGACATTGCCAGTAATTGGTTGACAGTGGAGGTGTTGGAATGGTTTTGGGTCAGCTTTTCAGCTGGGAAGAACAGTCTGGTTGGGCTGGCTCCTGCCTGCTGCAGAGCCTGCTGGCATGCTGTTCTCCAAGAACACCAGCTGGAGAGCTGATATTTATAGCTCCTGGATCTGTAAGAGCAGCTGAGGATGAGAGAGGCTTTCCAGCAGCTTCTGTGGAAAGCGTTTGCCTTGCCCTGGTGGTGTTGGGCCTGACTCCCTCCCCCAGCCAACCTTTCTCCCAGTGCAGGCTTGAAATTCCACAGTGGGGAGAGAATCCGGTTGAATTCCAAATGAGCTGTTCTTAGCTTCTACTTGGTTTCCTTCCCTTTTAATGATTTGAAAAATGCAAACAATGCTTTGAAAAGCAAGCACTGCTTCATGGGCTGGAAGTGTCCATTTCCCTTCATTTATCTCTTATAATAACAGCCCTGAAAGTCTGTCTTATAAAAGCACTATGGCCATAGATCTGATTGCAGCGTATGCCTAGGAAAGAAGCCTGTATTAAACGTGTCTTTGTGGTGTTATTCACGTTCCAGCAAATAGAGAATGCCTGCTCCACCCTGTTCTCCATAAGGAACATGTTCCCATTGTTGTCATTCCAGTCTACAGATGGTGCAGATATATTTTCCAGACCCATGTTTTTTAAGAGACTTGTATTTACTGTTAATTTAGTCTTGTGGAGTTGGTTCTGAAAGCCCCAGATTTTTGTATTGCATAAGTTGTTTATCATACAATAATAAAATAAACGGTTTAGCATACATACTGAAACTACTGCTTATATTAATTCAAATAGAGTATGAAGGAGGCATAGACATGCATTATTCTGTGTTTGTTCCCCCAAGAATAACTCCTTCCAAAGTTCTGTCTAGACCAGAATGATTTTTGAAAGTGTCTGCCTATTCCTTTACTAATGATAAAGGAGAACAAAAGTGAAGACAGTGCATTTCTTGCTGGCTGTTATCTCTGAGTGGTGGCTGTTGGTAGGAATGTGTGCTTGGGATAGAATAATGCTGCCACAGGGAGAATTGTTGAGGCTGGTGTGGAGCCTCTTCTGGTGAGAAGAAATCTAATCTAATTGAATATGTAGAAATGAAAGAGGTTTTGTGCCCTCAGCATTGCCTGCTGTGGTAGCAATGTGGGCATGGCAGATGTTAAGGGCAGAGCAGGCTGCGTTGCACAAATCTGGGAAGGTCAGTTTTTCCGGTTCCATACCCAACTTTCATCATGATTGGGTTTCATTTCTGATTGGGAATTGTTTGTTTGTTTGTTTTTTAAGAAACAACAGTATGACAGTCCCTTCACCCTCCCTCCTGTACAGACTGTGTAGCAGCTAATCCCAGGATAAAGCCCAAGTTAATTCTGTCTCTGGTGTTTATCTGAAGGGCAGGCTGCAGTTTTGGAGCTCTGAGCAGTGACTAACGCTGGCATGTCTGATGGCACCGTGCCCTGAGCTGGGACTGGCACTGGGGCTGGGGCTGGGCAATCAGTGACTGGACTGGAAATGCTCTGAGGCCTAAGAGAATCATTTCAGCTCTTCCTCTTGAGGGTTTGCACTCTGGCTGTCTGTGCCCAGAGCTCATTGGAAGGAATTGTGTGTATCTGACATGCCCAGATACTGAACTGCAGATCATTTGTGATCTGCCAAATTGTGACATGCAGAGGAGCAGCACTGCCTGGGATGAAAACAGATCAGGCGTGGACTGCAAATTCAGTGTCATAATCTGATATGAATTTGGAGTGGTTAAGAAGCACTTCTAGTCATTCTTTGTGCCTGCAAGAATATTTATGTGGCTGAGTAGATGGGAATGGAATGAGGGGGCTGATCTTGGCTACGTTTCCTCGCTTTTGTGGATGTTTTTCCTCCACTTTTTTTTCTCCACAGGCTTCCCACTGTCTGTTTACTTGGTTAGCCTTAAAGGAGAATAGAAGTGTAAGTCCAGAAATGAAGGCTTGAAGCAGGAATGTGTTTGTGTGTATGGTTAGGAAGGAGTGAGAAGACAGAGGATGCTGCCTCCAGTTAGAAATACCCTACAAGATTTTAACTTTGCACCAGCTCTCAGTTGTGCTCCACACCCTGGTTATAATTGGAAAATGAAGTGCATATTTGACCTGTGTTTCTTTAATTTCAGCTTCAGATAATCAAGATTGAACTCTAAGACAAAAAATTTTGATGTTCAAAAGGAGGATAGGAATGCAAAACAGTACCTATAACAAAATATACAGATACTGTTTCAATAGTGATCTTTCAAGGATCGCTACAATGTTTGTGAAAAAACCAGGGATGAATTTGAGCTCACAGATTTGAAAGGTTGAAAGTATATGTTATTTTTGTGCTAGCTGATAAAGCAGATGGTGGATGGTATATAAAATGTTAATTAAGGAACAAGTGGGATGGACTGTGGAAATTAAAATGTCAAAAAATGGAGTTGCTGTTTAAGTAAGGACATGTTAAAATCCACATGTTTTGTGGAGGTTGGTCTGTTAGTGTTGGTACAGCATATCTAAAATCATAATTCGTTCATTATTTGTGCTGCTGCTTTCGTCTTTTATTTTGCTGTACTGCTCCTGCTGTGTACTTGTCCTGTGTAAGGACCAGTAAGTTAGAGTATTTGGCTCTTATATAATACTAAAAAAAATAGATTATTTGGTGTGAAGAAACTTCTCTTGGAACTGTGCATTTCCTTACCTTTTGGTCAATGAGATTTAAAATATTTGTAGTTCCAGGTATCAAAAAGCCCACCAAACTTAAACAACTAAGCAGCTAAAGAGAAATATTTAAATTGCATGAGCTGCAGAGAATGTGTGAATTACTCCTGCTTAGAGCAACTTTGGCTGGTGGTGAAGCAGCTCAGCTTGGCTCACTCTGACTGCAAGGGGAGGCTCAGATTTGGAAATGAAAGTGTCTCTAGGTGGGCATAGCAGTGGGCACTGCATCAGCTGCTTCACATGGTGCTGCTGCAGAGCTGTTCACACAGTGGACTTTTATTTATCTCCATTTAGGACATGTAATTACTTACTCTATTTGCTCGCAAAGGTAGAAAACAAATCTAAATATTATTTCTTAAGGAGAGGCTCATTCAAAGTTTCCAGAAAATCATTATTCAAACAAAGAAAAGTAGTAATATGGGCATTTATCTCTCTCAACCAAATCAGTGATTTGTAGAAAATATTTTTAAACCCGTGAACATTCCTTGCTTTTTCTTTTTCTTCCGTTCCAGAGGTAAATGATGGGCATTAACCCCCACTGTGGTTGGCTGCATGACCCAATAAATTGGTTCTTGGTGAGGGAAGGGTCCAGCAAGAGGGATTTTTTCTGAATCTGGCTAACTCCCACATTCAGAGTGCTCCGGTGCTGTGCTGATGGCAATTACAGCTGCAGCACAAAGCAGCAGTGTCAGTTTGCAAACAGAAGAGTTAATTGCCACATTGGACCTTTGAAATAGCAGATTAACAAATTTATTCTGTAAGATAAAAAGACTATTAATGTGTTCCTGCTGTGGTCATCTGCCTTATTGCCTTTCTGGTTTCCTGAGGCTCTGTAATTAAAGCATTAGTGTGTGGACCATGCGGTGAGGCTGCTGTGGGGAGAGGAGATAGATGACAACTATTTCATGATCCACTGATATGATTCATCTTGACCTTGCATGGTTTAAAAACCAAACAAAGTCACTGAAAAGCTGTTAGTATTCTTGTGGATATTGGAGACACTGGAAGCAGTCCTCTTTCTTTTTTTTAATTCAGTTTGTTTCCTTGTTCAGTGGAAAACACAGCGTGCTGAGAAACATAGTACATAAAATCAGTGTTGCCAACTCAGTCTAATTTCTACATCACCATTTCTTTTCCCAATATAAACTTTTAGGATAAAGCTTGTCTGTACTATAAGAAGTCTTTTCATTTTTTCAGAAATATCCATTAGCTCCCTTTAAAAGTAGCTAGATTTCATAGGTTTTCATGTCCCTCTGAAGATGATGCTTGGTGCAGTAGACACCTTCAAGTTAGATCAGTTATTTCAGTTTGAATTCCTGGTTTCTTAGCTGCCCCATCTTCTTCCAGGTGTTTTATCTCCCATTGTTGCATATCTGATCACAGGTTCAACCCCAGACCAGATCAGATCTCTAATGCTGGCAGCACCCGTCCAAATGGAGAGGGTTCAAGTCCAACTGACGTTTGTTGAGGTCACAATCTTACATCTTCTCACTCAACACTGCTGAGTTTGATTCATTTGTAGACAGAATTCTGTGAAACCAGTGCTTCTGAACATGGAGGATGAAGACTTTGTACAAGATACAGGAATGGGGGCTAGATGGATTTCAGGCTGGTACAGAGGCTGAGTGCAGGGGCTGTGCTGGATGCAGTGCACAGGGGCAGCATGGGCACTTCTGGCACTGGCAGGGCTCCTCTGACCTGCTCCTGCTGCACTGCAAGGTTTTGGCCAGGCAGCTGCATTCCCAACCTCTGACACAGCTGTTCTTGCACGTTCTACTCCCTTTTCTGATGCACTTCTCAAGATATGCTTTGCAAAAACCTGTGTCCTGGAAGGTGATTTTCAAAATAGTGAGCTGGATGTGGAATTCAGTGTGAAGAGCTGAGCAATGTCTGACTAAGAAAATAACAATAATAATGATAATGATAATAATGGTTCAAAAAAAGACAATAGGGGTAGAGTGGTATGACTTGCATAAATCACAGAGCCTGAACTTTACTCTTCTCCAATGCGATGGATCAAATTTAAGCTGGGAGTAAGAAAGGGGAACTAATGGTGAGTGTGGTACTTTTCAGACACTAATGTGGAGATTCTGTTTTTACTACTGTTTTGGGTATGAACTTCAGCTAGAGAGCATTAGCCCTCCCTTACCTTCAGAGCTTTGATGTTGATCAGGGGCTGTGCTGTGTTTGGGCAAAGCCAGGAAAGGGAAGCTAAAGCCATATATGATTGCTTAGGTTCCAGTTTGTTCTGTGCTCATGCCCATGTTGCCATCCAAAGCCACAAGCATTTTTTGCAATTTGATACTGTGCTGGTGCATGTAATTCATTAGCTTTGCATGTCTGTCAGCTTTTTAAAATCAGGAATGTCAGCACAAGGTGCATCCAAATGAAACCGAGTCAGCCATGAGAAATAGAGTAGCAACTGTTGCTATTTGCAGTCCAGTGATCTTTTCTCCACACTGTAACTTTGGACAACAGCCCTGCTCAGGGCTACAGCATCTGGCAGAGAAGTGATTTCATTGTAATGGGGATCCTGGAACCACATTTTCAGAGATTTTGGTGAAACAAGACGCTGAGTTCATGTTTGAAATGGTAAGAGGTGTGGGTGTTAAAACTTTTATTTATCACAGAAGGAAAGGGAGAAGCCCCCATCTCCCAGAGTATAACCTACTGACACAAATATGTGAGAAATAAGCATCTTCTTTCTAGGATGTCTGGTGTCAGGGTGTAAATCATCCCCAGGAAGAATGCAGATACCTTTGTTTGGCTTCTTTCCTTGTGGACTTTATTTGCACACGTCATAGTTGGAGTCTTGCTCTCAGAGGCAAATTGCTGCTTTAGGTGCAGGAGTGGATGTGTAAATCTAAGGTGTTTTATCTAATTGTGATACCCTCGGGCCTTTTTACAGTCTTTACTCACACAGATGGTGTTCAGAACAGTTGCTGGAATTTTCCAACACTGTAGTATCAATGAGAAGGAAGCAGTAGAGGTTCACTTCTGCAGCAAGGGCTGTGCTTATAAATTGCCCTCCTTGGAATACAGAAACATTTGTGTGCCATTGCAAATACAGCTGGAGTCACTGTGAATTGCTCCCCTATAGACACAGGTATAGGAAACAGTTTTGTTGCTGGGATGGAAAAAATCCCAAAGCTCTAAACCCACCATCTAAAGGTATCTGGAAAAGCTTTTGTTAACTGTGGGGAAAGCACAGAATTTTGTTTATCAGCAGCATGTTCCTCCTAGGAATATTTTTTTTCTTGTTTGAAGCAAGTCCTACAGAAGTACAGTGTTAGGAAGCTGTGAGTCTGTTACTCCAGTCTTGTTACTCATATGCTGTGTGGCAACTTTGAGTACTCACATTCCCAGATCGTGGGTCAGCCAGCTCATTAATGCTCATTAATTATGCTCCTCAGTGTCAAGTTAGCTAAGAGTTTGAATTTTATTTCCTGTAGGTATTATCAACCCAAAGAATCCTAAGGAAGCACCAAAGTCCTTCAGCTTTGACTACTCTTATTGGTCCCACACGTCGGTAAGTGTTTTTCCAAGAAAACCTGGTTTTGTTGTTGTTTGGTTTGATTTAACATTCTCTTCTGATCATGCCACTGCTGTCAGATATTTCTGCACTTTCTCACCCATATTTAGGTTAGAAGCCTGTGCATGTTGTGTTACCCTGTTTGGGTGAGAGCAGAAAGCTAAAACAAGTTGTAAATACTTGAAAAATTACAGAAAATACACTTCATCAATGTTCTGTTCTAAATATTTTAAGGATGCACTTGTGCCATGGTTAATTCATTCCTCCTCTTAGATAAGTGACAGTTGCTCAAGTTCTTACAGTTCAAGCAGATACATGGTCTGCCTTTCTTTGGCATATCTGGAAAATGCAGCACAGTGATCCATGTTTCAAATAGCTGCAAAAGCAATAAATTCTCATCCAGCTCCTGTGCCCCACCCTTCTGCAAATCGGTGCTAAGCTCTCAGTGACTTCCAGTAATTGTTCTCCAGCAAAACTGTGTTGTTCTGCCACCTACTCCTCCCCTGCCTTGTTTTCTAAAAGATATAGAAAGAAGGGATAATGCGTTTTTTCTGAGATTAATTTTAGTAACTTGGACGGTGTAATAACACTTAATATTTCTGAGCAACTCTGGCCAGTGAGACTGTTTTCACAATAAAATACTTGCCTCTCTTACTGAGTTTTCCAGAGCAATGAAAGTTGATTATAGCCCATTCACGGGAACATTATGAAAAGAATGCATGAAAACTAGCAGATAAGGAGCATCAAGGAACAGAAAAGGTCTGATAAAATCTTGGTCCTGACATTAGAATGTTAGCATAGCTAAATTTGTCCTGATTTCAGCAGCAGGTAATGTTAAAATTCAACATTTCAGGAAGCAAGAGAATGTTGATTAAGAGTAAGATACACTCACAAACAATGCAGTGACATTGTCATTGTTGTTCTCTCTGTCTTGTTCTGCCTTGGGAAAAACCTGTGTGTAAAAATGGGCTAATTTACCTCTTTTAGGGATTGACTCACATGATAAAAGTAGGAAAAAATGCAGTTCCTTTTTGACGTGTTACACAAATGATAGCAGAAGTCTGTATTGATCCTGTTTGGTTCTTTCCAGCCCGAAGATCCCTGCTTTGCATCCCAGAGCCGTGTGTACAATGACATTGGGAAGGAGATGCTCCTGCACGCCTTTGAGGGCTACAACGTGTGCATCTTTGCCTATGGCCAGACTGGAGCTGGGAAATCCTACACCATGATGGGCAAGCAGGAGGAGAGCCAAGCAGGCATCATTCCCCAGGTAGGAGAGAGCAAATCCCACAGAGGGAGTTTGGGTTTGATAGCATCTTCAGACACACGCTTGTTTTTCATATTGCAGACACAGTTAACAGAGAACTAAAGCTTACTTCTATTTTTATAGTACAGAATAATGATATTGGTGTAACCTAGAGCCATTGTTGAGATGCCAGATAAAATCAGGTTGATAGTGATGTAGGATTGAGGTGAATTATCCTCCCAGTGAGGCTCCATGTGGTTGATGCATTAGGTTAATTTTCTTCCTCTGCCCACATTCTAAAGCCATTTCCCTGACATTTCCTGATAGTTACTTGTTACTCCTCAGTAAAGACTCATTGCTGACTTGGATTTAATCTCTTTCCAGCTATGTGAAGAGCTGTTTGAGAAAATCAATGACAACAGCAATGAGGAAATGTCCTATTCTGTAGAGGTGAGTGTGGTAAGGGGTCAGGGAATGTCTGTGTGCTGGACATCAAACTGAGTTTAGGTGCTGGCTAATTGAGCTTGGATTAAGATGCTGATGTCTGATGAGTTGGTTTTTTAAAATTTTTTTTAAAGCTTTATGTTTTTTCTCTGTTATATGTTTGACACAAGTGTAAAAACCTTTCTGTGACTCTTTTTTACCCTCATCAGAAAACTAGTAGTAATCCTGAGAGAAATGATGGGCTGAAAAATCTAAAGATGCATTTACAGATGTTTTTTTGGACTGATAGCTGAAAGACTGCATGTTTATTGTCAAATACTATAGCCATGATTTTTAAAATCTAAAGTTGGTTCTGCATGCAAGAAAGATTCCTTTTTTTCCTTCTTAACTTTGCTCTGCTCTGCCAGTGTTTAAGCTGTTAAATGACCAGAGACAGCCACGTGCAGCTTGCTTGTGTGGGCTGGGCAATTTCTACACTGGCACTCTGAAATGCTGTGGAGGAGGCCTTCAGAAATGCTAAATGGTCTGTGAAAATTTCTGTTTCCAGGTGAGTTACATGGAGATTTACTGTGAGAGAGTCAGAGACTTGTTGAACCCGAAGAACAAAGGGAATTTGCGGGTGCGAGAACATCCTCTCCTTGGGCCATACGTGGAAGATCTGTCCAAGTTAGCAGTCACATCTTACACAGACATTGCAGATCTCATGGATGCTGGCAACAAAGCCAGGTTAGTCAGATGGGCATGGATTACAGGTTTTTATCACTGTCAAGCACTGGCAATTTAAAAAACACTCATATGAGTGAGGAGCTTTATTGAAATGTGCACTGATCAATGCCATTAACAGCTGAAAGTGCTTTGTGTGGTGAACTAATGCTGCAAATCACTGTATAGAACTTAAAGATTGCAGTGACTTGGAGATGAAATCTAAATAATTATGCTGATATTTACTTCTGCCTTTGCTGTGTACTGTCACTATCCTGCTATAAAAATCTGTGTGAGCAGTCTCCTCTTTCCTTCATTCAAATGGTCGGGACTAAAGCTGGCATTCCAGCCTTAGTTACTGGTTCATTATTAGTTGTTTCCATGCCAGTATTGGGTCCATTTGACAGTGGGAGAAAGACTCACATATATGCTGTTCAGGTCTTCTTGGGTGTTTGCATGTAAGGTGGACTACTGAGAACACAGATTGAGAAAGCTCTGATTAAACTGTGATGAAATGGGAGTGATTCAGGAGTGAAAAATCCGAGGGTTTGTTGATGGTATTGGGTGTGGCTGGGTCTTGGTTATGGGGCACCACATCAGCTGTGCAGCTTCTTGCTGTCATTCCTCTGCCACTGCATTCAGCCCTGCAGGTCACTGTCCTTTTTTAAACATGCTCCTACCTGTTTGTATTTTAGGACTGTGGCAGCCACCAACATGAATGAAACCAGCAGCCGCTCTCACGCTGTGTTTACAATTGTCTTTACTCAGAAGAAACACGACACAGAAACGGACCTTTCCACAGAGAAGGTGTGTTACCCATCACAGCCTTTCTGACTCTTGTCACTGCTCTTGCCTGCAGTGACTCTGTAGTTTTGTTGTTGCTCTAATTCTCCTGTTGGTGTGCTTTCTGTGTTCAGGTCAGCAAGATCAGCCTTGTGGATCTGGCTGGGAGTGAGAGAGCTGACTCCACCGGTGCCAAAGGAACGCGGTTAAAGGTACGGGTGCTGCCTGAGCAAGGGGGCACAAGCAAATAGGAACTTACCAGTATGGAAAAAATTGTGGCAAACCTGAAGAGTACAGACACTCATCCATGAACAGTTTTAATTACTATATCATTGGTTTCTGTTTTCTCAGGAAGGAGCAAATATAAACAAGTCTCTCACAACTCTGGGCAAAGTTATTTCAGCATTGGCTGAAGTGGTAAGTAGAGCATTTCCTTGCCTGCAACAACATTTGCATAGCTGGTTTCAAAGGGAAACTGTAAAATCCATGGAGTACAGCAGAATCGTTTGCTGTTCTCGGCCCCACGTTCTCAGCCTCATTAGCTGTGTGTATTTTGATAAATTAATAGAGTTGATACTACTCTGTGGGTGTCACATGGGCTGTCAACAGATTGAAGCATTGATTTGTTCAACTCCGAAGAAGCCTTGCTAAAGAAGCTTGTGTTTATGCAGAAGACCTGTTCACAAAGCAAGTTTTTAGTTCTACAGTGCAGTAATTTTATTTTTATTTGAAAGAATAATTTTAGAAAACTTAAGTGAAGCTTTGTTGTTAAAATTTATAGAAACACCAGTGCAATAATTTGATTCACTGGCTTTCTTTGCAATGGCAAGACTTAATAATGTCTTAAGTGAGCATATTGATCCAAGCAAAATGTCGTGGGTTTGGATAAGTACTTTGTCTTTTATTTTTGTACTATTAAAAAACCCACTAACAAACAAAAGAAATAAATGATAGTTGTTCCTTTTGAAAGTGAGTTTTCAACATCTTGGACAGGTTAAATATGTCCAAGTGCTTTTTAGATTTTCTTTTTCAAATGAAGCAATTCTCATTCATTTGGCTTCTCAGGAAAATGAAGTACTATCTGAGCTAACATGGAAATGGTGTATAAATGTCTGTTAAATAGCTCACCCTGTATCTTCTTCCTTTTTCCTTAATGCTTTCAACTTAGGATAACTGCACCAGCAAGGTATGGTGGTGTGAGTTGGAGTAAATGTTGGTTTCTTTGTAAGGTTTGCAGCTTAGAATGGTGTTAGAACTCAGAATTTATGTCAGGAAGGTTTTCTTACACAAGAAAACCATTCTGAAGATTGTTCAGAGGGTTCTCTTGATGCACTTATCAGGATCTCTACATGTCTGAATATCTTGCAGGTTATCTAATGTCAAACTGAGTCATTAAACTAAGGATGGGCCTCGCGTTTAGGTAGCATGTGTGTATGCTCTCATGGTACTTTCAATACCCACACTGTGATTTTTATGTCTGAAGTGTTGTTTTTCTATTCAGTGTCGATTTTTCATATTGTCTTATTTCTTTGTAGAGCAAAAAAAAGAAAAAGACAGACTTTATACCCTACAGGGATTCTGTACTAACGTGGCTTCTTCGAGAAAATCTAGGTATGGCTGATCTGTCTGTGTTGTTATGGAAAGAAACTCTCACTGAATTTTCTGACTGCTTTTAACTCACTTAAATTTGTATTGAGTATGAGAACAAATGTCTTTTATAGTCAAATCTGAGTCATCATAGTTCCACCTTGTGTTAATGTTGTAACTCTCCCCTATGCTTTTGTATGTTTCTTACTATTGTAGAATTTAGTTGAATTCTCTAATTTATTGAAAACTCTGCTATTTGGTAGCTAGGTGGTCCCTGGAGTGTGCCCTGTATTTTAATCTAAAATCTTGCCTGTCTGTTACAGGTGGTAACTCCAGAACTGCAATGGTTGCTGCTCTCAGTCCAGCTGACATCAACTACGATGAAACTTTGAGCACCTTGAGGTACTTTCTTTTCCCCTGGGATGGAGATGGGGACTCTGATGGACACCTTTGGGTTATTGAGCTCATCTGTGGGCAATAATTCGTTATCCTCCAGAAGAAACAGGGATTGATTGGCTCCTGTTTGCCATAGAGCTCCAAGCTAAGGTGTGCAGTGCTGCTGCATTGCTGTGCAGTGTCAGATGCCCCTGAGCAGTTCCAGTCTTTGCTAAGGTGGGATTGTTCCAGTCTGTGCTAAGGTGGGATTGTTTAACTCTGGGTGCAGGTACATGCCCCTGAGCAGTTCCAGTCTGTGCTAAGGTGGGATTGTTTCACTCTGTGCTAAGGTGGGATTGTTTCACTCTGTGCTAAGGTGGATTGTTTCACTCTGGCTGCAGGTATGCTGATCGTGCCAAGCAGATTAAGTGCAATGCTGTCATCAATGAGGATCCCAATGCCAAGCTGGTGAGGGAGCTGAAGGAGGAGGTGACCAGGCTTAAGGATCTGCTGCGTGCTCAAGGCCTGGGAGACATCATTGACAGTAAGTGGATTAAACACACCTCAGCACCTTGGCCTTGGACTCCAGCAGAGCAGGGAGACCTGAGCCCGTCAGAGAAAGGGATTTAAAACATGCAATTTAAATGTAGCTGCTGATTTTTAAGTTTTGAACACGATTTTAGAAATGGCAGCCCTTTCTGTCTCGGAACAACCATCCTAGAGCTGTGTGGTTGTCTGCCTTCAAACTCCCAAGGAAAAAGATGGAGTTTGAACTTCCTGCTCCAGTAGAAATGCTTTTGTGTAGTAGAACTTACATTCAGGAGTTACTCTGGTGAGTTATGGAGGCCTTTTTGGCAGGCTCCCAATAAAAGAGCTGAGGTATAGAAACTAAAATTCATGCTGAAGAAAAGGCATCTTTTCTTCTCCCTAAAGGGTTAAGGTTAATTATTGATACCTGGCTTCAATGCCATCCTGGCTCACAAAAGAAACAATGGCTAAAGTTAGACACTGTCCTAAGTGACAAATCATTTGTCATCTTGACATAGCCATGAAACAGCTGCTTGTGAATAACTAATGAATCCTTTTGGGAGATTTGCAGTTAGGTTGGCAGAGCAGTGTTGTACTGATTTGCTTTGCCAGCAATCTCTTAAAGCACTAGAACACACTTGTGCCCAATTTCCTTGCCCTAGTTCCAAACTAGACAAATGAACTGAAATTTTAGCTGCTGAATTCTTTTATAATAAACAGTGATTTAATCCTATTGAAGGAAACACCCATTAAAGCATAGAATGCACTCCAGTGAATTAAAATCTTCTTTGACTAACAAAAAAAGTGTTGCACCAATTTCTGTTTTTTCAGAGCTTTTTGTCTGTGAAGCTGAAGTCCTGACATAGTCACAGACTCCTTAAAGACATGTAACATGTATTTACCTCTTTGTTTGCTTGTTTTCAAGAGAATGGGGGCAGAAGACAAGGAAATACAAGTGTTTTCATGCTTGTTACAGTCTGGGGTTTTTGGTTCAAAATCCAAAATGAAAAGAATGTGTTTGTTTTGTTTCTTTAAATACCAAGTAGTATTCTCTTCCCTTCCTATGTCACTAGTGAACCTTCAATTTTGATCCTTCTTGTATTTTCCCTCCTGCTTCCTTTCAGTTGATCCAATGGGAGATGAATACTCTGGAAGTGGAGTCAAATGTGTGTATTGTGTGGTTCTCTTTTTAACCTGCTTTCTCTGGGTCAGCTTTTAACAGAGCTTTGCATGCCAGCATTTCTCAAGGGAAATCCCAGACAGAGCACTCACTGGAATGCAGGGCAGGTTCATCAAGAGCAGCCTCACCAGCACCTCTTAGATTGAGTCCACAGTCAAAAAAAGTGCAAAGTTTAAAGTGCAGCATATGTTCATTGCTTCCTTTCTGGCAGAATAGAGGAGAGAGAGTGGTTGTTCTCTAGTGTGTTTTCATGACAGCAAACGATTAGATTTGAACTAGAAAATCTTTCTCTAAATCTTTTCTCAGTTCCTCAGTTCCTGCTCATATAGCTTCCTGGCATTTTAGCAGCTCTTTCCCACTTTAGAAGTATTTGCTTTAAATGTGTCAGGTGATGAATTCAAGAGGAAGTATTTCCAGTTCCTCCTGCACATTGCAGTGTATTTATTTTGTATGGGCCTTAAAAAAGTAAAGAAGCTGGACATCTTGTACTGATGTAGTGATGAAGGTCTCATTTTTGAGGTCAAAGATACTTGGTTGCAGGTGATTAACTTCATAGGGCTAAAACCAGTCAGCAATTTTATTTCACTTGGTGTTTGCTTCTATGAAAGGGGAGTATATGTAGTCCACTGCACAGGAAATGTACTCCATGTAAACTTTGGGTTGGTAGACCTTTTAAACTCTTTCAGTCAGTCTTTCTCCCCCTCACTCAGTATCAGCCGAAAGAGATCTGTCTGAAATTTCCTGCAGTTGAAGCTCCTGGTGTTGTAAAGACTCATGCTGGCCTGTGTGACATTCTGATGCTGCTTCCAAGGTGTGCACATGTGATGGTGTGAAAGCTGCAGCTCCACGAGCAGTGCATGGTCCGAGGGTTCTGCTCTCTGTGCTCACAGGAAGCTGCTGCAGTGCCACTTCTTTCTCTGCAGGAGTGCATGGCATTTTGAGACTTCATCCCTGCTCTGTCACGCCTGCTTTTCTTCTCCTGACAGCATTCCCTTCCCTTAACCTGCTTTTCTTGGTGAAGCTCCCAGCCCTGCCTCCTGTGCTTGCAGATGGTGGTTTTCAAACTGACTTGGTGCAGTTAGCAGCTCCCTGAGGCTGAACCAGCAGGTTGAGGTGGAGTCAAGTGGGGCCTGAGGCTGACAAAGGCAGCATTGTTCAGGGGAGGATAGAGGAGATGTAGGAGGACAGGGGAATTTGTGCAATGGCTGGTGAGCATCTCCCTTTTCTAAGGGTGATGCCCCTGTTCATAACTTGCAAGGTCTGATTTGACCTGTTTTTTTCCTGAAGTGACTTATTTTAAAGGATTTATGTTTGATATTAGATTAAATTTTAAAATACCGAGTTGTTAAAACTAAGCTATTCAGTTATCTGTTCTTTTCAAGTTAGAAGATTTTCCTTTTGGAGTGTGGTTATTCTGAGGATATGGTTTACAGACATATCCAAGAAGCCAAGTTAAATTAAAATAAATTCCATTGTATTTGTTCTTAAATCATTCATTTTCTTGTTCTCTGCCTTTCAAGGCAGCATTTTCAGGCCTGCAGGCTTTCAGCCTACAAAAGCTATCTCATTAAATTTTTGAGGTTTTTTAAAGGCCTTTCTTGTTTAAACCAACAACCAAAAGCTTTGAAGCACCTTCTGAGTATAAAACCCTTAGCAGATATTGTGCTGCTCAGCTATGTTAGATTTCCATTTTTATTCAGATGAGGAGGGCCAACAAGTAGCAGAATGATGTTGTTGTGAACTTGGGTTCTGTGGTCCCTCTCGTGCACTGACAAGTGATTCCCTCTGGGGAGAATCTGTGGAGAGGAAGTTCTTTGTCCATGTGGTCTGGGTGCTTTGGCAGCCAAACCACTGCTGTGATAAAGATTTACTTAATCTTACATTAAAGGAGTCTGAAAGGGAATGTTTGTTTGAGTTTAAGGGGTTGGTATCTCAGACCTCAGACTGAAATGTCAGCAAAAAAAATCTGATCCTGCTCTGAGCTTCAAGGTGCTCAGCTTAGTGTTCAGTTTGGCAAAAAGCAACCGTCCTACTCCTATGTGCAAGTTTTTTTTTTTCAAATTTTTTGTTTAGAAAGGTTTGTGATGCAATCACTCCTAAACTCAGGATCTGAGCTGAGTAATTATGTTATGGTTGCTAGTGTTAAGAGATTTGTTTCAGAACTGCCATCTAAAAATTACAAAACTTGCCTTGTTGCTGCTTAAATGCTTTCCTCTTACACTGGTATTTCCTTCCTTCTTTTCCTCCTTCCTTCCTTCCCTTTTTCCTCCTGCTTCCCCTTTCCTATTTTCCTTTTTCCCACCTTCTTGCCTTCCCTGTGTCTGTGTGTCTCTCTCCCAGATCTGAAAGATTTTCAGAACAATAAGCATAGATACTTGCTAGCCTCCGAGAATCAACGTCCTGGCAATTTTTCCACAGCCTCCATGGGGTCCCTCAGTGCATCTCCATCCTCCTGCTCTCTCAGTAGTCAGGTGGGCTTAACATCTGTGTCCAGTATACAGGAAAGGATCATGTCAACACCTGGAGGAGAGGAGGCCATTGAACGACTGAAGGTGGGTGTTCAGAGGCTGAAGAACAGTCAGCCTGAGAGAACTCCTTTTCTTGAATATAAAAATATATCTTTCCTGCTTCTGTAGAGATTGTCTGAAACCCACTTGCACCTTACAAAGGGCACTTGACTGCAGTGGGCATGAAATGGGGTCCATGCACAAGCTTTCCTGTTAGAATTGTTTAGATTGAATTGTAGCCTGGAGCTACAACTGAATTATAAATTAAATTCTTGATTCTTATTTATGGGTCCTCTGATGCAGTGGTAGTTGTGGAAAAGTTGATCATAAGTGTAGACTTAAAGGCCTGGTCAGCACTAGTGTGAGCCAAGTCTGACTTGCAAATGCACTCAGCTTTCAGAAAACTAAATTACCTCAAAGCTGAAAAAAGGAGGAAGAATAATCCTGCCACTGTTGTCTTTGCCCAGCCCCCACAGATTAAAATGTGAAGCACAGAATGGCATTTTGATCAGACAAAGGCAGCCTTGTCCCAGTGCTGCATGGAATGGAGCTGCAGCAGAAGTGCAGCACACTGAAGTATTTCTTGATTTTGATGAAAGCCTCCAATCTCCATGGGTGGAGGAGTGAGGAGAGCTGCTGTGGTGAATCTCTGCTCCATTTTCATGTTTGTCCAGCAGATTCTGCTGCAGGCCTGGAACACACACTGGCTATTGCAAACCTCTGTTGCCATGGTGATAACAGCGTGGTCCCCTCATTTCCGTGGCATTCAGTTCCTGAATAAAGTCTGTAAATCAGATCTGAAAAAAAGGACAAGTTTAGGTGGTTCAGTATAAGGTCTGACTAGTTAGATATGAGCTCATCTTCTCAGCTTGCCTTCAGGACTATTTGCCTTTTTAAAAAGTAAGGCAAACAAATTAGAGTTTTAAAGTGCTATGAGTACTTTTTATATGCAAAATTATTGGAGGCCTAAACAGAGCACAAACTTCAATTGCTTTGTGTATTGTATGAAGACCTTGGGAAGAATTGTAAAATGGCTTTTGATATTTTCTCACAGGAATCTGAGAAGATCATTGCAGAGCTGAATGAAACATGGGAAGAGAAACTGAGGAAAACAGAGGCCATTAGGATGGAAAGGTCAGGAATCAGAAGTGCTGAAATATGGATGGTCTCTGGAAAGTGGAGAATGCAGCAAGTGACTGTTCCAAAGCAGGGATCAGCAGAACAGTGTTAGGGACAGTTCTGCTGAGCCTCAGATGTGGAACAGCAGGAGCAGTGCTGGCACAAAGTCCTGCCCTTTCTGGTTTGTCACAGTTGGAGCTGCTGTTTCTTAGGCCACTCTTGGACTAAAGTTTACAAATTTGTGCTCTGAGGTGGTGACAGTCCTGGACAGCCAGGTTCAAAGTCTGATAAATTAATTACCTGGCTTTCATTAATCCTTACTTGTCTAAGAAGCCTAAAATGGCTCAATATCTTGTTTTTCTCTCTCAGGGAGGCGTTGTTGGCAGAAATGGGAGTTGCCATTCGGGAAGATGGAGGAACGCTGGGAGTCTTCTCACCCAAAAAGGTAGAGAAAATTATTGCTAATTCTTACATGATCTCCAAAAGGCTGACTGAGGAGGGTGATGAGAGCTGAACTGTTTCCTGTCCTCCTTTAGGTGATCTGAGCTGCAAGAAGTTTTGCAGTTCCGTTGCTATCTTGTTTCACTAAGCAGTCAGAGGCCGTGTTTGAATTTTGTTGGATTTTCTGCAGTTGGTGTGTGTGACCTTGGTGTGCTCTACCTGTCCTTTGAGATACCCAGAGAAGTTTGAAGGCTTCTTTAGTGCTCTTCCTTGAATTTGTTTGTTAATCCTTTATTCCCCTGGAGAAAGAGATGGTGATGTAATGAACCACTGAACATAGGGGATGCTGGGGAGTATCTCTTTCAATACTTACCTTTAGTTCTATTTTCTGAAGTTTGAAAGAAGCAGAATGGTGCAGAAAAAGAAATAAATCAATGCTGTAACTATAAAATAATTAGGATAGAAAGAGGTTACCTTTGCAGATCAAGCAGAATTACAGAAGGAATAAAAGGAAAAGAGCCTACTTTATTTTATCTTAAAAATCTTTAAACAAGCATCATGGGGTAATATTTTAGTGCAAGTGTGTAATAAACTTGATCTTGGGTTAGGCAGGCACTGCACAGAAATGTAGAACCCCAGAATTGGCAGAATTCTGGTTGCTTTTGGTGGCCACTCCAGGAATGCCCCAGGTTTGGAAAGGCACTGACTCCTTGAATGTTCTTTACATTTCTTTGATGTTATGGATCCTCATCTCCTTTTAGATTTTCCCTGAGAGGCCATCAGCTCTTTTTGATGAATCTTTTGGTGCATTTTCAGCTGATCAGGTTTGTGTATAAATGCCACCTGGATTAAGTAGTTGCTTTGGTAATAGATAGTGTTTCTTTTTACCCATATATGATTTATTAGGAGCAGTAAAACTCCCAGCCTAGTCCTGTCTGCTTCTGTTCCTATCCTTGCAGTTCCATTAGAGCTCCTTCTAGTAACTGTGGCTGCTGTGGTGAAAATTGAGGAGATGAAAATTTAGATAGAAAATGTGAAGTGTTTTTATAAAGACTTTACCCTTCTGAGGTAGCAGTGTGTATCTCATCATGTGCAATGAATGAGTAGTTTGGTTTGCCCAGCACCACCTCTTGAGTTGCTGAGCTTTATTTCTTACAAAGTTCTCAAGTGGTGCAAGCTGTAGTGATGTTACAGCAGTGGCTCTGTCTGGGATTTGGTTCCTCTCCATTCTTCTCCTGGTTAAGAGCTTTACACAGCTCCAAGTGCTGATTGTGCAGTGCAGTCATGAGAGCATGGAACATCTTCAGCTGCACTTTGAGGTCACACCTGGATTTTAAACACCCGTCTCTAGTTCTCTCTCTTTCTGTCCTTATAATTAAATCTTCTTCATTCAAAGACAAATTCATCATGAACGTCCAGTGATTTTTGAGCTTCTCTAAACTGAGGGCTGTTAATATCTCCCATAAGTAAACTTTTCTGTGTCCAAGTTAAGGTGATAGAAGTAGAGTTCCCAAGGAATCTGAGCCAAATTGATTTATTTTTCCTAAATTTATTCTTGAGGGTAACAAAGGGACAAGTGTCTTACTAACAGTTCTATTTCTCTTTTATCATCTTTCTGCTTTAATTATGTTTAACCATTTTTGCTTTTTCTTTTGTGCTTGTGCTTACTGCCATCTCACTGGCTAGATTTTCACACCAAGGCCTTGTGACTTGTTTGCTGATTCCAATGGGGTTTTTTCACCAAAGAAGGTTGGTTTGGTAACTGTAGTGGATTTAAATTTAGAAGAAGTTTAGATGCAGAGCTCCTTAGCTGTTGGTATCAGACAATATTGGTAGTTTTAGATTTTGTTTTGATGTTAACAGACTTTGCCAAATAAGCACCTGACCTCTGTAGCCCAAGAAAAGCTGAAGTTGATTCCTTATCAGTTTTAAAATTTTACTGAAGCCGCCTTTTCTCCCATTGGACTTCCCTTATCAAAGTTTACAGAGACTTTTTGAGGACTTCTTTTCTCCAGCTGAAGCCTTTCTTCCCTCCGTGGATTCGTATTTTGGATAACTAAGCAATCTGAGCTGTATTTCTGCTGGTACTTTGTGATACTTTTCAATTCTTTCAAGAGGTTATGTTTGAAAAAATCCATTATGGAATAACCTCGATACACGTGGCCAAACTGCTGGATTAATGCACTCCCTCCACAGCTGTGGGAAGGAGCCTGAAAGCAGCACTGCAGTTCTTAATTAACTTTTCCTTTTTGTTTTTTCAGACTCCTCACCTTGTAAACCTTAATGAAGATCCACTCATGTCTGAATGTCTGCTGTACTACATCAAAGATGGCATTACAAGGTTAGAGTTGTACTGCGCTCTGGTGCACACTGGAGGTGCCTTCTTTGCTTAAATCCCCGTGCTGGAGACACCATGGGTTTATTTTTCATAATGAGTGTGCCTTGGGCTCCTCGAGTTGCAAGTACAAATGAAGCAAGAGATTGCTGTAGATGGAAGAAAGTACAGAAATGCATTTTCTTTAGGTTGGCTTGGGGTTTTGAAAGTAATGATTTCAGTCACTCAGCTTTAAGAAATTGTTATTACACTTTGGCAGTGCACAATTAAAGTATTCTTCATTCACAGCCAGATTTTTATTGTTTTTGGAGCACCAAGTTGTGTTTGGTTGCTTGGTTTGTATATTCCTGGGGAGCAAATGTAGGAGAGTACACAGACAGGGGCAGGCATATGGTACCACTCTCATATGCACTGAGCTCACTGAAAGGAGCATCAAACTGGAGAGAATTCAGCACAGAAAGATGATTAGAACAGCTTAGGCTTAACAAGTCATTGTAAGTTTTGAGCCTAGCTCATTGACATCAGAAAGCAGAGCAAGTTCAGAAACATTAGGATTGGAAATGAAGTTGTCTGTGCCTGGAACTGCTCAAACACTTGGGTTGGAAGTGGACATACATCCTCATTCTCCGGGGTACAGCCAAGCTCTCGTGTCTGAAGCTGATGGAACTGCTCACATTATTCAGCAGGAGCCTCCTGAGCCATTTGTGCTCCTTTGTTCAAGTGCAGCTGGTGATTATTGAGAGGGGTGATCCCTGTCTGCCAGCTGAAAACTCAGCACTAGAACTTCTTGGCAGGTTTTTTCCTCCCTCTTCATCTCTTTCTAAAAGGAGAAGGGGATTCACAAGAGTTTAATTGCATTAAACTCATGGGTATTTAACATTTCAGTTCTTCAAGTAATGTGTTTTAAGGGAGAGAAAACTTCCCTTTCACAAAGCTGTCATCCTCCAATCCATGGCAGAACTGGCAGGATTTCTGCAGTGCAGAATTAAGCTCTAGATCAATCCTTTAAATTTAAAGGCCAATCCTAATAGTTTAGACTTTTTCCTGGCTATTCCTGGGCTGTATTGGCCTGTGCAGAGTTGTAGGAAGTTCTGATTTGCTCTTGAAACATCTTGTGTTGTCCCAGGGTTGGGCAGGCTGATGCAGAGCGAAGGCAGGACATTGTGCTGAGTGGAGCTCATATCAAGGAGGAGCACTGCATCTTCAGGAGTGAGAGGAACAACAATGGGGAAGGTAAAAATCTGCTTCTCCTAACAAAGCATTGCTGAATCTTTCACTTCTCTCACTTTGATAGCTGGTCAGGGATCCTGTGATGTGGAAGTGTCCTGACCTCAAGAAACGGATCAGTTTTGACTTGTTTTCTTGATTCTTAAGGAAAGAAAATAAAATTTAAGTGATAATAACTTTAAATTGCAGGCTGCATCTAGTATAGAAGTTAAATTCTGACCTTGGTTAACTACAAAGATGAAAAAAAGTAGTTTCCAACTGCAGTATGTGGATAAGTCAGTAGTGTTGATTTCCTCATTGGTCTTTATGTTTAAGCAGCATGCCATCCAGGGGTGATTCACTTCTTTGGTGTTAGTGTGAAGATTGGCAGAAAATGAGAGACCTCTGGGCTTGCACACTTTTGTTTCTCTGCAGGACTCACTAAAGTCTCACCAATATTTTCTTTGTAGTTATTGTTACTTTGGAGCCTTGTGAACGATCAGAAACCTATGTGAATGGCAAGAGGGTTGTGCAGCCTGTGCAGCTGCGCTCAGGTAAGAAATGTTCAAATGGATTTTTTTGGTGGACTCTGTAGGATTTAGCCAGAAGGCTTAACACTGTTAGGGTTATTTCAGCTCTTTTGACATTAGTGCAAAAGAAATTGTAAAATCCTTCCCTAGATCCCGCTGCTTAGTGGGATAAAATAAAATCAGTACATGTAAATCACATTTTAAAGCAGAGTAGACACCATGTGTTCCAGTGTTGGAAGTCAAAGCTTTTCTAAGCTGAAAATTCTGCTGAAATGGCTTTTGCCTCTGTTTTGGCAGTGTCAGTGGAGGAGGGGCATGGGAGTTAGTGATGTGTTTGATTTACTGCAACTGTTGGTCCCTCTCTCAGGTTTGTTCTTTATTTTCTGTAAATTCTGCTGGGATATGAGATTGGACCCCTGAGGGTGATGATATCCTCTAAAAGCACTGGGACTGTTCTGTTCAAACCAGGCACTCTGGTTTTCCTCTCACCAACTTCCCTGGAATGTGCACAGAAATCCTTATGGGATAATCTTTTCTTCTGCTGTCACCTACAGGATAAATGGGATGAATGATGATGTTTTTCAATGGTTTGGAATCCCTGCCTGAAAGATTAAAATTTCTGTTCCTATTTCTAGGAAATCGTATCATCATGGGTAAAAATCATGTGTTCAGATTCAACCACCCAGAGCAAGCACGAGCAGAAAGAGAGAAAACACCATCAGCTGAGACTCCCTCAGAGCCAGTGGACTGGACATTTGCACAGAGGGAGCTGCTGGAGAAGCAGGGCATTGACATGAAGCAGGAGATGGAGAAAAGGTAACAAAATAGCTCCAAATTTCTACCTGAAACAAGGAGTCAGCAGTAGGTTTTTAAAGGGCAGTGACTTTTACTATTGCAGCTGTAATTCAGGGGATGGTACATGAAACTAATGGCTGCTTCTGTTCTTCTGTTCAGATTACAAGAAATGGAGATTTTATATAAGAAAGAGAAGGAGGAAGCTGATCTCTTGTTGGAACAGCAAAGACTGGTATGTGTCCTTATTTTTGAGTAACTCTACCTTTGGCAAACAGTAATTCCTGTCCTTGCTTATCTGAAAGTTTAGGAAACCTGCTTGGGTTGTCTGCACAATGCAGTTCTCCCTTTGCTTTCAAATTCTTTGTGTCTACAGTGAATTTTTAGCAATGTGAGTGAGCTCCTTCAGGTTAATTCAGAGATTTTGATTGACAATGAAGAGGCTTTAATCAATTTTTGTTGGGATAGTTTGGATTTCTTGCAAGTTGATCTGAAAGAAGGGCCTTTTTGTGCTCTGTGTTCTTTGAAGTTCCTTTTCAGTAGTCTAAACAGCTACTCCTTGGGATGTTTGCCTTTATTTTTGTCTTGGATCACCAGAATATACTAATTTTGTGCTGCCAAAGAGATTCCTAGAACATTGATACACTAGGTTAATTTTTTGAATGATGTCTGAGAACGTTGCTGCATTGTGCATGTTTTAACCCTTCTCCCTCCCCTGCATGGAGTTCCTGTGAGGCTCTTAGTGTGGGTTCTGAGTAGGAGCAGGGTGTTAACTCGGGCAGAGCACTGCCAATTCCACCACTCCTAAAGAGGTCTGATAAATTGGGATACAGGAAGACTTCAGTATTCTCACAACAAAGATCTCTGAGGTGCATTACAAATAGAAATGGCTGCAGTCTTCAAGCACCCTGTGAATTTGAAAAACAAGGCCAAACCCAGGAATGAAATCTAGATTTCTTAAGAAACCTGTGTCTCCTGAATCTGCTTTAGCTGGTTGTCTTTGGCCAGAACACAAATGTAGTTGTGCCAGAATTCTACTAAAAATTTCAAACTCATGATTCAGTTGTTTGTAGTGTGGGATGGAGACCACTGAAAACTGTGGGGTGAATGCTTGCTGGGCTTTGAACTGTAAAGCTCTTGCCCTTCTTCCCAAGCCAGAAGGAAGCAAAGTACTCTGGCTACTATACGAGGAAGCTACATAATTTTTAAAAAAAAATTCTATTACACACTTAAAAACTTCTGCATCTCTATTTCATCACAAGGGACTAATTTCTTGGATGGAGAGGAGTGAGGACAAACTGAACCAAAGTAACCCTTAGTTCAGAAAAAAAGTTAAAATGTGACCAATGTTTCATTTCTGGAGTTTTATAGTGAAAATCGGCTGTCTGGAAAGCTGCTTCCAATAAGGCTGCATTTATAAAGTGTTCTGAAGGGAATTTGTTTCCCCAAATACTTCAGATCAAGGGAGTATTGTTTAGAGAGTGGATTGGTTAATATGGTGATAAAGATGCTGCTTTCTTCAAGCTTGTTTGTTCTTGCTGGTTGCAGTTAGTGGACAAAGGTGTAATGCTATTTTATGTGCATCAGCAATTCCTGAGGGATACCTTTCCCAGTTGTAAGGCATGATATCAAATGAGATTCTTGGTCAGTGGGCAGCATCCTGCTTATCACAGTGCTCAACAGAATATTCCAGGTGACAACAAAACTCATGATTTCTGTGTCACTGTTTGCAGAACCTGGAGTGGACAGGATTAGTGCGTCCATACAGCAGTAGTTGAATAATGACTGGGAAATCTGGAAATGCATTTCAACTCGTGTACCTTAAAAGTATTTACACTGCTGCCATATCCAGCTGCAGTGTCACATTCTCTCACTGCTACGTAAGACTGATATTGAAATATAAATATTCTACTTGGTCTAAACTGGAGTATAATCTCAGATATAAGAAGCTGGCTAATCCTGTTTATCAGTTTGTTTTGGTTTTATGCTGAGATTCCAACCAATTTGGGTGTTTATTTGTTAGATGTGCTGTACAAAAACAACCAATAGCTCTTGGTCCCCAAAATTAGCAACTGAAGTATCTTTGCCTTGCTAGTATTACTAGGGAATAGAAGTAGTTGTTCTCCATTTTACAAATGGAATGTGAAAATGTGTTAAATAGAGCTAAAATGGTCTTCCTGGCTGCCCTGGTCATCATGCCTCTGCAGTGAGCAGTTGGTGTTGGAATGTGGCCATGCAGCTGCAGTAATTGTTGTGGGTAACCTCAGAGTGCACACAGGACACTGACTCAGGCCTCTTCATCAGCTTTGGATACCGAGACATGTTTTACCCATAAGTAGTTCTGTGGTAGTAACTACGGGAGTAACTGTTGGAGTCCTGTGGAACTTGTGACTTAATGTTGGAGTAGTTTGTGTTTCACCTTGCTGCTTGTGGCCCAGAGTGGCCCAACTGCACAGGAGCTTCCTCCAGGGAGCCCTTGGTTGCCACTGCAGTGTGCAGTTTTCCTTAGGCCACAGATTTTGTCAGCTGTGAATTCACAAAGAGTTTATATTCTGTTTCTGAACCAGTATTTTGCTTATATTGTAACCTAAACTAGAAGTTGATTCTCTAGTACTATTCTAAAACTACATTAAGTCACAAGGAGCTCAAATAATGTGAATCATGACCATAGGGCAGAACAGTATTTCCTTTGCCCCTTTTTATAATTGCCCCCCAAAATAATACTGCATTTCCCATTCTTCGTGGTCATCTACCCGAAGTGTAAACCCTAGCAACCTGTGGTACTGACTCAGTGGCCTGGGTTTCCTTTGGTTTTAGAGTAAGTGGCTATTATTGTTCCTGCTTTCTCATTATTGTAAATCTCCATGTGGAAAAACAGGGATGTTAGATAGAGGTGCATTACACTCTGATGGCTGTGTTGAACATGTTTGGATCTTAGTGATATATAGGACTTTTTGCTTGTTAAAGAGGTGTCTCAATCCTTTAAAGAAAAGTGGTCTGATTTTAATTCCTGGTTACAGTAAGCAATGATGGATATCCTAAACTTGTGGTGGCAGTTTATCTGAACAGACATTCCTAGCATGGGAACCTGAAGCACTGCTCATTAAAAGTCATAGAGCAAAAGGTGGAAAACTTGTAATGAAGAAACAAAACACTTAATGCTTAGCAAGTACGTGGGAGCTCCAGGCTCTAGGGTTTGAGAAGAAGACAAATCAAGGAAATCAAATAGAGAATTCATATTCAAACAATTAAAACCAGAAAGTCATTACTCTGCATTCTACTGAAACTCATTCTTCGGACAGACAAGACTGATAATGGGTGTTTTTTCTTTAAACTAAGCAACAAGGTGCCAAATGAAAACCAAACCACAACCCACCTCTGAAACTCTGACTCTGGATATCCTTTTAGCTTGTAGCAAGTGCTGGAATATGAACCACTGTCTTCATCTGTCATAGTGGCACTTACAGTCCTTTAACACTGAACCTTTCGGCTGCTTCTGTTTCATTTTTTCTTATCGTCTAACACTTCTCTGGCTGCTGTTGTAGTGAAGTGGATTCTAAACTTGAGCATCCCTGCAACCACGTGCAATGTTACTAACCAGTGTTAACCCAACTTACTCTGGCTGCTCATGACATCTTCTATGATGGCTGTTTGTTCACCTACCTGGGGAGGATTTGTGAAAGAAGCAACTGCAGTCACCAAGGCAAATGTGTGTGGCGGGGATTTGCATGTCTTTCTAGCATGTCTCAAGTGCAGTTTACACTTGGTTTGAAGTTTTTAAAATCAGGAACTTGGTTTTAGTTGGTCTGTTTAAAGATTTTGGAAGGGTTTGGGAGGGAAGAGTTTAGATTACCAGCTATTTTGAGATTACAAGACTTTTAAATATAATATTAATTTAATGAAGGGCTCCAGTTTTGACAGTCCATGACTCTTGAAGATACATTTTAATGCCCTAACACTCAGTCTCTTCAGGGACTTCCCTATCACTTGTTCTATTTTGATTTTTGATTTAGTTTTCTTTGCCTGCTACTTCTTGTTTAGCTTTTCCATTTTTTTACAATTTTAATTTTGGTTATTTTGGGGCCACTTCTTGATTTTTGTTTTTCCAAAGGATGCAGACTCTGATAGTGGGGATGATTCGGACAAGAGATCGTGTGAGGAGAGTTGGAGACTGATCACTTCCCTGAGAGAGAAGCTGCCCCCCAGCAAGCTCCAAACCATTGTAAAAAAGTGTGGCCTCCCCAGCAGTGGGAAGAAAAGAGAACCCATTAAAATGTACCAGATCCCCCAACGCCGACGCCTTAGCAAAGACTCCAAATGGGTCACCATCTCAGACCTAAAGATTCAGGCTGTGAAGGAGATATGCTATGAGGTAGCACTCAATGACTTCAGGCACAGTAGGCAGGAGATTGAGGCTCTGGCCATCGTTAAGATGAAGGAGCTTTGTGCCATGTATGGGAAAAAAGATCCAAATGAGCGCGAATCGTGGCGAGCTGTTGCTCGGGATGTCTGGGACACAGTAGGAGTTGGAGATGAAAAGATTGAAGATGTAATGGCCAATGGTAAAGGAATAACTGATGTGGATGACCTAAAGGTGCATATAGACAAATTGGAAGATATTTTGCAAGAAGTGAAGAAGCAGAATAACATGAAGGATGAAGAGATCAAAGTTCTCAGAAATAAAATGCTAAAAATGGAGAAGGTTTTACCCCTGATAGGGTCTCCAGACAAAGCTCAGTCCACTGTAGCTAATGCTGTGACTCCAAACTGTGCCAGTGCGGTGGACGTGGATAAGAAGGCTGCAGATGAGGCCAAGAGAAGCGACAGTGATGATCTTGCCAAGGAGGAACGCGTGTCTCAGTTAATGGCAGGCGATCCAGCCTTCAGACGTGGCCGCTTACGTTGGATGAGGCAAGAACAGATTCGATTTAAAAATCTGCAGCAGCAGGAAATTGCAAAACAGCTTCGCCGACAGAATATGCCTCACCGGTTTATTCCACCTGAAAATCGCAAACCCCGGTTTCCTTTCAAAAGCAATCCCAAACACAGGAACTCGTGGAGTCCAGGCACACATATCATTATCACCGAGGATGAAGTTATCGAGGTTAGAATTCCGAAAGAAGATGATAAGAACAAAGATGAAGGCAAAGAGAAAGAGAGTAAAGCTGCTTGTAAAGACCCGCAGCAGCTGTGGAATCTTTATGGGCCTCAGAGGAGTCAGGATAACATCCAAATCAAGCGGCAGCAGTTGTGCGCGCCGCCGCAGCAGCAGCCATCGCCTCAGCTGCGCTGGAGGAGCAATTCCCTCAATAGCGGCTCCCAGAAAAGCCTGCGGCGCCAGGCGTCGGGCTCGTCCGAGTCTCTGCACAGCCAGGAGCCGCAGAGTTTGCAGCAGAAGCGGCACCTGCAGCAGCAGCAGCGGCCGCACGGCAGCCCCGGCCCGGCTGAGGGGGCTCCCCACAGACAGGAGCGGCCCGGCCCTCACGGCCACTGCGGGACACCGCCGCGCATCAGGCGGCAGCTCTCAGCTCCCAACCTGAAAGCGGGCAGAGAAACGGCGGTGTGAGCCCTGAGCGTGCCCGGCCGGGCTGGGCAGGGGCTCGGGGCTCGGGGCTCGGGGCTCGGGCAGCCTGGCTGGGCCCAGCAGCCTCGGGGCTTTGGCCGGGCACAGCTCGCTCCAGGGGCCGCGCACCCACACCCGCGAGCGGCACTGTGCATGTGCCTTTCCTTGCAGTTATAACAGCATTGATGGAAGAATATTCTGAAAAATCGTAAGGACTATTTTCATAGACTAGAAGACTCGGAGGGAGGGATGTGGAGGGGAGGACTTCCCACTAGCTCATTTACCAAGTTTTTTGTGTGTGTGTGTCTTGAAGTATTTTTCTAATGCTGAAAATATTGTCTGGAACTTACCAAGTGCTACCTTCTTCCAGTGTTTTATGTAGACAATCAAAAGAGGAATTTAGTTTCTAGCAGTGAATGTTTCTTGTGACCTTTTTCTTAGCAATAAGGAAACTGACCGTCTGTTTATAAATGCATCTGGTTCTTCAGAACAATATTTTCCACTCTTAACTCAAACTTTTAATAGTAATAATAATCTATAAACCAAAAGTTGTCAGCTGAAGAGATACGTGTCGCTTTTTTATAAAAAACTTAAGAGCTGTTGGGTCACACTTCCTGAGTAGATGTCTCTTCTCCTGCTTAAGTTCATAATTATTGGTATGAAATTGCTGTGACAGTTAAACCTGCCTGAATAGACTTTTATGTCAGAATATATATATAATGCTGAAGCAATTCTTTGGAAATAAGCTTTTTCTAATTCCCACTGTATATCTAAATATAATAGTTTTTAATTATTTTACTGAGGTTGTGAAAAGGAACTAGGATTTTTCAACACTCTGGTGCACTCAAAAAGCTAATTCTTTTATTTTGGGTTTTCAGCTCTCTTAGGCATGAGTCTGGGAGATGTTCTTGAAATAGTTATTCTTAGGAAGATTTGTAGATCACTACTTTGTATTGTTTGAATTCTCCTGTAAGATGGGAGAATTGAACTGTTTCATCTTCATATGATACCTCATGTTAGTGCCTCTGGTCTTGGATTAAACTTGAATTCAAGACTTGTTTAATAAAGGAGAAGGTTGCTTTGAGGAGAAAATAAAATTCAGTTTCCTTCTCCCCATACTCAAAATGCAAGATAAAATCTTTGGTATCTGTTTTGCTCTGAAGGGGTTTGTACTTGCAGGCGATTTGCTGTAACACAAGGCTTGCAATTCCTGCTTCAAATGGTTTCAAACAAATTCCGGAAAAACCAGTGATTAAGGGATAGGCTTTGGGGTTTTGTCTCAGTTGGAGAGTCCCAATTTTAATGAAACAGGGTTTTTTTCTGAGTTTAAGTGCAAGACAAAGTTGCTCTTTGTTTTGAAAATCGGTGGCCTTAACTGTAAGCCCATATGAATTTTTGAGGGCTTATTTTTCTTTTATATGTAATTTGAATAAGATTTTAAAAACAAAATCAGCCACTCTACCACATTTGGGAAGGTAGGTCCACTTTACAGTGTATTTGTGCTGTTTTGCACAAGTATCCTGAGTTTACTTGAGGTTGCTTATTCATAAAAGATGACCCTCGCTGGTAATTGTAACCTGTGTGTGGCTCAGCATAGCTGTAGTTGAGTGGCAAGTGCCTCAAGCTTATTTTCCTTTTTTTTTGGTCCTATCCTACTTTTCCCCTGCCTCAGCTGGGCATGTTGTAGGTGCTATTGCAACACACACACCATTGAGATATCAATTAATCCAGTGTCAGCTCTTACCTGCACATGGATCACTGATGGGATACTGGCCTCTGCTGTGGGAGATACAGAGTCAGTCAAAGGAACAAACTGGTCTGATCATGTGGGAGTTTTATTTTACGGCAGGTTTAATTTTGTGTCTAGATCTGGCTTTGTAACTTGCATTTGTCTCTTTGCTTTGGCCTACTTGAACAAAGGAAATAAAGCATCATGCCCAAAAATGTTTTGATTCATAAAGCAAAGAAGGCTTGTAGATGAGCAATACTTTCTTCAAGCTTGAGTCTGAATTGCAAAAGGAGTTTTGGGCTGCAAGTGATGTTTTGCTGTTGTTTTTATTTTAGAATCCTGTTTCAGTAGTGCGTTGCACTTCAGTTTTGTGCATGTCAAGGGTAATGTGTTCTTATATATCCCCCAAAAAGCTTGGACTGTGTGAAAAATGCATGCTTGGGAAAACCCTCTTAATTCTGTAGGTATATACGAGCCAAACAGAGTTGTTCTGCACGGGATAGGTTGTGGGAGATGACCAAAGGAATTTTATTTCATGTCCCGTGTTTTGGAGGGTTGTGGCTGCCATATGAAATCACCACAAGATTGAGCATGGAGTAATTCTTAGGTCCATGGAACTATGTGCACTGACATGAGACTAAAAACTCCTGCTACTTGATGCCTTAATGCTAAACACTAAAACGTTTGTGCCAACTGACTTCAGCTTAAAGCTTTGAGAAGAGCTCTGGAAGTGCCTGGCTGGTGCTGGAGAGCAATGGGCTGCCATCAGTCTGTCCTACCCCACTGTTTCAGTGCAGCACTAGAACAACCCTGCTTAGATTGGACAAAAAAAGGACAGTCTGTGTCAGAATGGAGTGCTGTCTGCTTCAAGGAAGCAGCTTTTTCCCAGCTTTGAGGGGAGATTTAGGACTGCTCTTGGTTGCAGCGCAGTGCTTCAGCTGATAAGGGAAGCAGTGTGGGAACTGGGGATCTCCTTGCACTATTCAGAAATACAGCTCTGGCTCCAAATCCTGTGCTAATGGAGTTAATGAGCAGTGAGACAGCTGCTTCCATAGATGGCTGTGTGAAAAGGCTTTCGGGTTGATGGCAGTGTGGCATCCGTGCTGGAAGTGCTCTTTGGCTGAGTTCTGTTGCCTTTGCTGGGATTTGACAGCGGCCGTGGATCTGCTGTGCCTCAGCCATGGCTTTGAAAGGTCCTGTAGGACTCACTGTGGGGTTAATGCACATCATTAATGCTCCTTGCTCACATTGACTCCAACACCCTTCCTCAAGCAATCTCAATTTAGGGATCTGTCTCATTAGAGGATGCTGTTTTAATCAGTACATTCAGCATAGTTTCAATATCTCCCTCACCGTGTCCTTTTATATGTTGCAATTTGTTCTTTATATGTTGAAATTTTTCTTGGATATTTCCCATTGAATCTCTTCAGGAGCTGCCACGTGAGAAATCTATGCTGTGTAACTATTTGTACTGTAAAGAAAACAGTGGGCTGCCTTTGAATTAAATGGGATTTTCAGATCTGTCTATTGTTTTGAGTTGTCTTAAGAGCAAGCATCTGCCTTGTGAAAAGCAGAACTGGTTTGTATTGTAACAAGTGCTCTTTCAATAAACTATGAAATACTCTTGTAAGTGTCAGACTTGTCTCAGTGAAATGGAAATGAAATTTGACTGCAGGCTTGTCCTGCCTTTTTTTTTTTTTTTTTTTTTTTTTTTTTTAAATCTTGGGGTTGGATTGTTCCAGCAGAGTTAAAAAGATTTCTTTAACTTGTCTTCAGTATGATTCTTGTAAATTTGTCCACCCTGGTTTTTCTGCTGTTACGTGGAAAACAGCAAAGCAGATTTGTGTCTACTCTCAGCTTATTTAAATTTAATACAAAAGAAAATAAGAATTTTTTATAGGACAAGGGGCCACAAGCCGTTCCTCTTTTCAGTGCTGTCCCATTGTCCCATCCTGTGTGCTGTTTATCTAAATTCTGGAAGAAAACACAGAGCTGGCTGTTCTCCATTCATTTGCTTACTGAAGGCAAAAGCAGCAGACTTTTCTGTGCACCTCCAATCCAAGGGGAATCACCCCCAGCAGTACCTTGGCAGACATCGTGTCTCAGTGGTTGTGCTCCAGTGTTCTGCTTGAACTGGTCCAGTCTGCTCTGGAAAAGCTTTGTCTGGTCTGAGTGTATGGAATGTGTGTTTGTGGGTTGGTTGGGGTCTCCCCTGCCCCCCAAATCTGGGCTTGTTGTACACAATCACTTTGTGCTGAATGTACAGAACCAAGCCATGCAGCTCTTTAGGTGGGATGGGAGGAAAATGTAACGTTTTCATTCTGTAGCTCTTGGACTTAAGAATGCATTACTGCAAATGGCTTTGCAGAAGAATTTTAGGATTTGGGACTGTTGAAGAGAGAAGGTTGGAATACAAGATGAGTGGCTTCAAGAATTTTCCTTAAGAACTCTGCAACACTCTTAAGTGAATTGTAACTCTTGTTACAAAAATCTTGAAAATCCAGTTTAATTAGTGTAATATATACCAAAGGTTTGTCTTAAAAAGATAAAATACAGTAGTGAAATAGGCCAGACTCTGTCACAGTGCTCTTGGTCTCACAGCCTAAATTTTATTATTTGCTGGTAAAATACAAGACTCATTAGTTTTTAGTATTACTTTCTTCAAGGCATGATAAGGCTGAACAGGAACAAGATGCTCTTTTACCAGAGGCTTTTGTTGGATTGTTCCTCGTGGGGAAGCCTTCTCTGCCAGGGCAGTGGTGGTATATATATATTAAATATATATATATCTTCTGCTACATGAAATGCGTATGAGAGAGGTACTTACATGCCAAGGGCAAAATCTAATTGAAAACAAAGTGCTTCCCCCCACTAATACCTGAAGTGAATTTTTTTGTATGAAAAAGCAAATCAGTGGTGCTGTTAATCCTCCTGTTTGAGAAAATGAAGGTGAATAATACTCCCCTTTCAGATTTGCTTTTGCATTTTTCTCTATTTCTGCCTCTTTCCTACCTCTCTGAAAGCAGCAAGCAGCAAACAATCCCCTTCTTCCTGTCTTTAGCAAAAAAACCCCCAAAAATGCTACCATCCTAAACCTTTTCCTCTTCTAGACACGTGAGCATGTAAATGTGGTGAGTTGAGAAGCCAGCTCTTCTATGTCAGTTGTAGTGGCCTCTGGCTTGTGTTTCCAGGGGAGATTGCTCTAAAGCAGCAGTTGGTGTGTCCTGGAGCACTCCTGGAATGTCTGTGTGGATTTATCCCTGTCTGTCGCTCCATCTGAGGCGTTGCTCTCTCTCAGCTTCCTCCTGGCTCTTGTCTGTCTCCCTACACAGTGTCTCCTCTCTCCCCACAGGACTATGAGAGCAAACTGCAGGCCCTCCAGAAGCAGGTGGAGACACGCTCCTTGGCAGCTGAAACAACAGAGGAGGAGGAGGAGGAGGAGGAGGAAGGTGAGTTTGAAGCTAAAAGTAATTTGGATATAGCCAAGCCTAAAGGAACAGCTGCTCTATCATCTCTTGTATAGATAGAGAAGTAGCTTTGGAAAGCTGCTGAACACTGTAAATTCTTGATCTGTAATTCTCTCAGCATAAAGGTTTCAAATACCCATTTATAGAATACATTCCACTAGAGCACATCCCCAAGATGATCATCCCCAGCACAAGAATACATCCCCAAATACAACTGATGCACAAACCAGATTAATTTGACCCCAATCTTTGATTTGGTGGCCTTGAATTTGAAGGAATCTCTTTTCCTGGCACTAACAGAGTCAGATGTCTTTAATCAAAATAACACTGTTGCCTTTGTTTCCTTGTTTTGAAGTTTCTCTTTCCTCCTTGGTAGGAGTTCTTAGAATGCTGTGACATGTCTGTAAAACCGTTCATCTCTGGACTGTGGATAATTTATTATTCCCATTATACTTGCTCTCATTCCACTGTTTCAGCATTTGGCTTTAATACTTGCCAAATAACTCAAAATAATAGGAGTAGAAAAGGTTTTGTTTCCTCTGTTCTAAATCTCATTTACATGATCATTAATCTCCACTGCTAATGTTGAGGAAGTTTGAGTCCAGTTTTTCCTCGCTGAATAATTAAAATGTAGGGTTTAGTTTTTTCTTCTTCCAGAAAATGAGTTGAGAACTTGATAGCACAGTCAGGAGGAGTGTTGGATACTGCATGTGATGGTTTTGAGAAGAAGCCACATTGTTTTATTTCTCTGTTTTTTTGCTCTTCTCAGTGCCCTGGACACGCCATGAATATGAACTTGCCCAGTGGGCCTTCAGGAAGTGGAAATTCCACCAGTTCACCTCACTGAGGGACCAGCTCTGGGGAAATGCAGTCTATCTCAAAGAGGCCAATGCAATCAGTGTGGAGTTGAAGAAAAAGGTAGGGTCATGCAGAGCAGCTTGTTGAATTTTCTGACCCATCAATTTGGATTGCATAGTCCTGCTGCAAATGCTCTGAGTTACTTGTAGTCTTTAAAGTTATGTCTCTTGTGTATAAATCGGGGCTGTGAAAGGGTTCAGAGAATTGTGAGTCTTTGGTTCAGGTGTCTGGCTGAGTGAACATCCTGTCTGGCTTCTCATTCCCCAGGTACCTTCTCATTCCCCAGGTACCTTCTCAGTCCCAGGTACCTTCTCATTCCCCAGGTACCTTCTCAGTCCCAGGTACCTTCTCATCCCAGGTACCTTCTCAGTCCCAGGTACCTTCTCATCGCCCAGGTACCTTCTCAGTCCCAGGTACCTTCTCATGCCCAGGTACCTTCTCAGTCCCAGGTACCTTCTCATGCCCAGGTACCTTCTCATGCCCAGGTACCTTCTCATGCCCAGGTACCTTCTCAGCCCCAGGTACCTTCTCATGCCCAGGTACCTTCTCATGCCCCAGGTACCTTCTCATTCCCCAGGTACCTTCTCATTCCCCAGGTACCTTCTCAGCCCCAGGTACCTTCTCATGCCCCAGGTACCTTCTCAGCCCCAGGTACCTTCTCATGCCCCTTTACCTTCTCATTCCCCAGGTACTTTCTCATTCCCCAGTAACTCTCTTTTCCCTGCAGGTGCAGTTCCAGTTTGTCCTGCTCACAGACACGCTGTACTCCCCTCTGCCCCCGGAGCTTTTGCCTGTGGAGCTGGAGAAGGGCCGGGAGCGCCGTCCTTTCCCCCGCACGGTGGTGGCTGTGGAGGTGCAGGATCTGAAGAACGGAGCCACACATTACTGGTCCTTAGAGAAGCTCAAGTATGTACACAGCACTGGGAATCAAAGTCCTTATGTCCAAGGAACTTCACTGTAAGGTTTCCCCCTTGCTGTTCCTTATCTGTTCTTGTTTTTTCTCTCTGTCCTCCCTAACTTTCTAGACAGTGTGGGATGCTCTAAGTATCAGCTTTCCAGATTCTTTGAAAGTGCACTTTTCTCTACCTTCTCACCTCACCTTAACATTGAATTTTTGTAATTTGAGCTTAGACTTATCTTTTAAATCTAATAAGACTCATCATAGCTCACCTCTCTGCATTAGTTCTTTTTCAGTCCTTTCATTGTAATAATTTCCTTGCCAAAGTCTGTTATGGAATAAGTTCACTTTTGAATGAAAAAGCCAACGGTTCTGGAGAGGAATGCAAAGAGATGCTGAAATTACTCAGCAGCATGGTCTTGTGTGAAAAAGGAAGCAAAAAATATGCCAGAATTAGATGTGAAAGAGGAATATTGAGAAGCTGGATTGAAATCCAAGATTTATATAAGCTTCTGCAGTGACCTTGCCTTGTGCTTAAGAAGACTTACCCAGCCAGATTTTCCCCAGAATCTGTTTAAGTTTGGGGAATTAGTGAAGCACCAAACTTAGGCGTGGTTTGGTCCAGCTGGAGTCAGTGAGGTGCACACCCCACTTTGTGTTCTCTGTTTATTTTCATTCTCTCTGAAGTTTCTTTTGCTGTGTCCCTCCGCAGGCAGAGGTTGGAGCTGATGCGGGATATGTACGACCGGGCAGGGGAAATGGCCTCCAGCAGCCAGGAGGAGCCGGAGAGCGCCATGACCGGCAGCGACCCCTTCTACGACCGCTTCCACTGGTTCAAACTGGTGGGCAGGTAGGGCACACTCACTGCTGCTGGGCAGCTCTGCCTCAGCCCACTGTGGGGGAACAAACTGTGCCCTCTGTCTGCAGGGATTTGGGAGAGACTCTAAATACAGTCCAGAGTAGAAAATGCTTCTTTATGTGTTGATATTCTTTTAGGTGTCAGCTAATAGAATCGGCTTTGAGCGAACCCTTTGTCAGTTACAAATTTCTTTTAAAATAACATAAGTAGCTAAGTTCTATCTAAAGTCACTGCCGCAGTGAGAATAGGAACACTGGAAAAGTGGCTCAAGGTCTTTCTCATATGTGTGATTTAGATGATTTGATCATATCCTAGGGAAATATCTGATGGGATTTTTTAATATTTCCTGCTGTTGGCTGCACCTTTACAATTTTTATTTGCAGAAATACTGTGTTGGAAATAAGAACTGTAGCTCTTTTAAATGTGCTCTCAAGATCTATATGCTCAGCCATGTCTCTATTCCTTTTTCATTTGCTTCCTGCTCGTTCAAGGACGCTTCTTTCCCTGACTTTGTTAGCAATCCCTTCCCTCCCGTTTGGTTGCAGTGCAGGTGTTTTGGAGCCTTTGCTCCCTGTTGAGGTGTGTGTGTGCTGCTGGAGGCAGCAGCTGTGAAATGCCCACTGTGTGTGTGCTGACCTTTAATGGGTGTCGTTACTGATATCCAGCTGTGAATCCAGCTGTGAAATGTGTGTGTGTGCACTGATCTGTTAATGGGTGTCCATTCACTGATATCCAGCTCCCCCATTTTCCACGGCTGCGTCAACGAGCGCCTGGCCGATCGCACGCCCTCCCCCACCTTCTCCACGGCCGACTCGGACATCACTGAACTGGCTGATGAGCAGCAGGATGAGATGGAGGACTTTGATGATGAGGCCTTTGTGGATGACACTGGCTCCGACGTGGGAACTGAGGAGGGATCAGACCTCTTCAACGATGGGCGCGACCCGTTTTACGACCGATCCCCTTGGTTCATTTTAGTGGGAAGGTTGGTGAGGTTACTCTGAGAATGGCCAAAAGGGACCAGCTCTTGCTGTAAACTGCAATGGCTTTGCCTTGTGCTACACAGATGGTCAGTCTGGCCAAAATGTCATGGCTCTCAATTGAAATTGCCAGAGAGGAGTGTAGTTCAACATTTTAAATTCCCTTGTCTGGGGCCATGAAGATTAAATAATAACTGCAAATAACCCTTAGAAGGAACAAAAGAAAAGGGGCCAGAGCTTGACTTTATCCTTCTCAGTGAATGGAAGCAGGAAAGACTTCAGGGTCGGGTTGGTGGGATCTTTATGCAGTTTCTTCAAATGCAGGACACTTGTTTGTTTTACTTAGAAAAAGGAGGGATTGAGTTTGCTGATCTTTATCAAGCTCTGATTTCAGTGTAGTGTGTTTGTCTAACCTCAGGCTTTGTCTGTAGTGAAACTTGGCACTTCCTTGATCTAGTTTTTGAAACAAAAATGACTAAAGTTGCAAGAAATTGCATTAGTCCTCTGTGATCTCTGCATTTGTGCCCTTTTGTGCCAATGCCTGGTAACGTGTTGTACAAAATTTGATGATCTGGTTCAGAGGTGGGGAGTTCAGAGGTGGCAGTCAGTTTGGGAAATCCATCTGTGCTGCTTTGGGCTGCTGTCAGCCCCTCTGAGCCCGGGGCTGCTCTGTGTCCTGTTCCTGCTGAGCCTGGCAATGAGCTGAGCTGTTCATCCCATCACAAACACCTCAGGCAGCACAGGCCAAGCTGAGCAGATCAGCTTTATTACAGCTGTAATGAAACACTTGTGCTTGCTTCCCATGCCTGGGTGGGGAGAGTTCCAAGCTCTGTCTCTGTGGACACACACAGGGAGTTACAGCACTGGCCTGAGCGCTGTGAGCTCATGTACGGAGCTGTCACCTGTTGAGGATGGAAACTTTGTTCCTGTCTCGAGGGTATTCTCAGTTGTTGGTTTCTGTTCTATCTATTCCTGTTGTTCTGTTGTGCCTGCTCTGCCAGCAGGAGCTGTCAGATTGTGTGGCACCACTGAGGAGGAGCTATTGTGATTGTCCTGTGTAGCACCACTGAGGAGGAGCTATTGTGATTGTCCTCCTGTGTAGCACCACTGAGGAGGAGCTATTGTGATTGTCCTGTGTAGCACCACTGAGGAGGAGCTATTGTGATTGTCCTCCAGTGTGAGAATCCTGCTTTTGAACAGGGACTAACAAGTACCAGGGCTGTGTCCATCTACACAGATATTGTCTAGAGCAAAACAAATAAAACCATTTTTAGTGTTTTTTGGGGATTGTCAGCAATAACAGTGCAGGTCATGAAGGAGACAAGGAGGAGAAATGGATCCTGTAGTTATCCAGCTCCCTGGCCATCACAAATACTGTCTTTTCTCTCTCTGGACTATGACTGTCTTTTATTTTAACTCTTAAAGAAAAGAAAAAAGAGCTGATCCCTTTAGCCATCTCTTGTGGCATGCTGGGTTTCTTTAAGGCTGATTCTGTTTAATGGTGTGACATATCAAGCATTTGCTTTGTTTTTAAGGGAGGTGGGAGAGGACTATGGGATAGTTCATTTAAATCCTGATGTGTTTATTTTAAAAATACCCGCCATCATTCTGAATTCTGTTGTTTTTGTTTTGTTTTGTTTTTTATATTGTGTTGTTAAATTTAATTTCTAGTTTTGTTGTGAGTATGCCATTTTACCTCACCAATCTTTCTGCTAATCCAGCTCCCCTCTTTCAGTCTGCTGGGCTAAGTGCAGGGGGACCTTAGGGGCTGTTTGGGGATCCTCACGGATGTGGAAAGAGGAGGAGGATCACCCTGAGATTTCATCCACTCCTGACTTGGCACTGTGTGATGCTGAGCAGATGGAATGGCACTGGAAGCTGTAGTGCTGCATAAACCAGCTCTGTTTTGTACAGCACATGTGCACTTCTCTCCACCCTACGGAAGAGATGCAGCATTTTCATCAGCAAACGGGAAGCTTCAAACATTTTTCATGATGTGCTTTTCTTTCTCTAAGTTAAAATGATTCCGGTGAACAAGGTGACTGGATGGAAGCAAATTAAGGAAGAAGATAAATACATTTTTTTTCTTGGGATGGTCACATGGCAGTGGTTAATCCAGCTGAATGCTTTGGCTGTCACATACTGAGCAGCAGCTTCAAAACTTTGGTCCTGCAGATGAACATATAATTTTATTTTTCATGCAGGTCATGCCTTCACTTTCCATTAGTTTGGCTTTAGAGTGGGAAGGCTTCTGCAGTGCCTCACTTTTAGTTAGTGAGACTCTACTGTGTGCATCAGTGCAGGGCTCTTTGCATTCTGTTCTGCTGGGAAATGTCCATTCTCCCTGGCTGGAATGTGCTGTTCAAACTGGGAGTGTTTGTCTTGAGCACAGAAGCACATTCCTTCCTGAACTGCATCACTGAGCCAGTCCAAGGGAGCAGTTCCTGTGGCAGGGGCTCTTTGTTGTGTGGCTGATGAGCATCACCTGAGATTTCAAAGCTCAAAATGAAAATGTTATGTTAGAGACAAAAACCAAATTCAGCTTCTCATTTGTCACTTGGAATCTGTTCTCCCTTCCCTGCTTTATCGGTGCTGACCTCACTTTGGAGCAGACTGAAAAGGAATGAAATCCTATCTTAGTGAACTGTTATGTTGCGGTTGGTTTTTTGTTGTTGTATGGTTTTCTTCATTTTTTGTTTAGCTACTTTTATAGCTGTATTAATCATCCTCTTCTCTATTGCATTTTGTCACCACTTTATTTTAGTAGCATTATTTTTATGTCTTTGGTTCATTACTGACACCTGTTTGACTTCCTCATCATTTCAAAAGAATTCATTCATCCTTGGAACAGCCATGTCAGCCTAAGGAGCAACATTTCCCTTTTGACAACAGGATTGTTGAACAATAGCAGTTATAGATTACAGGAATCAATTATACACAATACTAAAGACTAATGAAAATAACTGTAAGGAGGAAATTAGGTAAACAAATTACTGTTGTTTAGTATAATTCAATGTGCATAAATTTATTAAAATTACATAATTAGTCACTTAAAATGTAAAGACTGATAAAACTATTGGTTAAAGATCTGTGCATCTCAGTACTCTGCTGAGCTCTGAAACAGCTCACTTAGTAAATAAAAGCTTCCCTATTTTCCCCTTTTTGAGAGCTGTTCTTTAGCTGGCCTGTTGCACTTCTCAACATTTAATGTTTTGCTCAAGCTAATCCTGCTGAAATGTGACACTTTATAAACTATATATTTTATATAACAATTCATTGCAGAAGCATACAATAACTTAATAACTTTAGTCTGACTTTTAATTAAGATCTATACAATTAAATTGGTTACCTTACTATTTCAAAATAGACCCTCATGGTATAAAACTTTCAAAGTTTGTGTAAGGCAGGATCATCCATTACAGGGCCTAAATGCTTTTCCTTTTGTAAACTGTAATTTTTAAGTGGTTGCTCTAGAGTACTGCCATGCTGTTTCATTTATTTTGTTTTGTTTTTTAAAGAAATAAAATGCTCCTGAAGAAATTTATCTGTGAAGACTTAACAGTCTTCCACTGTCTGTACATTCAGTCAATCTCCTGAGAAACCTAAGTGATGACTTTTGGTTTATTGTGGGTTTCTGATTATTCTGCATAGTCTTACCAACAAATATAGAAGAGAAAACATTCAATCTGTTTTTAAGAGTGTTTTTATGTTTTCAGTGCAAGTTTGAGGCTGTGTGAGCACAGTATATTAACTCCCTTTTAATTTCTCACTTCAAACGACCTCATTGTTAATAATCATAGCTCCCAGGTAGATTGTGTCAGCTCACAGCTAACAGCTCCATCCTTCCCACCATGGTGCATCTCCATGCAGCATCCTCGTACACAGTGTCCCTCTGTCTGTCACTCCCTGCTGAGCCCAGTGTCCCCTGAGCCCTGCTCAGGGTGTTTGGTGCACTTGGCTTGGCCAGAGCCTGTGGGGCAGGATGGAGCTCTGAGATGGACAGAGTGGACAGTGTGCCATTGGTGTGACACTGGTGTGACACTGGTGTGCCATTGGTGTGACACTGGTGTGACACTGGTGTGCCATTGGTCTGACACTGGTGTGCCATTGGTGTGCCATTGGTGTGACACTGGTATGCCATTGGTGTGACACTGGTCTGCCATTAGACTGACATTGGTGTGACACTGGTGTGCCATTGTCTGCCATTGCTCTGCCATGGGCACTGCCAGGGCCGAGCAATCACTGCAGTGGCTTTGGCTCGCAGTTGTAACCCTGCCTGTGTTTGTGTCCTGTCCCAGGGCGTTCGTGTACCTGAGCAATCTGCTGTACCCCGTGCCCCTGATCCACAGGGTGGCTGTTGTCAGCGAGAAGGGCGAGGTGCGGGGCTTCCTGCGCGTGGCTGTGCAGGCCATTGCAGGTGAGAGATGGGAGCAGCTCTGCTGAGTCACTGTCATGGGCAAACGTGGGGACTGTTCATGCTCTGGAGAGCAGGGCTCTCTGCTGCTCCTGAAATGATCTCATTCTTTATGTCACTATGTGGGCCGAGCATGAATAAGTCTTGAAATAATGCTACTGATCAAAAGATTTCAAAATGATCATGATGTTGACCACTGTAGTTTGTAGTTGGAAATGAATACAACACTGCTCTTTAGAACAATGGAAGATCTAAGTCAGTAAGTCTCAAAACTAAATCTAAAGCAAATACTTTCTTTCTGGCACTCAGTATAAACAGAGGACAAGGGTACATGGTTTGCTAGTTGTGATGAGCTACATTAAAATTAAATATACTGAGTTTTAGCTCCTCCAGGGTCTGGTGAGAGCATGTGAAGAAGTTCCTGAACGGATGGTTTTAGATTTTCATTTATCTCAGTATAATATCAGAAGTAAATAGGTAATGAAAATTGCTACTAAAGTTGGTTTGCATTCAAAATTCTCCTAAGTATATTCAGAATGAAACTTCATGGCTTGTCTTGTTTTCCCACACTTGAGTTCCTGATGGATAGGTTTCTGACTTGATCTTTTCCAGCACTTACTCCAGCTTGTAACTGCTTTCCATTTTGGTTTCCATTATGATGAGAATTTCCATTTAGATAACTCCATGGGATCTCCCCTCTCCTCTCCATTATTTATTTATCTTGTTTTTTCCATGTTTTTTAGCTGATGAAGAAGCCCCAGATTATGGATCTGGTATTCGACAGTCTGGCACAGCTAAAATTTCATTTGACAATGAGTATTTTGATAAGGTAAGAATTCTTCAAATTGAGTTAGAGCTGTTTGAGTGTAGTAGCTTGTGCTTCTGAATAAAGAACACACGTTGTAGGGAAAGAAGGGGGTGGCAAAGCCAGAAATTCCAGGAGTCTGTTCCAAGCTGCTTCATTGCATTTTTCAGAGTGACTTTTCTTCAGTTGCAATGACTCGGTCTGGGCTGTCACTGGAGGAATTAAGAATTGTGGAAGGACAAGGACAGAATTCAGAGGTTACCACTCCTCCAGAGGAGATCAACAGAATGAATGAGCTGGGTAAGCAGGAAATATTTTGAGAACTTACGGGAAATTCAGGACATTGTCAGTCACAGAAAGGGGTTCTGAGTGTCCTTCAAGGATATGGGAGAGGTGTTACCAATGGGTTGAATATGAGAGATCCTGGACTTTAGAATTTGGAGAACTATGCTGAAAAACTGTTCTCAGGTATTTGGATCTTTTGGTTATCAGCAAATTATTTGGGCTTAAAAGGGAAGAAAAGGTTTTATGGGGCTAAACTGTCTCCTGGAGAAATATTTTAAGAAAAGAAAAGAGGAAAAAAAAAGGAAAAAATGATTTCATGTGGGATGTTTTTTTCTCCCTAAGACTTGAAGTCAGCCACTTTGGATGGAAAGATGACAATGGAAGGATTCACTGAGGAGATTGGGGATCACCTGAAGCTGGGCAGTGTGTTCACCTTCCGGGTGACAGTGCTGCAGGCCAGTGGCATCCTGCCCGAGTATGCAGACATCTTCTGCCAGTTCAAGTAAGAATTTGTGCTCCCTTGCATTAGACAAGGAATGGTTTGATAGAGAGAGCAAAGAATAGTGGGCAGTGGAACTCGGAGAGCTTTTCAGATGGATGGAGGTGTGGCACAGCAGAGAAAAACACCTTGACACTTCCAGGAATTCCTGGTCCCTTTCTCTTAAGCAGGTATAAGGAATAAAGTTTTGCAGAAAGGAAATTAGGAATCAAAGTGGACTCATAAGCTGCTAGTTTATAGATATCTTAGGGTTTAAAGCCTGTCATGTGAAAAATTCAATACTATATTGTACATAAGTCCATTTAAATGAAAACTGCATGACCCTTGAGGAAATTGGGCCTTCTCAAGTGAAAGTGGTCTTGGGCTCCTAGGGAGGAGAACAACAAGGAATAATAAAGACATAAAACAAGTACAGAAATAGTGCTGCCACAAGACTGTGGTATTCCTAGCTTTAGGCCATCACTGAACTGCTTTGAAAGTTCCAGCAGAACACATTTCCTTTAGGCTTTTAGGATTTCCATTTAGGATTGGATTCAGAGCACAGCAATCTTCATTGACCATTCTGTGGTGGCTGATTTTTGGTTGATTTTCTTTTTAAGCTTTTTACATCGACATGATGAAGCTTTCTCAACAGAACCTCTGAAAAACAATGGCCGAGGGACTCCCCTTGGGTTTTACCATGTTCAGAATGTAAGTAAAGCTTTCTTCTGGTGATTTCAGCACTGGGAGTTGTGTGTGTTCTTCAAGGCAAGGGAAATTAAGAATAGACAATAATAGGAGTGATCAGGTGAATGATGTCATCCCTACTGCAAAACAAAAGACAGAGTGATTCTTTGTGGCAAATTTAACTCTTCTCTTTCACCTCTACTTCCTGCCATTGAATTCTGTATTTCCTTTCCAGGATGTTCAATGAACACAGTCTAGAGTTCAGGAAATAAAACAGATGTTTGAATAGCAATGTTCATGATCTCAGATGAACTGGATATATCTGTTTTTATGGACTCTGTTATCCTTTGGTTATGTACAGCCTCCTCTTCTCCTGCTGGAATGTCTGATATTGAGGCTTTCATTTTCTCCTTTAGTGGAGAGCAGAATTAATGCCTAAACCAAAAGGGAATGCTTTTACCGTGAGTGACACTAAGTGGTATGAAAAATAGAGACTCCTAGAAGGGATTTCCTTTTGAATGTCTTATTTTCTGTCCACACTTTTGAAATAGATTGCAGTGGAAGTGACCGAATCGTTTGTGGAGTACATCAAAACAAAGCCCATTGTCTTTGAAGTCTTTGGGCATTATCAGCAGCATCCCCTGCACCTGCAAGGACAGGATCTCAGCAGGTATTGCTCACTGTTCAGGCACTTGGGGCTCATGCTCAGGTTGGGCCATCTTTTGTGCTCCTGAGATTGTGCACCACACCCTCACAAGCAGAGTCCTGATGGAGGTGAAAGTGCTGGCAGAGGCCTGTTTGCCTGGTTTAGTGATTAATGGAATTATTCTGCCATCTCAAACATGGAAACCAGTTCACCTTGGCAGTCCCTCTGCACTGGGAATACTGGGAACTTCAGCAGTGAGCTCTGGGAAAACCTCAGCACTGCTCAGGATTGGTAAAGTTAGAACAGAAAAAGAGCATAGCTTATTCTGGGAAGGGTCTGAGCCCACTCGTTCTCCTGACATTTACCTGCCTTCATAGAATTGGGAGGATATTTCTGAGAGACAGAAACAGATGTGTATACAGGGATGCAGTGTGTGCACATTTGTGTATATTTTTTATGTTTAGCTGCCTCTATTGATAACTCTTCTCATTTCTCCGTAGCCCTCCACAGCCTTCTCGAAGATTCTTTCCTCCCCCTATGCCACTGTCAAAGCCAGGTGAGAGCAGCTCTCCAGTTCTGTGCATCACAGGTCTGGTTCTGAAAATGGAGGTTGTAGTGTATTCCTGAGGTATCCAGGACATGGAGGAATGTCAGTGGAGTGAGTGGTGCAAAGGGCATTCAGTCTGTCTTTGCTGCCTCTGCCCTCTTTCTGTGTTTATTTTCATTTCTTATCTCCCCTGCAGAAAGTGCTGCTTGGTTCATGAGAGGGTAGAATTTCATTGCTGAGGTGTTGACCATATCCCATGAGATGAGGCTGTGGCTCTTTCTGTGCTTACTGAGCACTTGACTGGAAATTTGCTTATTCATTAACCTTTTCATCTTTTTGCTCTCTCACATTCTCTTTAGTGAGCCATTTGTGTTGAAATGATCCTTGGTTTTCTTTGCTTAATTGGAATAATGCATGCTGAACTTGTTTGTGATTTTTTTTTCCATTTCACCTTTAATTTCCTCCTTCTCCATCTTTCTTTCACCTGCACATTTCTCCCATCCCTTTTTTGTGTGTGTTCCATTCCTCTGCAGACCATGAAAGGAAGATTGAGTTGATTAGGTACCTTATGTCTGGCTATGTGAACGTGCATGTGCTGAACACGCTGTCTGAGCACGCCACCGTGCTGGCCTCCTCTGCTGTGGCTGCTTTCCAGGATGGAGCTGAGCAGCTGCCACCTTTTCTCTTTCTGCCTGTTCCCACTTGCCAGAGTGAGCGGGCTCCTAAACGAGATGGTTAGTAGCCAAGCTTGCTCTCTCATGGATGTAGAAGTAGTTCCAGAATGTGCTGCAAGATTCCTTTTTCCTTTATCATGTAGTAGTAGAAGCTGCCATGAATGTGGTCATGGAAGGATGATGCTGTGCCTAAATTTAGGGCTCTTTTAGAGAGAACCATGCAGTCTGTAGACCCCAGTGTGCTGGGAATCACAGATTTTTCTGTGTCACTGCATCTGTTCCCTGAATCTTCTGAGACCGCTGATTTTTTGTGATCCTGGGATGAGAGATGCATATGAAAACACAGCCAGGTGCTTTAGAGGAAACATTCTGCTGTGTTCTAAATAGGTTTCCTTTTCACTCATCTTCCTTTTCTGCCACTAACAGTGCTGTTCCTCACTTCCATTTGTATTCTATTTTATTTACATAAAAAAGATCATGCTGGTTATTGATTATGCCAGAGCAAGTCACTGATAATGTCTAGAAGCAAGCTTTCATTTTAGTTAAGTGTGTCATTCTGTTGTTTCTCTCTTCTGGTGCTTTTGAGCCTCTCTGCTTAGCAATCACCTGAGTGATTTGTGTGTGTGCTGTTCCTCTGCTGTAGTGAGTTCATGTGCAGCTCATGAGGTGATGGGTGTAAGAATTACAGCCCTGAGTGAGGGGTACACGGAGGAGTGAGGGTGGGAGAGCCTGAAGAACATCTGAGCAGGGGAAGGTTGGGAGAATAATTATTTGGCTTAATAAAAGCAGTGATGTTAGTATGTGAAAGCAGAAAAAAAAATGGAAAATCAGTTGCAGAGTTAGAAAAATCCCTGTCAGAGTATACATGAGCTACTTTTAGAGTGTTCCCATTCACAAAAGTGTAATGAGATAAGAGAAGGCACGTAATGATAACTAAAAAGTATAATGTGAGTGTATGGGAGGGAGTGTTAGGTTATTCCTAAAATTTAAACTATCCCATTATTTTTTTAACATGATTTATCTTACCTTTGTACGAAAGCAATTAGAGAGGATCTGGCTTGTAATAATCACTAATACCAAGAGATAAGGAGCCCAGAAACATACTTTGGCAGGATTAAGGCTCTGGACTAATTCTTGTTCAGCCTTTTTACTTACACATTATCTTTTCCAAGTGGTGCAGGAGTCTGGCAGTTTGTAACATGAAGAAGTGAAGACTGAAGTTTTAAGTTCTATTTTTTTCTCCTGTATAGGGCAGGTAAAATGTTCTTTATGGGTGAGTAATGCTGCAGATGAACTGAGCAATTCGAGATCACAAACTGTTAAGCCATAAAGCAACTGATGAACATTTGAGGAAACTTCTTTCACATTCCTGTGAACCCCAAGTAAGCTTTAGTTGTTCAGTTTTTGTAAACAACCCTTTTTTTTCTTCTTTCTTTTTTTCCTTTAAGTGCCAGCTACAAAGCTGAATACCATGAGCAAGCCCAGCTTGGGCCAGAGTGTGAGCAAATACGACCTCCTCGTGTGGTTTGAGATCAGTGAACTGGAGCCAACAGGGGAGTAAGTCCTGTATTAATATTTGGTGTTTCAAGAACAGTGGTTTATGAGATTTTGGGTTTTTTTCCCTTTTGTTCAGACCAGGTTGATATTTAGCAGTTGTGGTGGATGGGGGCCTGGCTGGTTTGTGGTGATGGGGTGTCAAATCTGCTGGCATTAGTTGTCCCATGGGAAGGACCAAAGTGATGGAGTGACATTCTTGCACAGCTGGAGGGGTCTTTCCACTGTGAAATTCCAGGCACAGCAGCTGAACAAGTGCCTGGAAAACTTAACCTTGTGTGGGCCATGAGATTGGATTCTTTAGGACACTGGAGATTTTATCCTGCAGAAGTCCCAGAGCAGGCCCTGTTTTGTGTTCATCTCTGCTATAAAGAAGGCTTTCCCTGACAGGTCTTTAGGGATTATGTTGAGAAGGGAATTGCACAGAGTTTTCTGTCAGTCTTCTGCAAGTACACAGAAGCTGCCCTGCCAGGGGACCTTTCTGCTTCACCAGGTACTGCAGAAAGCTGTGGGGCAGCAAATGCCATCCCTGCAGGGAGGGAGGGAGGGAGGGAGGGGATGCTCTCCTGTTTGCCTCTCCTGTTTGCCTCTCCTGTTTGCCTCTCCTGTTTGCCTCTCCTGTTTGCCTCTCCTCTTTGCCTCTCCTCTTTGCCTCTCCTCTTTGCCTCTCCTCTTTGCCTCTCCTCTTTGCCTCTCCTCTTTGCCTCTCCTGTTTGCCTCTCCTGTTTGCCTCTCCTCTTTGCCTCTCCTCTTTGCCTCTCCTGTCCCACCCAGCTGGGCAGTGACAGTGCAGGGTCGGGATCTCTCAGGCTGGGCTTGGCTGTGGCCTTTGGGCTACCAGGAGATGGTTTGGACCCCAGGATTTTGCTGTCCACGTTGTTTATCACTGGGCACCCCACTCATGGAAGAAGGCAGGAACCTTTGGGTCTGGATTTGTGCCCTCAGTGTTCTCTGACATCTCTTAAGGGCACAGAAGGATCCTGGGGACTCAACTTCCATTTGCTCTCTCTCACTGCACGTGGTTGTGACACATAATCTGTGAAGTGACTGTACCTCAGTGCATCTTAAAATGTCTCTTATAATTCTTAATAATAATTTGTCTTTAGCCAGATTATAAAGATAATCCTAACTAAATACGATTTATAGGTTTAAAGTTATGTTTTTCTTACTCTGCCTTTGTCAGTGAGGAGGGGGAAGCATTTAATTTCTTTCACATATGAGAATGTAACATCCATTCAAAGTGGATTTTAGGGCCCTGGAAGAAAGAGGTGTTTGTTCAGTTGCAGACTAGTTTAAACAATCTTACTCCCTTCCCTTCTGCAGTGTGAGTGCAGAGCAGATGATGTGTGTGTGTGTGAGTGCTTCAGCAGTGTTTTGTCTCTGATCTCTGCCAGGGAATCCAGCGCAGGATCACAGTCACCATTATCCACGAGAAGGGCAATGAGCTGCACTGGAAAGATGTGCGAGAGCTGGTGGTTGGTGAGTAAATGGTTCTATCTCGCTCTGGAAGGAAGAAGGATTATTATTGATAATTTCTCTTTGTGTCAGACTCTGTCATTTTTATGAGCATTGCCTGTGAGATGAGGATTTTGAAAAAGATCGAGAGGAAGAGCTTGAATTTTGCAACTTCCTCTTTCAACAGCTTGTTAATCTTGTAGTCTGAAATGATATTTGGGAAAACAAATTGCTTTTGTATTGCAGGTTGAATTTTAATTGATTCCTCCTCTTTTCAGGGCGTATAAGAAATAAAGCAGAGGTAGATGAAGCTACTGTGGATGCCATTCTGTCTTTGAATATTATCTCTGCAAAATACCTGAAGTCCTCTCACAGCTCCAACAGGTAAGGGAATGAAGTGAGCACTCCAGCAGGAATCTGAAATGGTTTGACCTCTGATGTACTGGCAGGATGTTTGGAAAGCTGTGAATGTGACTGATTATTGAATGTAGAATTCCATGGGCACAGGACACACAGACAGAGAATGAATGTCACCGTAAATTCTTGGTGATGCTGAAATCTGTTGATCTCTGTAGGGTTTCCTGATGATCTGAATTACTTTCTGTGCTTATGGACCATAAAGGGAGAATGGAAAGGAACAGCTTAAGGGAGCCTCAGGATTTAACCCAAAACTTCTAAACTGACAGGTTAAGAAGGTTTGGTGCTGGAATACAGCACTAAAGTACAAGGGCAGTTTTGGGAGTTGGGTTTATAGATGTGTTCATATTATTCCTGGAGTGAGCATGTGACAATTTAAGCAAGAGCCATGCTTTGTAAATTCAACATCATAGTGTGTGGATTTATGCAGGTGTTGTTTCCAGGTCAGTCCAGTTCCTGTCCCTGCAGTTTGGCAGCACAGGGCCCTGCCTGAGGGGTTTGTGTGTCCCTCATGGCAGTAAAGCTCAGCCTGCTTTGTGTGTCCTCATGGCAGTAAAGCTCAGACTGCTTTGTGTGTCCTCATGGCAGTAAAGCTCAGCCTGCTTTGTGTGTCCTCATGGCAGTAAAGCTCAGCCTGCTTTGTGTGTCCCTCGTGGCAGTAAAGCTCAGACTGCTTTGTGTGTCCTCATGGCAGTAAAGCTCAGACTGCTGTGTGTGTCCTCATGGCTGTAAAGCTCAGCCTGCTTTGTGTGTCCTCATGGCTGTAAAGCTCAGCCTGCTTTGTGTGTCCTCATGGCAGTAAAGCTCAGCCTGCTGTGTGTGTCCTCATGGCGTAAAGCTCAGCCTGCTTGTGTGTCCTCATGGCTGTAAAGCTCAGCCTGCTGTGTGTGTCCTCATGGCTGTAAAGCTCAGCCTGCTTTGTGTGTCCTCATGGCAGTAAAGCTCAGCTGCTTTGTGTGTCCTCATGGCTGTAAAGCTCAGCCTGCTTTGTGTGTCCTCATGGCAGTAAAGCTCAGCCTGCTGTGTGTGTCCTCATGGCTGTAAAGCTCAGCCTGCTTTGTGTGTCCTCATGGCAGTAAAGCTCAGACTGCTGTGTGTGTCCTCATGGCTGTAAAGCTCAGCCTCACTTGTTGTGCTCAGTCTGCAGTGAGCACTGCCTCAGTGGGCAGAGGCAGAGGGGACACTGGGCACAGCCTCTCCTGTGCTGACAGCAGAGTCCCTTGGCTGCTCCCAGCTCTGCAAAGCAGGAATTGTCTCTGCAATGGGCTCTGAACGGCTGCCACCACAGGGGAGGGAGCTTTGAGTCCATCTTTGCTGCTGAATGCTGGAGGTGAATCCTTCCAAGCCCTGGAATTCTTCCTTCTCTCTTAGAGGCCTGGACTTGAAATCAGCTGTGGCATTGAGGGTGGATTTGGGGTGCTGCTCCTGCCAAGGGGGGGCCTCTGTGTCCCCTGGTGTCTGGAAAGGCAGGAGGGACGGGGGTTGGCAGTTCTTATCTTCCACTGAGAAGTGGAGATTTTAGTGAGTTTGAATTAGTGGAAAACAGGGAGACTGTTGCTGATTTCCTGTCTGATACTATTGGATTTGCAGTTGAAAGCCCTTCTGTTCTGTTTCAATCAATTCCTCCATATCTCGTGGTTTGCAGGAAGGAGGCAGCCTGGGGGAAGGATGAGTGTGATGAAGTGTTGGCCATCTCATCCCAAAATGCTGGGGTTTCAGCTGTGGGATGAGCTCGTGGCAGAATGGTGCAATGGGGTTGGGGCCCTGCTGAGGGATGTGTCTTATGTTTGCTCATTGTCTGCAGACTTGTTTGCTGTGGGGTTTTTTCACTTGGTTTTGTTCTTTTATGTCCACTTGTTCTGTTCCTCTCAGCTGTTGCTTTTGTGTTGTGCTTTTGGCTGCACTAACCAAAGCTCTTTCTATGTTTTTACAGGCTCTTTCTTGATAAGGATATGCCTAGGTATTTTCTGTTTGCTTCCTTTGTGCGTAAAGGTTCTTGAGAATAGAATGCTTTATGGCCCATTTGCATTGCTGCCACTTTCCTCTTAGCTTTACTGAATTCTCTTAGCACACCTCTTAGCTCTTCCAGAAGTAGTATTCCTCTTCCTCCTCCTTTTCCTCCTCCTCCTCTTCCTTTGTATCAGAAGTTTACTCAGGTACAGTTCATGGGGGACTTGTGAAGGTGAACTTTCCTTCTTCACATGTAAGAGAATTGTCTTTCTGGTTCTCTTAATGTGCCATCAAATCTAGACCGTTTTTGTAGTCCCTGCTATTTTCTTCCTTTGTTCTGTATCAAAGAACTAAATTTGGAATTCCTCACTGTCTCTGGCTGTAGTGGTGCTGGTTTGAAGTGCCAAGCCAAGGGCTGAATGCTGTTACCTGAATTGCTCTGCTCAGATGGCAGTGATGCTGTTCAGCCTCAGCTCTGGGCTGGGTTTGTATTGAAGTTTAACCCTGTGCTTGTCACTCCTCAGTTTAACAGCAGCCAGATGTGCCAGATGTGCAGTGGGTGCTCAGGTTGATTCCTGGTTCACCTTCCCAGTGGGATCACAGCCATGCTGCACAGTCTGGGCCCCTTTGCACTCTGCTTTCTGTGCTCTGCCTCTGCAAAATCTTCAGTGCTCCAATTCACCACCTTTCACTAATGCTAAGATCAGTTTTAACCACAATTGTTATCAGAAAAGAGGATTCTTGGGAGCTCTGAGATCAGAGCTCTTTGTTTCTGCCATGTCTGTTCTTAGGCTGTTTCATGTTTCTTTTTGTTTTGCTTTGTATTTTGTTATTTCTTCTACCCCTTCCCTGCTCTTTGTCCTTTGTCATTAATTTCATTTTCTGTTTTTCCAAGTTAGGAATTAGTACAGAAACTCTTTAGACAGATAACTTACTTTAAAAAATAATATACATGAAGCACTTTCTTGCTTTCAGTATCACATCATTTGGACTCGAAATGGGATAAAAAACAGTGAGAGGATTTAGGAGGGAAATTATTAAATAGAGGTGATGAGGCATGAACACCTTCAGTTTCAGTTACCAGTGTGGAAAGGTGTGGGAGTTCCTGAATAGGGGCACAGGCCTTCTTTCCAAAGGGCCTGCCTGAAATCAGTCCCTGCCTGTGCAAAAGGAGAAAGCTCATTTCCCTCAGCCCTGCTGGAGAGGGGAGAGTGCACTGATCCTTTGGATAGGAATTGTGGATCTGTGCTCTGTGGGATTCTGTCTCTCACCTTTCACCTGAACCTTCTGGATTGCTGGGGTAGAACTGAGGGAGCTTTCAGCTCCTCTCTTTCCATGTACCAAACTGAAGAAATCTCTTGAAGTTTGTGTTGGATCTGCAAGTTTTCACTTGAAGCAAGTAGGACACAGAAAGATTATAGGACTTAACCCACCTACCAATCATCCTCATTAGCTGTCAGAAGCTGCTGGTTTTATAAGACTGGTACTTAGAGGGATCTCTTCTGTAGCTCTGTGTTAGTCCAAAAATATTCTGTGGACTGTTGCTTATAAAAAAGAATTCCCCCAAGCACTTCTGAGGCCCAGCTGGGCTGAATTGCCCCTGAAGCAATAGAGATGAATTTTCTGTTTAGAAACAGTTGTTAAGTGTTGCCTTCCCTGTAGTGCTGTGACAGGTTTTGTTTTCTGCATTCCCTCTTTCCTCTCTTAGATGAGTCTTTTTCATAACAGGTGATGGTCTCTTACACGACACCATTTGAGACAGAAGTAAATAATTTTGGAAATGAAGAGAAGGTTTTTGCTTCAAGTGTGTGTCATCCACGTCACTGGAGGATGATGTTGGGGAAGAGAGGCTTTACACTGAGTGATGAGAGGGAAGCACAGGAACTTTTACTATTGAGCTTTACTGTACTTTTTTCCAGGACTTTCTACCGGTTTGAGGCAGTTTGGGATAGCTCCTTGCACAACTCCCTCCTCCTCAATCGAGTGACACCATATGGAGAGAAGATCTACATGACCCTTTCTGCTTACCTGGAGGTGAGTGCCTTCTCCTGGCTCTGAAATATCTGACACAGGACACAGTGTGTACCTGAAAGAAATAAATTTAAAAGTGATTTGAATCCTGAAGCCAGGAAAAGTATTTATTCATCTTCTGAGAATTTACTCACAGTTAACATCTTAATGTCAAGGTATCACTACCTTGCAACACGAGAGAAATGGGTGACCTTACCTTTCTGTGCCTTGTTTAATCAATGTATCTGAAAATCACTGAAATCTGTGAACCTTGCTGTGCAGGTGCTGATGTTACAAACAGTGGCTGCTCTTGGCTTTGTGTTGTTTTGTGTAGTACCATGGTTTCACTCATGAGATGCATCAAGAAATGTGCTAGTTCTCTTTCAAGGAGCACATATGAAAACCCTTCAGCAAAGACCAAACAGAAGGAATTTCAGAAGCTGAGGGCAGCAGTGTAACTTGGCACAGTTGGCTGCAGCCATCACTCCTTTCTGCTGTTCCTCTAGCTTGACCACTGCATCCAGCCTGCTGTAATCACCAAGGATGTGTGCATGGTGTTCTACTCCCGAGATGCCAAGATCTCCCCCCCCCGCTCCCTGCGCAACCTCTTTGGCAGTGGCTACTCCAAATCTCCAGACTCGTAAGTTCAGTCACAATGTTGGTATTGATGTTTTCTGTCAGTATTTCTGTTTTCTCTTAGAGAATGTAGTTTAGTTTTCTTTATTTCTTACTTGAAACTCTGCCTACTCATAGGTTCTCCAGTCTGGTTTTGAAGGTTCTTTCTTGCATTTATTTCAGTGGAACTCTGATGGTTTCTCTCTTTACTGACCTCTTTTCCAGACTGACAGTTGGGAAGAGGGATCCATTTTTCAAGCTTGCACACAGATGACCCTGATCCTGACCAGGAATTTACTGCAGCAACTGCTCTCCAAGTCCAGTGCAGGGTGGGGGGAAACATGGGGGAAATGCCATTTTTGGGGATCTTGCAGTTTGTCCTGGCTGTTTTGTGCAAGAGTAGAATTGAGCTCTAGTTCTAACTAAGAACTGTACCTAAAATTCAACTTTGGGAACCACTGAACTGAAACTGAAGCACTTTATTTGAGAAGACAGTAAATAGTGTGCTTTTGTTTCTTCTGCTTTCCTATGAACAGCAATCGAGTGACTGGAATTTATGAACTGAGTTTGTGCAAAATGGCAGACACAGGAAGCCCAGGTAAGCAGTGATTTGGGTGTTCCAGTGACAAATATGAAATACTGCAGAGAATTTCAAAGGCAGAATGGAATAAACATTTCTGCCCTGGTGGGAAGCAGTTCCTGTGTTTCATAAGAGCAATGGAACATTGCTGTTCCCTAAAAAACTTACTCAGGCTTTTACTTTAGACTCAGGCCTGTGTTTACCATTGAGGATTCACTGGAACCTTGATGTTTTCTGACAAAAATCTGGGTAACTCAGGAAACTGAGCTCATGAACCTGAGTTTTAGACTGAGGGGCATAATCCATGGCTCGTAACACTTGAGATTGGGTTTTGCAGCATTAGAGCTTTTTCTTATCTTTTGAAGATCTTGCTGATATTTGATGCAAGCTTCACTATTTGGAAGGAATGTAGTTCATGGTATATCTGTGTATTTTTCTCCTAAAATGTAGAAACTGAAATTCTTGTGTTGAATTAGACTGAACAGGCGTTTGCATTATATCTTGGCCAATAGGAAATATCTGAGTGAAGTAAGAAGACAGGACTAAATCAAATATCTTTGCTTGTGTATTTGCAGTTAAATCCTTGTGTTGTGTATTTCCAGCCAAAGAGCAGAAATGCTGGCTCTGTGCTAATTGCTGATTGTTTGGTGCTGAATCCCTCTGGCTGTGGTTTTAACACGTCTGCTGGTGTTTTTGACTGCTCAGGAATGCAGCGGAGGAGGAGGAAAGTCCTGGATACCTCTGTGGCTTATGTACGTGGAGAGGAGAACCTGGCAGGGTGGAGGCCCAGGGGTGACAGCCTCATCCTAGAGCACCAGTGGGAACTGGAGAAACTGGAGCTGCTGCACGAGGTGAGTCAAGAGATCAAAGCCAGCACTGAAATACTCACCCAGCAGACAAGATTCAAAGTGTGTTGCTGGCTGCTGAGTAGAGTCTGCAGCTCAGAATCTCAGTGGATTCAGCAAAGGCAAATTCAATTTCCAGTGCCATTGTAAACTCCCTTCCCTGGGGAAAATTCCTGGTGTGAATATTAAAAGGATTGCTAAGAATTCAGCGGACGATAGCGATTTCTGTTCTTGCTTAGGTGGAAAAAACCCGACATTTCCTTCTGCTCCGTGAGAAGCTCGGTGACAGCATCCCCAAGTCCCTGAGTGACTCCCTGTCCCCCAGTCTGAGCAGTGGCACTCTCAGCACCTCCACCAGCATTTCCTCTCAGATTTCCACCACCACCTTCGAGAGCGCTTGTTGCAGCTAGTTTTTCCTCAGTAAATTAAAAAGGGATGGAGAGGCAGAAGTGGTGAGCACACTGAAACTGATCACTGTATTTTAGGTTTCTTGACTCTTAAACCTCACATTAATTTTTTTTTTTGTCCAAGACAATTTGGAGTAGTTTATCAGTTTCACAGCTTGAGAAAAGTTCCTGACAAAAATCTGACCAATAATGGGTGACGGCAATCTTTTTCTACACGACTGCTCGTTTTTTTTTCCTTCATTTTCATTTGATTGAGAGGTTGTTAAGCAGCCATACGGCCCGATACGACTCGGCAGACATCATGAGAGCCTGGTTGGATCTGGTGAGAGGAGCTATGGCCACCAATTTCATGGTGGGTATCGCCATGGGTCTCCATTATTTTCAACGAGAAGAATTCTGCGTTAGTAAGACGGAGGACAGGAGGCGTGCCGGGAGGCCGAGGTGGGATGGGATGCAGGTTGATGGGTTGGATCATGCTAGTGGACAGGAGCTTGCCACCCACGCGTTGTGTCGTGGTGAGGATTGAGAGATGGGAGTTAGTGATCTTCATGAGAGTTGGAGAACATCTTTAAGATTCCAAGAAGGATAAAAAGGGAAAATGTTGTTCTTGCTGCCTAGGGGCAGGGGCAGAGAGTTTGATCTAGTGGCGGGTGTAGCAGAGAGGTGACAGGGACAAGGAGCTGCCACCAAGTACTGGTTTTCCAAGGGAGGTACAAACCTCGTGATTTTTGGGGAAGAGCAGAGAAACTGGTACAAGGCGACAGGGAGCTGCCACAATGGTGGGGCATGGGAGGCAGAGATATGGTGACTGAAACAATATAATAAAGTTTGGGCGGTGACAGGGAGGGAGCTGCCCTCACCATCAAAACGTAGTGTGCAGATGGGAAGAGAGAGGTGATCAGCGGGGACTTAGGCGCCTGACTAGACCAACCAAGGTGAAGTCCGCGATGGGAGGAACAGAGACCATTTAGTGACAGGTCTCGACCAGGAGCTCGCTTTCCAAAGGCACAAGTGGGCTCAAACAGGATCGGTGAGATGGAGCAGGGATTTACTGGGAGAGAACAGAGGTGACAGGGACTGCTGCCACTTTCCACGGTGAGGTTCCAGGTTCCCTATTTGACAAGTAGTACCCACTTGGCTATGTATATTAGACTTCTAATGTATTGTGGTTGCCCATGAAAATGGTAATATGCTGGGCAGGAAATGGTGATGCCAGTCAAGATATCCCAACGCAAGAGTTGAACAGTGGGTGCAGCAGAGAGTGACGGGACAAGGGAGCTGCACCAAGTGGGGATGGAGCAGAGAGGGGACAGGGACAGGGAGCTGCCACCAAGGTGGGGATGGGAGCAGAGAGGTGACAGTGGGGAGCAGAGAGGTGACAGGGACAGGGAGCTGCCACCAAGGTGGGGATGGGAGCAAAGCGCCACCAAGATGGGAGCAGAGAGGTGACAGGCGAGGAGGGCTGCCACCAAGGTGGGGATGGAGCAGACGAGAGGGGACAGGGACAGGGAGCTGCCACCAAGGTGGGGATGGGAGCAGAGACGGTGACAGAGTGACAGTGGGGAGCAGAGAGTGACAGGGACAAGGAGCTGCCACCAAGGATGGGGATGGGGAGCAGAGAGGTGACAGGGACAAGGAGCTGCCACCAAGGTGGGGATGGGAGCAGAGAGGTGACAGGGACAAGGAGCTGCCACCAAGGTGGGGATGGGAGCAGAGAGGTGACAGTGGGGAGCAGGAAGGAGCTGGCCACCAAGGTGGGGATGGGAGCAGAGATGGTGACTATGGAGCCACAACGCTGTTGGGCTACGTTTCTTGACCACCAAGGTAGTCCCAGAGCTTTTCAATAGATATCTGATAGTAAGATTATAAGGTACACCTAAGTCACCATTTTCTGTGCTGGGAGCTGTGTATATGGTGTCTGAAATCAAGGGCAATTGTAGATGTAGGATGTAAGAGAGGGTGACACTCACTGCTGAGCTGCTCAGCCAGCCTGCTGGATATCAGTACTGTGAGAGTTTCATTTTAACATCTGCCACTCTCACCAGCCAGTGCCGCTGGGGAGGTTTGGACTGTGGCTTTATCTCATTCCCTTTTGTTAGTGATTCTGTAAAAACTTATTAACTTTATCACAGGAAGTGATTATTCCCCTCTTCTTTTGTGATTTTTCACAGCAGTTTAGAATTTGTTTTTAATTCCATGAGCTGCCAAGCAGGTCTTGGCAAATCACCTCTTCTGTTCCAATTTCTCGAAAATCTAAGTATAAAATTCTCTGTCTCATTTGTTTCCCCTCACTCCCCTTCAGTGTCTGCAGCTTCTTACTCATACCTTCAATCGAGAATTCAACCAGGTGTACAACAGCATCAGTGATTGTAAGGTAAATATTTCCTGTAATACAGTACACTCTATTTGTAGTCCAATAGCAGTGTGGTTGTGGGTTGTGGAATCTGCTGATACTATCAAAAGATAAACCACTTCATATTAATTCTATTGATTTTTATTTTCAGTCTGTTGGAATCATTTGGCTGTTGAGCATCAGGTTCCAAAGGCTATGGCAGGAATTGGAAATGGACACTAGTGCAGTGTCCAGTTTATTTGCACACTCTTAACTGTCTTTCTCTATGTATATTTTCCCTACGTAAAAGGATAAATTGACTCTTAAAAATTCTGCCTTTGTTCAAAGGGAATCCCAGGTTTCAAACTGGATAATGGAGTGTCCATTGGGGAAGTCAGAAGTGTAGGGTGTTGATAATCACAAGCTGTGTCCTCACAAGTGCTGCTGTATTTCTGCCCCCAAATGGGTTTCTGGGGTTTGTGAAAGGATTTACCTGAGTATGGGAATGGCTGATGGAAATGGCTTTGTTATCTGAGCCATCCCTGCTGGAATCCCATTGATCCAGAGTGAGCAGCAGCTCCAGTCAGCTCCTGTTGGTGAATGCTGTTGGTAAATGCTGTTTGTAAATGCTCTCTCTCTGTGTTTGCAGCTGTCAGATATTTCTCCCCTTGGCCGGGACCCGTCCGTGTCCAGTTTCAGCAGTGCCACCCTCACCCCTTCCTCCACCTGCCCTTCTCTGGTGGATTCCAGGTGCAATTCCGTTGATCAGAAGTAAGTGTAGTGTGTTCAGAGGAAAACCTCAATTTTCAGTGCTTCACAGATATCTTAGCTGTTTTCTGATTTCTTTTTCCTCTTTTCTTCCTTTTCCATGCTTTCAGATATTTCCCTGGACAGCCCCCTTGCTTGACTTCTCCAGTCACTCTGCACAATTCTTTTTCCCCATTTTGTCCTTTTGAAGTGGTTTTTTTCCCCTTTGTGCTGGGGGAACAATCAAATGCTTTTCATTCCAGTGGCCAGTGCATCTGCAGTGTGCAGAATCCACAAGTGTTTTCAGAGTTCTGTTGAAAAGGTCTACTAATAACAACCCAGAATAAACGAGTTTGGCCATTAATCTCTGTTTATCTTTCTCAACTGTATCTGTACAAGATATTTTGAATGAAATTGGGAGTAACTTTGTAGTGAAAGACATGATTTGTACCTTCTGAGTTTGCTATCCCCGAGGGGAGGAGTGCTGAGGAGGTTGTAATTTTACATCAAACCGTAGTAAGAAGTATGTCTGTGTTGTGACTATATTTAGCAGGAGAAACGAGGAAAAATTAGTGGGGAAACAACTTATTAGCAGTTATTAGAAGTTTTATTCCCCAGAGACCAAGGGAAAATGCTATTTGGTGCTGTACAAAAGGATCCCAATGTCATAAAGTAAATCCAGGCTGGAGGATGGAACTTCAGGCTGGGCTGTTGGATGCAGTTTAAATTCTATTGTCACATTCAGTTGCAATTTACTTTTTCTCTGCTTCTTTTAAAGGACACCAGAAGCAAATTCTCGTGCCTCCAGTCCCTGTCATGAGGTGGAACAGTTCCAGATAATTCCTGCAGTAGAAACTTCCTATCTTGCCAGAGCTGGAAAGAATGAGTTCCTAAATCTCGTTCCTGATATTGAGGAAATCAGACCAGGGTAAGTATTTTATGGCTTTCTGAGATGTGTAGGTTCTGTGCCCCATTTGAGGAAGGAAAAGGAACAGCTCTGTCGAGCTGCAGAGTCCTCTGTGATGGATTGGGGAAGGTTCTGTTGATATTTGATCTTTGCAGCGTTTGTTCCTTGCATCTATTTAATGGACAGGTTTTCCAGTGACTCAGATGGGATGTTTTTATTATCCAACCATGGCTGAAGTTCACTGAAGCAGAGATCTCCGGGGCCCTTCTTTCTGTCAGACTTTTGTGTAGTTGTTGAGAACACAGCTCAGCCTGTTTTAGAAGAACTTTTCCAGAATACTGCTGCAGACAAAGCATATTAAGGACCAAGTGTCTTACACAGCATTTTGCAGTTCATAGGGATACTCAGGGGAAATGTATTCCTGTTTAATGTGGGTTTGTTTTCTCCAGCTCTGTTGTGTCCAAGAAAGGATACCTCCACTTCAAGGAGCCACTCTCCAGCTCCTGGGCCAAGCACTTTGTGGTGGTTCGCCGTCCCTACGTTTTCATTTACAACAGTGACAAAGATCCTGTGGAAAGAGGACTCATAAACTTATCCACAGCTCAGGTGGAATACAGTGAGGATCAGCAGGCAATGGTCAAGGTCAGTCTGAGAGCTGTTTGTTTATCCATCAGGCAAGAACAGTGCAGGTAGCAGTGCATCCATACCCTCAGGTGTGTCAGCTCTGCTCCAAGGAAAATGGTGTGAGTTTGGAAACCTGGATGATCCTGCCACAGAGTTCTGTTTGTTCAGGGTTCCGTATGGTTTTGTACCAGAGAGTGAACCTGAACATATCAAATTAGCTTTTGGAGCAGGTGTTGGTACCATCACCCTGCATGCTGGAGTTTTGCAGCTTCCTTTGTATGGTTTTTTTGGGCTCGTGTGTTTGATTTGTTTTTAAAAAAAACCCACAAAGCAACACAGAAAAAACTTCCTGCAGGGAATCAAATGTCCTGGAAATCACCAGTGAAACTTAAATGAAAGACCTTAGGTCTGGTGGGTTTTAGGGATGTGACAGAGCAGAGTCTCTCAGAAGGAATGTGCATCATTGTCTGTGCTTGCAGATCCTGTATTTTAACTTGTGCTTCGTGTTGCAGACACCCAACACGTTTGGGGTGTGCACGAAGCACCGTGGAGTGCTGCTGCAGGCCATCAATGACAAGGACATGAATGATTGGTTGTATGCCTTCAACCCTCTCCTGGCGGGCACCATTCGGTAAGGGCAGAGAGCACGGTGACACTGGCACACCAGGAGCCACTGGGCACAGCATTTAATCTTCTTCTCAGCAATTTGGCAAGATCTGGGGATGGAGGAGGGTGGAGGGGAGGCACAAAACCCCCAAAACAATCAGAAAACAAACCAGCCCTGTATTTCAGGAGCTGCAAGGGTCTCTTGTTTGGACATGTGATTCTCTGAACAGCCATGTCCACTTTGAACATGTGTGGGGTGCTACAGTTGGAGGCCACAAAATGGTTTCCTTGTATTGCCATTTTACAGATTTATAAAGTTTCTTACTTCCTCCATGCTGCACTGTCTTTTTAGGTTCTTGACAATGAGCTAAAGCAGAAATTCTCAGAAATTACCTTCCCTTTTTATAACTTCCCTAGCAGCCCTCCATTATCACAGACAGCCCCTGCTTGCTGGACAGATTTTACTACACTACAGCAGCTCTTCCTTTCAGAAAATAAACAAAAAAACCCCAAAAGAAACTAAGCTGCTGTTACTGTACAGCATCAAATAGTTTTGGAACAGTGCAGATTAAATGATTCCTTCTCCTCTTGAAAAAGCAGAGAGAGGAGTGAGGATTCTTCCTCATTACAGGCCTGGATACATCTTACTTTCTTACTTTTAATATGGAGTAAACTAGGACTATATCAAAGGATTAAAAAAAAAAAAAAAAGGTCAAACCATGGGGAGGGTAGAAAAAGAAACTTTCAGAATTCACCAGCAACTTTTTCACTTCTTTTTTTTCACAGATCAAAACTGGCTCGAAGACGCACGGGCCAGATGAAGTACTGAGTCCATGTAATGTTCTCATCTGTTCCCCCAACTCACCTTCTGATAGATAGTGTTCTCTCTCATTTTCTCTTTGTGATTCTTGACAGTTTCTCTTGTATGTAATCCTGTGGCTTAACATCCCCCACCTTTCCCACTCCTTCAGCACATTTTCTAGCTATTGTAACCCTATCTTGTTTCTTTTCACTTGTACCAGAATTGTACTAGTAGCATGTGGCCAAACAAAAAGAGAAAGAAAAAAAAAAATCAAAAAAATTGAGTGATTATGCACGACTCTGAAAAGAAAAAAAAAATTTTTTTCTTATAACGGTTGTTTTCCCACTTCAGCCGACATTTTAGTGTCTGTCCCACTGTCTGTTGTTGTCTGTCTAGACTGCTGCAGGGTTTTCATTCAATTTGTGACTTGGCAGTCGTCATTGGTTCCCTCAGGGCAAAGTTCCAATGCCAGGGAAAGATAAACTCTTCAATGGAGACATTACCCAGCCAGGAATGCTGCAGCAGCTCCTCAGGCTTTCTGGATCCAGCCTCTGAGTTAAACTATTCAATCTGATATTGGACAAACCTATCTGGGTGCACTGGATTTTGGACTTGGTGCAATTTTTGAGTTTCCAGGACCCAACAGGCATGAGCTGGAAAAAGATACGGAACAGAGCTGGGGGGGCTGACTGGAACCATCTGCCTTTAAACTCTTGGGGTTCAGGTGAACAGTGCTGGGTTTAACTCTTTCCCAGAAGAGTTTACATCAACACTCACTCCTCAGCCTCTGAACTGGGCTGAGCAGAATGTGCTGATAGGAGGGGAAATGGACCACAGAACTGAAATGTGAGATAAAATCCCCAAAATTTCCGATGCTCATCCTTGTGTTTGACAGATGGAGAGTGTTAAATGGAAATGAAAGTGCAGTTGGTCCCTGGATCACCATGGAGGGCAGATCTGCTCTTCCTGCTTTGAGCCTGACTTCTGGTCCTGCAGGAGCAGCTCTGCCTCTCTGGGAAGAGCTTTGGGGCTCCTGTGGCTGTGTCAGGGCAGTTCAGCATCGTTCTGAAGGGCATCCCCAGCTTAATGCTCCCCTGTCACCCCTGGCCATGGAGCATGCAGGGGCTGTGAAGGGACACTCCCCTGTCACCCCTGGCCATGGGAACATCCAGGGGCTGTGAAGGGACACTCCCCTGTCACCCCTGGCCATGGAGCATGCAGGGGCTGTGAAGGGACACTCCCCTGTCACCCCTGGCCATGGGAACATCCAGGGGCTGTGAAGGGACACTCCCCTGTCACCCCTGGCCATGGGAACATCCAGGGGCTGTGAAGGGACACTCCCCTGTCACCCCTGGAGCATCCAACACCTTCCCAAGCCGAGTTCCTGGGCCCAGCACTTGTGGTTTTCTCCAGGAAGCCACAGGACACTTTCAGTTCCTTTTGGGGTAACTCTTGAGTGTCTCCTGATTTCCCTGCTACAATTTTCATCAGCTAAACCTCACCATATTCAGAGTTAGTCCTTCCTGGGTGATAGAGCAGGTGGACTCTGGTGCTGGTCAGTGGAATGTCATAACTGGCCTGTTGGACATCAGCTGGGTGGTGTCAGTTCTTGCCCTACAGTGTAAGTGCTCCTTGTGGCCAAAGCCTGGGTCCTTGCCCCAAGAAAGAGAAGCAGAATGAACTCGTTCAGAGATGTGAACTCCTCTCTCAGTCAGGTGTTCAGGGAGGTTGGGGATTGTGTGTGTCTCTTACTGTGCTCTTGCTGTACCTTGGCACTGGCAGGGCTGGTGTGATCCTGAGCAATGGAAAGGGATTTCATCTGGAGGGTGCAGCCTCTCAAGAGAGGTAACAGGGTTTTTTACACTCTTGCAGCAGGGACATGAGTGCAGCTCCAGAAGTGCTTTGGGTTCAGGTCACACATCAGCTCTCACGCTGTGCTCTGGAGTTCTGTGCCCAAGCTGCGTGGGACTGGAATCCCTGAGCAGCATTTCTGCTCTGGGGGGTTTCATTGTTCACTAAAGGGCAGTGCATAACGAGGCCTCCTAAGAGCACGGATGGCAAAGGAGCAGGGAGGTGGAGTCTGACACTTGCTAGGACATATCTTTACATATCTCAAGGTAAATCATATGCTCATGCTGTCTCTGGTCCTCAGATTTATTTCAGAACTGGAAGCCTGAGGGAGGGAGCATCCTGGCAACCCAGGAACATGATAGGAATGGTATTTTTGGTTTTTTTCCTTCTGTTTTTGTCTTGTTTAACTGTGTGTGACTCTTACTACAGTGATGATATTCCTTTGTTATGCAATGATGATAAAGCACTTCCAGTGTGTGGATAAAACAGCTTTTCCTGCTGGAGGGCTCCTCACACTGCAGCTAAGCTGATCTCAAGAATTAGGTTAATTCTAAGCATTAAGTTACTGCTGCCATCACCACTGTGTATAATGAAAGTGGAACTCGTTTGAAAAGGCAGAGTGATTGAGGTGGTGGTAGGTTGTGACACACTGAGAGCATTTTAACTTTTATCTGTTTCTTTTTTTTACTAGAAGAAAACTAGTTTGCTAAGTCTTTGCTTTGGATAAGCCAGAGAATGAACCAGGTGGATGTATATTCATTGCACAGAATCATGATTAAGAGATCTTCCTTTAAAAGTAGGAAGCGACAGACGCTTATTTTACACGGAGCTGGAAGTGTTACAGTTGTGTTGCATAAATGTTACTCTTCTATCTAAAAACTCCAAGCAGCTTCTGGTGACTTGAGCTCTGTGTGGATAACAGATCATCAGAAGAGCAAAAGCCTGGTTTTAACCAGCAGCATCTCTTAAAGCTGTGTCATCTGGGACAGACTAGGTCCTTGTGTTCACATGGGCATTACTGTTTTCAGGTCTGACATAAAGGCAGACAAAGCTTTTCTCCAATTACTGAAGCTTGCTTTGAGACATTTGGGTTTCCCTGCTTAAAACTGGACTGAAACCAATCCAAGTTTTCTTTAAAAAGATAACAATACAAACAAAAAAACCAATCAAAAAAGTGAATTTCCAGTCCCTTCAAGGCTTAGCCCAATATGCTAGAAATTTCTTTTTGGAAGCAGAATGAGAAAGGAAAAACATATGCAAAGCTGCCTTCTGGTGAGCTTGCAAAGCTTGGTGCTGGTTGTGTGCTGTGTGTGCAGTCCCAGAGTCAGGCAGCTCGTGGCTCTGAGCCCCTGGCAGGGGGCAGCGGGTCTGGCAGCCCGCGGGACACGCAGCACGGGGGAGAGGGGTGGGGACAAACCCTGCTCTCCTGGGGCTTCTTGTTCCTCAGCAAAAGGAAGGAGAACATTCTTGTCCTTTGAAAATTATGTTGGAGCTTCCTGGGTATTTTAAAATTAAGCTAAATCTCCTACACTGTATTTTAGAAATGCACTTTAAGTACCTTTTTAAGGAAGATTTCTTTATTCTGGGAATACAGAAGAGAAGGGAGCCCTGTTTCCAGAGAGTGCTATTTGCAGACTGCTGAGAAAGGGTTTTTTTTGCTCCATGTCTAATAGTTCTTACTACAGATTAGCAAGGTATTTCAAAGCAAAGACTTTACTTTTTGCTGCTTGTTATCTAATTTACAGGGATTTAATTTTATGTAATGTATTGTATATTTATACATCTGTAATTAATTGCACATTAGATAAGAAAGAGGATTAGCTTTGGCCTAACACCTGCTGGTACTGTCCAGCTGACAGTAACTCCTGTGCACGCACACTCCTGCCATCTGAGCTCCTGCAGCTGATGCTGTGCTGCTTCTGCTGAAGATGTTGAGCTGCTGCTGGGAGGAGAGAGGATCTGCTGCTGGGAGCAGAGAGGATCTGCTGCTGGGAGCAGAGAGGATCCTGCTGCTGGGAGGAGAGAGGATCTGCTGCTGGGAGCAGAGAGGATCCTGGTGCTGGGAGGAGAGAGGATCTGCTGCTGGGAGAGAGAGGATCTGCTGCTGGGAGAGAGAGGATCTGCTGCTGGGAGCAGAGAGGATCCTGCTGCTGGGAGCAGAGAGGATCTGCTGCTGGGAGCAGAGAGGATCTGCTGCTGGGAGCAGAGAGGATCTGCTGCTGGGAGCAGAGAGGATCTGTGCTGGGAGGAGAGAGGATCTGCTGCTGGGAGGAGAGAGGATCCTGGTGCTGGGAGGAGAGAGGATCCTGGTGCTGGGAGGAGAGAGGATCCTGGTGCTGGGAGCAGAGAGGATCTGCTGCTGGGAGCAGAGAGGATCTGCTGCTGGGAGGAGAGAGGATCTGCTGCTGGGAGGAGAGAGGATCTGCTGCTGGGAGCAGAGAGGATCTGCTGCTGGGAGGAGAAGGATCTGCTGCTGGGAGCAGAGAGGATCCTGGTGCTGGGAGGAGAGAGGATCTGCTGCTGGGAGGAGAGAGGATCCTGGTGCTGGGAGGAGAGAGGATCCTGGTGCTGGGAGGAGAGAGGATCTGTGCTGGGAGGAGAAGGATCTGCTGCTGGGAGCAGAGAGGATCTGCTGCTGGGAGCAGAGAGGATCTGCTGCTGGGAGCAGAGAGGATCCTGTGCTGGGAGAGAGAGGATCTGCTGCTGGGAGCAGAGAGGATCTGCTGCTGGGAGGAGAGAGGATCTGCTGCTGGGAGGAGAGAGGATCCTGGTGCTGGGAGCAGAGAGGATCTGCTGCTGGGAGCAGAGAGGATCTGCTGCTGGGAGGAGAGAGGATCTGCTGCTGGGAGGAGAGAGGATCTGCTGCTGGGAGGAGAAGGATCTGCTGCTGGGAGAGAGAGGATCCTGCTGCTGGGAGGAGAGAGGATCTGCTGTGGGAGGAGAGAGGATCTGCTGCTGGGAGCAGAGAGGATCTGCGCTGGGAGAGAGAGAGGATTCTGCTGGGAGGAGAGAGGATCCTGGTGCTGGGAGAAGAGGACTCCTGTGCTGGGAGGAGAGAGGATCTGCTGCTGCTCAGGAAGGGTTTGCTGAATGTGGGTCTGATTTGTGTGTAGCATCTCTCGTTGTAGTTCCTGACCCCAGGCTGTGGTCTGGCTCTGCTGTCTGTAGCAGGATGTATTAACTTTGTGCTTCCATGTTTTAAACATCAGCTGTTCAACAACAGGACTGACTTTTTTGTTCAGAAGGCCATTTATGCGTTCTGTGTGTTTGAAATCAAAACCAGTCCAACACTAACCAGATGGTTCTGTCCAATGTCATTGGGAACAGGATTTAAATTGCTGGGATCAGCTGTGTATTCAGAAAACTGGTGTGGAGCTCCCAAGTCTTCAATTCTTGATGTTTCCAAGTGGATGGGCTGTCCCTGGGCAGTGCTGAGTTCCCCCTGCTTGCCTGGACACGGGACTGGAAGCAGAGGGAGTCTGAACCATCAGCACGTCCCAGGATCAGGTCTCAGTTTTCCACTCTCCTGTTCATCCTTCATGTGCAGTTGGTTATGCTCCCAATCTGGACATGCTGTTCACTGAAACACATCATTGGAATTGCAGTCCCATGTCCCTGTACTCTCTGTACACAAGGTATATAAGGTTTATGCTGTATAAGTGGCCTTCTTGAACAAATCTCTTTGCAAACTGATTTCATCCCAGCGAAGGAGTGTATCAGCAACACTGTACATTAATTTCAGGTTTTCATTTCTTATTTTATTTTGTAAATATATCTGATATTTGGAGCTTGAGTATACAAAATGTAAATATAGTTCATGTATTTGTACTAATTCTGATCCATTTGCTGTATAGCCTTAGGTGTGCAATGCAGATATCTAACTGTGTATGGTAACCTTGCACCACTGAATTGTTAGTGAACGAGGTGAAACAATAAAGGTACAACCAGTGCATTAGCAGACACAGTGTGTGCTCCTTTCTTTATGATTTAATTACCTGGATCTCACGTTGATTACTTGTTTTAAAACCTGTCCCAAACAAGTTGATGCTTTCATGGGAAGAAATTTATCTTGACTGTTCTTGAGAAAGAAGGGAGGCCCTTCTTACCCTCCCTCATCCTTTCCCCTCTGGTAACTTATGCAACATTTCTAAATACATTTTGGATGGTTTTGAATTATTATTTTGCTTGAGAGATAAATTTGGCTTGTCACAATGCTACCAGTACTGAATTTGTTTATCTGGGGGTGACACTTGGAAATGAGGAGAAATGGGTGAAATCAAACCATCAAAGCACAACAGCAACATCTGTAGCTTTTAAAAGTTGTGGACAGAGCACTCCCAAAGCATTTAAGTCCCACCAAAACAGTTCAAAAACCTCTTGGAACTTTAAAACAGCTGCATGGTGACAAAATAGCTTTCTCAGGCTGCTGGCCTCATCTGTTCTTTATCTGAAAAGCTGTTGTCTTTGCTGTTGGGGCTGATGCCCTCTTCTTTTTCCAATTATGCACTTGAGTAACCTGTGAATTTTTTCTGGTGGCCCTTTTGACAGGTTAATGCTTTCTGATTCATTTACTCTTCGTACCCAAAATTAAGGTGAACCAGAAACTTGATGGGCCCGATTGCTGCCAGTCATCTTGTTTAGAAAATGATTTATATAGAACTTAAACTATATTCCCAAGAGGTAGGTTTGTGTTGACGAAACAGTAGCTGCCGTGGAGCAAAGGTGCGGAAGCGGCTTTGCCTCCTGGAATTCCTGTCACCACAGTGCTGCCAGAGGGACAGGCTTTTCCAGTTTCCTTTTGCCTAAAGTCCAGGACGTGTAAAGACAAACGGGCAGCGGTGATACCTGAGGGGCACGCTGCCGCCTGGGAGGATGCTCAGCAGCAGAACTGACGCCAATTAGTAATAATTAGAAAAGACAAACTGCACTTCTCAGCGGTCCCAGGGGTGCGCATCGCTGGGAACCGAGGGCCAGCCGCCGGCACGGGGCAGCTGCGCGGCTCCTCCGCGGGCGGGCGCGGCTCTGGGGGCTCCTCGGGTCTCACAGGAGTGTCAGAGCCGGCGGGGGCGCGGGGACATCCCGGGGACAGCGCGGGGACATCCCGGGGACAGTGCGGGACATCGCGGGGACATCCCGGGGACAGGATGCGGGACATCCCGGGGACAGTGCGGGACATCGCGGGGACATCCCGGGGACATGCGGGACATCCCGGGGACAGTGCGGGGACAGCGCGGGGACATGCGGGACATGCGGGGACATCGGGACAGCGCGGGGACATCCCGGGACAAGGGACACCGGGACAGTGGGGACATCCCGGGGACAGCACAGACCCCCCCCCGCTTCCATCGCCCCGGCTCGGGCCCTTTAAGGGGGCGTGGCCGCCGGGCCATCGGCCCATGGGCGGGGGGCGGGGCTCTGCGGGACAGCCAATGGGAGCGCTCGGCTCCGCCCCGCCCCGCCGCGGCTGCTGCGGGAACCGGAGAGAGCCCGGAGAGGATACCCAGAGAACCGGGAGAACCAGAGAGCCCGGAGAGAGCCCGGAGCTGTGAGATCGGGAGAATCCAGAGAACCAGAGAGCCCGGAGCTGCGAGGGGACCGGGAGAGCCCAGAGCCGCCGCCATGGCCGAGTGAGAGCGGGCCGGGACCGCGGGCGGGGCGGGAGCGGGGCCCCGGGTGGCAGCGCTGGGCTCCTGACGGAGGGCCCTGATGCGCTGTTTGCCGGGGGGGCTCTGCCCGCTGACTCGGCACAGCCCCGGGCCCGAGGAGCGGTGCTCGGTCCCCGGTGGGTCCGGGGGCGAGGGAAGGGGCGGCGGTGGCAGGGTTCGGGATCGGTCGGTGCTGGAGTCGTGGCTGTGCGGCGGGGATGTTGTTGCGAGCCGAGGATCAGAGGAGGGTGGGTTCCCTTACGTGCGCTCCTTGTGAGCTGCATCGGCCCCCAGTAGGATGCCCCGTTCCCTTCGTTTTCTGCCCACCACAAAACCTTTAGCATTGCGGAAGCAAAAATCTGACATAAGTTTCAGGCACGATGTTTTAGTTCGGCGTCTGTTCAGTATGGAGCTGTGATAGAGCTGGAGCCGTCAGTGGCGTATTGAGCAACTCATTTTATTCCCTGCCTGTAGTACAATGTTTTGGATTGCTTTTCCTGCATTTCCAGCTGTTCTTGGTGGCTGGGAAGAAATCACGGTGATGTGAGACACGTTGTGTGTTGTTGTGCACTCTGTGAGCCACAGGATGTGCACCTTTCTCCCGAGGGGCAGCTCTGATCTCTGCTCTGTGTGACCAGGGACAGACCCGAGCAAAGCCCGGGCTCCCCAGGGAACGGTCCCAGCCCCAGGGCTGCCTGAGCTCCAGAGCGCTTGGACAATGCTCTCAGGCTCAGGGTGGAATTGTTGGGGTGTTTATGCAGGGTCAGAGGCTGGACTGCATGATCCTGTAGGTCCCTTTCAGTTTGGGATATTCTGTGATTCTGCAGTCTGTTGCAGTAATAGCTGACAAAATGAACTCCAAACTCCGTGTGTGTTAGGAAGGGATGGCTGCCCTGGCAGCCTGACAGAGACGTGGATGCTACTGCTGGATCAGTGCTAGTGACTTACATGGCATTTTTGTTGTTTCATATTCCAGAGCTGACATTGCTTTGATTGGACTGGCTGTGATGGGTCAGAACCTGATTTTGAACATGAATGACCACGGCTTTGTGGTAAGTGAGAAAAAATATTGTTTAGGGACACTGACAGTAGCACTTGGCATTGGAGCTGAGCATTTTGGGCGCTGTTCCCCTCCTGTTCCGATGGTGTTATTTCCTCCTTCTGGTTGTGCCCTGTGCTGGCCTTTGTCCTGTTTCCAGAGAGGAGCAGCAGTGCATGCTGTGCTCAGCTGGCCCTGATCTGTGCATGACTTTTTCCTGCAGTTTGCCTTGTCTTGGCCATTAACCAGCGGCTCCCAAGGCACGTGCTCAGGTTCATCTCTGCCCTGTAACTGTCAGGAAGGTGGAAGTGGGAGGGCACAGCATTTGCACCTTGCCTGTATAATCTGTAGTCTGAGCTAAAGTAACTGTTCCATTTATGAACATGTTTTCTTCCTCCCCCAGGTTTGTGCTTTTAACAGGACAGTCTCCAAAGTGGATGATTTCCTGGCTAATGAGGCCAAGGGAACCAAAGTGATTGGTGCTCACAGCCTGGAGGAGATGGTCTCCAAGCTGAAGAAGCCCCGGCGCATTATCTTGCTGGTGAAGGCTGGGACTGCCGTGGATGACTTCATCAATAAACTGGTGAGGCAAACGTTTGTTTTACCTGGGCCTTCTTGCTGTCTTTTGGAGGAGTTTCCTCTGGAAGGTCTCAATTATTCAACATTAGTGAGGTTTGGAATGCATGGAGAAAACTGAAATGCTGATTTATTTTTGACAGGTACCATTGTTGGAGGCTGGAGACATCATAATTGATGGTGGGAATTCTGAGTATAGAGATACCACGGTAAGCCTTTTTCCTCCCTAAAGTGAATGAATATAATACACACTTCTGCTTCTGATCATCATAGAGCCAATTAAAAAGCAATTGAGGACTGCCCTATAAGAATGTTTTTATAGAAGTTTCCCAGATCATCAGAGAATATTTTTATCATGTTTTAAACAGTGAAGGCCTTTAGAAAATTTCCTTTTACAATCCTTTTACAAGGGAGTTTTCACGGAGATCTATAAATATCCTTAGATTTATAAATTTGTTTGTTGTATTTCCCAACCCTTTATGATCACTGGACAGTGCAGTAAGACAGAACTGCTGTTTTGACTGTCTTGGTATGGAAACAGCAGAATAATTATCTGCTTGTGAGCAGGCTGTAACTGTTGAGGTTACAGAAGCAACGTTAGCCGGAGATGCTCACATGAAAATACTGCATTCAGACTGGTACTGCTAAATCTTAGAAGAGGTGCTCATATTTGTCTTTCTGCTTCAACATCCTGACCTTGGAGAAGTGAGTTGGCCATCCCAGAGTGAAAAACTCAGTGAGGGTCAGTCTTTGGAGAGTTTGCAGCTGCCCTTAGGGATCTCGGCCTGTGCTTCTCTCCCACTCAGAGGCAATTATTGCCCTTAGAGTTTTCCATGCTTGCACCTTCACTCTGCAATGAACTCAGCAACTCCACCTTGGGCCTAATCTGCCTCCCCCACATCTTTGCACAGAGCATGTGTCACCTGACACTTAATTCCGAGCCTTTTCTGGCCTCAGTACTGCTCTTTTCTATCTGGTGCTTATAAGGTCTTCTTTTTTCACCATGTCACTTTTGCAAGGATCCACGGCAAAGCAACAGGAAGTTTCTTAATAATCACTTTGGTGTATGTACAAACTTTCTCTAGGGTTGGTTTCTAGCATGTCCAAAGCAGAATTGAAAATCTAGGTCTGAATTGCTAACTTTTGTTTGTAAGGCTCTGGCATTAAACAAAATCAAACAGTGCTGCTCTGCTCTTTGTTCCAGAGACGTTGTAAAGAACTACAGGCAAAAGGCATCTTATTTGTGGGAAGTGGTGTCAGTGGTGGGGAGGAGGGTGCCAGATATGGACCTTCACTCATGCCAGGAGGAGCCAAGGAGGCCTGGTAAGCATGAGATACTGTATTTGAGTGTTCAGAATGGCTTGCAACAATTCCCACTGGAAACTGAGGGAGGGAAGGAGCAGGGTGTGGGTGTGGAGAGAACAAGATATGTTGCCATCTCACTTCCTCAAGGCTGCAGATTTCTCAACCTGGCTGGGGTCATGGGGCAGTGCTGAGCCTTCATGTAAGGCAGAACAAAGGCAGGCTTTTCTTCCAGGAATCCACAGGCAAAAGTAGAACCTACAGACATCTGAAAGGATAATGTGTGCCTGGTGAAAAAGGAATTAAACTTAAATTTTAAACAAGTACTATTTCTTATTTTTTTTCTTTTGAGGCCGTACATACTTGTGAAGCTGCTAACCATGAATCAGGCAGCAGCAAATGGCCCTGTAGTGACACCTGATAAAAGGAGCTGCAGTACATGTTTGTACTGACTGTTGAATGCATCAATTTATTTGCAAGTTTCTGCATGCTGTTACACTGTTTTGTTCTCAGTCTCAGTAAAGGACTGCACATCATTGCTCATATTAGACTTTACCCCTGGTTGCCCATTCTCTGCATAAATGCAGAAAGAAAAGGTGTGTCCAGGCTTTACCTGAGCTTAGTATCTCTTGATTCCCTGTCCATCTGCATTAGTGTTTCATACCTGTACCAGCCTGTTCAAATTTGATGGCACCAAGCCATCAACAACAGTAACTTGCTGCCTGATCATCTTTCCTTGAACAGCTAAGTAAGGACAGCTTCTTTGTTCAATGGAGAGGAAATTTGGGCTCCTTTGAGTGTATTAAGCTTGTCCTGTAGAGCGTTGAAAGCATGGCTTGATTGTCCCAGTGTCTTGCAAACAGTGTCTAGTTGGGTAAAACATATTTAATTGACATTTCTGTGTGGGTGGGTTATCAGGCTGCCAGCTGCCCTCACCCCAGGCTGCCTTTTGACAGGTTACAGCAGGAGGCATCATACCCATAGATTTTATTTATTTTCTCTTGTGGTGTTTGTATCCCCTGCCTGTCTGCTGAGGTGTATTCTTTCTCCCCACAGGCCCCACATCAAGACCATATTTCAAAGCATTGCTGCTAAAGTGGGATCTGGGGAACCTTGTTGTGACTGGGTAAATATTCATTTGATACTGACCCTAATTTGGGGTTAGATCCCTGCTTAGGCAGTTTGGTTGCTGAAGCTTATGGATGTTTGTCCATAATAAACCCAGCACAATCAGTGGTTGATTTTCTGGCTGACTGTGTTCATTTCCAGCCTGCCATCTCTGATAACTCACACCATGCACTGCAAAGACAGTTTTATGTCTGGACCATGTGCTGGGGGAGCTGAATGGTCCTGTGACCCCCCGGGTTCAGTTTGCAATGTCTTTGCTTTATGCCTTTAGGCAGAAGGAAGCCATGGACAGGTATGAAACACTGAAGTGGCGGTGATGCTGTTGCTGATGGGATTTTTGGATGTTTCCTGGCAGGTGGGAGAGGAAGGTGCTGGACATTTTGTGAAGATGGTGCACAATGGGATTGAGTATGGAGACATGCAGCTGATCTGTGAGGCCTATCACCTGATGAAAGATGTGGTGGGCATGGAGCACGATGAGATGGCAAAGGTGATTTGCAGTTTTTAATGTCTTTGCTTTTTTTGTGCCATGGTGTCTGTCTGCCACTGGTGAGGTGTCAGGCTCGGGTGAAGCTGCTGCATGGACATGAAGTGAATTTTCTGACATGCCTCCTGCAAGGGCAGGACACAATAGTCCTGAACTTCACGTGAAGTAGGGAGCAGCAAGCATGGACAGCTGAATGCTTATAGAAGTTGTCTAAAACTCTTCCCATATTATAGTTGATTTCTCCCTAGGAAGCACCTCTATGGGTAGAGATGTGAATTACCTTGCCTGACAAGAGCTAGTGAAACACTGAGCATTATAATCAAGCAGGCAAAATATATACATAAATCAATTGAAAGATATAATAACGACATAGCAAATTTGGATCTGTATGTATATACTTTTTCTCCTTTTTCAGGTATTTCAGGAGTGGAATAAGACAGAGCTGGACTCTTTCCTGATTGAAATCACAGCCAACATTCTCAAATTCAAAGACAGCGATGGCAAATACCTCCTCCCAAAGATCAGGGACAGTGCAGGACAAAAAGGCACAGGGAAGTGGACAGCCATTTCCGCCCTGGAATACGGTGTCCCGGTCACACTCATAGGTCAGTGGTTCTTTGATCTTCCCCACCTCCCTGTACCACAACAAGGCATAGGAATAGGTAATCTCAGAAGTGAGCCCACAGTAGGGCTTGGCTTGCACAAGAGGCCTCTGTAGGTGTAGCTGTTCCAGCCTTTCTGCCCTGACAGCTGGCAGGGTTTTAGTGTTTTTTGTTTGCTGGACTTGTTTTCACCTTGTTCCTTAAATGCTGGCAGTCCTGTTGTCACACCTGTGCCGTGGTGTCTCTGCAGGGCTCTGAGGACTCGGTGACAGGGGAGCATCAAGTGCTGTGCTCAAAGTGTTGTAATGCAGAGGAGCTGTAACACATCTGCAACGCACTCACAGTGCCATAATACCACAGCTCCACTCTGGGCTTCCTGCTGAGTAAATTAGATGAGTCAACAGCTTCTTTGCTCTCAGATTTGCTTTCATTTCCATGCTTTCTCTACCTCTTTTTCTTTTGCATTGACTGGTCAAGTCCTGAAGAAAAATTATATGCAGTAGCTAAAAGAAAGTAACTACAGTGTAGCTGTCAGTGAAACATGGTTGCATTCCAACAGCAAAACAAGTTCTGAAAATGGTTTTAATATTCTAGGGCAGTTGTAGCTGTTCAATTCTAGGCTTGAAACATTGCTTCTTGCTTGTACTGTTAATATCTTCCTGTTCGGGGCTCTTGCAAAGATCAAGGGTGGGGAAGGCACGCCCTGATTAGTGCTCCCCGGTGCCAGGGAGCGTGGTTAGGTAATGATGAGCTGATAGGGAAGTGTGTGCCACAGTCCTTGTGCAAACGTGGCTCTTCTCAGGGCATTGCTGTGTGGTTTTACTGCATGAGCATGACTTGCAAACTTCTGCTTGTAAAAGCAGCGTCATGCTACTCCTGCTTTTTCCTGATTTTCCTACCAGGCTGCTCCTCCCCGCTGTAGAAGGAAGTTTTTGCAGAAATGGAAATCAGCCTGTTCTGATTTAGGTGTGATGTGTCCTCCTGCTGTAGGGAGGATCCAGCGTCTTGTGAAAACATTACTCATTCCTTTTTCTTTATTGTTGTTGGTTTGATTTTGGGGCGCGGTTTTTCTTTTTTCTTTTGGTGGAAAGAACTCACTAAAAGGGTGGAACAAAATTACATTTCTTGCTTGTTTTCCTTCTGTCAGACCCTGAAAAGGAACTTTTTTGTCCCTCCTTTTACAATATTGTGTTCAATTGCAAATAAGTACAGCTTAAAACGGCATGATTAGGGACTGACTGAGCCAGCCTGACAGATGATATTTAGTAACCTGTGATGTTAAGTGATGTTAAGAACTTTCTTATGAACTTCTGAATACTAGTGCTAGAGGCCTCCAGAGCTGTGAATATTATTTCATCTTATAAGTTAACCTGCTTATTTATTCTTGGTTTTAATTGTCCTTATTTTGAATGTGTATATTGTTGTCTATCTCTGAGACGGAGGAAAAGATTTTAAAGCAAATTCTCAAAACTGAGAGCTGGTAAATGTTCCTGAGGATAAATTTTCATGTGGATGACTTGTGGCTTTTTTCTTTATAATTTGAAAGCTGTATCAGTCACTCCTTACCCAATGGTTGTACTGAGTGGCAGTGTTGTCCTGCAGGAATGCTGCTGGAATAATTCATTTGTACACCTGTTATTTCATTTGTGTACATGGCTCATCATTCAGTGACACTCTGTGGTGCTCGAGTATCTCAGACATGAACAGTGATGCCCAACTTTCTAATGATCTCCTCTTTGCTGCCATTCCCAAAGGTGAAGCTGTGTTTGCACGCTGCCTGTCCTCCCTCAAGGATGAGAGAGTGCAGGCCAGCAAGCTGCTGGCTGGGCCCAAAATGACTCAGTTCAGTGGGAACAAGAAGGCCTTCCTGGAGGACATCCGCAAGGTGAGTCCTTGTGCTGGGTTAGAGCACGTGTGGGGTGCTGTGAACCCTGGGAGGATCTCTTGTGTTTATATTTCATGAGAACTGGTTCCTGCTTTCAGCACTGTGCATTGTCTAGTGATGTCCACAAAGCATAATGATGCATTTCTAACCAAAGAATAGTCCAGGAGGAATTCAACTCTAAGCCACAGCGGGTAGGGACGACTAAACGGGGCACAGAGTGTTCATAATTCATGCACAGAAGCTTGCTCACCCCTCAACACTCCTGCCTTTGCCTGGGTATTGATCTTTTGATCTCTATTGAAACCCAACTTTCCAATGAGAATGGATATTTTGGTTCTCAAGTAACTCTGATGTTGTTACTGTACTCTGTTGAGATGTGGGCTTAACAGAGCATGTGGACTCTGAAGTTTGTTGTTCAGCTTCGTGGGACTTCTCTGAGAACGTGAATTTGGTTTTTTTTCAGGCCCTGTATGCTTCCAAGATCATCTCATATGCTCAAGGCTTCATGCTGCTGAGACAAGCAGCCAAAGAGTTTGGCTGGACGCTGAATTATGGTGGCATTGCACTGATGTGGAGGGGAGGCTGCATCATCCGAAGGTAATTGAGAAGAGGAGGTAACCTGGCTGCTGAGGGGAGAAGCAGCAGGCAGTTTAGTTTATGTGGTGCTTGGCTGAGAAGCCTAGAGATTTTCTTGGAAAATCCTTGGAGTTCTCTGCTGGTAAGATCCTGAGAGGCTGTAGACAACACTGAAGGTTACTGGATGAACCCACTATTCTGGTGGCTTAACTGCTGTAGATTTTCTTTGGTCCTTGTAGTGTTTGGAATCTGAGTCTGGCTGAGTCAAATTTTGGCTTTGTAAGTTTTGGATTCTGAGTCTTTGTTGGAAAGCTGTGACATTGATTCTTGGTTTACTTTTGCCTAGTGTGTTCCTGGGAAAAATCAAAGATGCTTTTGATCGAAACCCTGAGCTCCAGAATTTGCTGTTGGATGATTTCTTTAAGAGAGCTGTTGAAAACTGTCAGGTAAGTTCCAAGAAAAGGAGAGCCTAAAACCAATCATTTATAGCCAGCATGTTCATGTGAAAGAACAACTCGAGGCTATGGTTTGAGTGCATGCCTCAACTGTTCTCATCCTGTTGTTAACTCTGTCTTGCCATTATTTTGGATCAACCTTGTTTATGTAAAATCAGGAATCTAGTGGAGCATTTTCTCAGCCTTGGTCATTAGATTGCACATAACACGAAATAGCACACAGTTGTATCAGAGTAGCTCTGCGTGAGCACTGATCAGTTCCTTTGCCCCTGCCCTCTGTCCCAGGACTCCTGGCGCCGTGTCATCAGCACTGGAGTGCAGATTGGAATCCCTATGCCCTGCTTCACTACTGCACTTTCTTTTTATGATGGGTACAGGCACGAGACATTGCCAGCTAACCTGATTCAGGTGGGTACCGAAACATCATCGTGCTGTTATTTAAATACTGCTCTAAAGGCTCTAAATTCATGTCAATAAAATTCTTAGAGATATCTGGATAATCAACACCAGAGTTACTGGTATAGTTGTGCCCAGTGTGTGTTCGTATTCCATCTGTGAATCAAGGGTATGTTTCACTGTTTGGATGTATGGAAGTGCTTGCTTTTTAGATTATCACCAAGCAGAAAACAGACACTTGCATTTCTGCAGAACTTAATCTAATTATTTTGATATTAGTAAATTTTGTGTTGCAGTGGTTTTGCTAATAATGAGAAAATAATTTTGAATGTTATATTATTGGAGCCAAATCTTATTTCTACTATTCCTATTGTCAGGTAACAGTTAGGTGCAACTTCTACTATTCACATGACAGTGATACTTCCATGTCAGCTTTGTCCGTGTTCTCATTCCAGGCTCAGCGTGATTACTTTGGTGCACACACGTATGAATTATTATCGAAGCCAGGGGCATTTATCCACACTAACTGGACAGGCCATGGAGGAAATGTGTCCTCTTCTGCTTACAATGTCTAATGGAAATCCCTCCACTTGGAGCCAAGATACTGTAGGTCTCAGATATTTCTCCTAGAATATCACTTTTTATTGTACTATGCTAGAACTTGTGTTTGGACACTTTTGTAATAACTTGTGGGTATATCTCATACATATATCTGTATCTCTCTGTATGTATCATGTAAGAAAGCTAAATAAATTTAGTTTTAAATCGGTTGAGGTGTTTTCTTTCCGCCGCTGCTGACCAAGACTCGGTAAAATGTTTATGTGCAGTATTTAATAGAATTTATAATTATGATAAGTTTATTGTATTGTAGTGTGTAAAGTCATAGGGATCAAGACAGAGATGACTGCAGTTCAGTAACTGCTGAGGTGGAGAGGGGCAGACATGGCACAGAAACTCTACACAAGTTCCAGGCACATAAAGGCCTTTCTTTCGTTGCCATGGTTTATTCCTAACAGGCTCTTACAGATTTAATTCCTGGGCTTTCAGCAGCTCAGGCTGTCATACAGAGCTCTGTGTGGAAGGGTGGGACAGGTCATGGAGAAACAAAACTGGTATTCCTGTCACATTCTCCCTCAGGCTGTTGTTCCCAGTTCTGTGCTCTAGCATAAACACTTGGCATTGCTGTGTGCTTGCATTTCCCCCTCAGATCTCCCTAAATCTTTGCCTCTTCGTCCCGTGGCGCAATTAAAAATACCCACAGCAGCATGCAAACTCGACTCTATTTTATACCCTCCCCCTGCAATGCCACTGCCAGTCATTTTCAGGACTTCTGAAAATTCATCTGGGTGTCTGAATCTCTTTTTTTCCTCACAATCTGTTAAATTTTGAGCTGTGCCCACTGATTTTTGTATCAATTTTTGGCCATATATATTTCTGCTAAGATAGCTACTCAGCCATTAGTTGAATGTCTGTATAAGGTAAAATATTAAAAATATTTAAACTTTAAGTTTAAAGTACCTTTGCTGCCGATCACGGAGCATAATTCGGGAGTTGCGTACAGTAAATGTGGATGAGGGCGGAGCGGCCGCCATGGCGTCAGCGCGCGCTGGGCGGGAACCGCCAGGGCGGGAAATCGTGAGGGCGGCGATGGCGGCGGCGGGCGGGGAGGAGCGGCAGCTGCTGACACAGGTACGGAGGGGAGCTGCTGACATGAGTATGGAGGGGAGCTGCTGACACAGGTACTGAGGGGAGCTCCTCACACGGGTACCGAGGGGATCCCTCACACGGGTACCGAGGGCAGCTCCTCACACGGGTACCGAGGGGATCCCTCACACGGGTACCGAGGGGATCCCTCACACGGGTACCGAGGGGAGCCCCTCACACGGGTACCGAGGGGATCCCTCACACGGGTACCGAGGGCAGCTCCTCACACGGGTACCGAGGGGATCCCTCACACGGGTACCGAGGGGATCCCTCACACGGGTACCGAGGGGAGTCCCTCACACGGGTACCGAGGGCAGCTCCTCACACGGGTACCGAGGGCACTGCTCACACGGGTACCGAGGGGAGCCCTCACACGGGTACCGAGGGGAGTCCCTCACACGGGTACCGAGGGCAGCTCCTCACAAAGGTACCAAGAGCAGCTCCTCACACGGGTACCGAGGGGAGCCCCTCACACGGGTACCAAGAGCAGCTCCTCACACGGGTACCGAGGGGAGCCCTCACACGGGTACCGAAGGCAGCTCCTCACACGGGTACCGAGGGGAGTCCCTCACACGGGTACCGAGGGGATCCCTCACACGGGTACCGAGGGCACTGCTCACACGGGTACCGAGGGAGCTCCTCACACGGGTACCGAGGGCACTGCTCACACGGTACCGAGGGGAGCCCTCACACGGGTACCGAGGGCAGCTCCTCACACGGGTACCGAGGGGATCCCTCACACGGGTACCGAGGGAGCTCCTCACACGGGTACCGAGGGGAGCCCTCACACGGGTACCGAGGCAGCTCCTCACACGGGTACCGAGGGAGCCCTCACACGGGTACCGAGGGCAGCTCCTCACACGGGTACCGAGGGCACTGCTCACACGGGTACCGAGGGGAGCCCTCACACGGGTACCGAGGGCACTGCTCACACAGGTACCGAGGGGAGCCCTCACACGGGTACCGAGGGCACTGCTCACACGGGTACCGAGGGGAGCCCTCCCACGGGTACCGAGGGCACTGCTCACACAGGTACCGAGGGCACTGCTCACACAGGTACCGAGGGGAGCCCTCACACGGGTACCGAGGGGATCCCTCACACGGGTACCGAGGGCACTGCTCACACGGGTACCGAGGGCACTGCTCACACAGGTACCAAGAGCAGCTCCTCACACGGGTACCGAGCGGCGCACGGGGCCCTGAGCGGGGCTTTGGGACCCAGCCGGTGTGTCACCCCCTGCCCCGGCCTTGGTCCCTGCAGAGGCTGAAGGCGGCGGTTCACTACACGGTCGGGTGCCTGTGCCAGGAGGTGGCGGAGGACAAGGACGTGGAGTTCAGCAAGCAGAGCATCGCGGCCATCTCGGAGATCACCTTCCGGCAGTGCGGTACAGCGGCGTTTCCTGGGGTCGGGGGGTTACCTGAAGGGTTCCCGCAGCGTTCCGTGTCTGTTCAGGAGCCATTGATGCAGACACAATGCACCGAACTGGTGACACTGGGGCATTCTCTTACATTATACTTTTTTAAGTACAAGAAATACAGGTTCGACTTTTCAGACCTGAAAAAAGCCTTTAGAGGGAATATTGTGTTGCGCCCTGCTTGTGTACAAGTGGTAGCTAGTAGCCAGCTATGGTCACTTCTCATAACTGACTTGGATAACCTATATGTTGTGTATCTTCCCAGTCAGAGATACCGTTTTAAAATAATTGCATCTTTGTGTTTTCCCTAGAAATCTTTGCAAAAGACCTCGAAATGTTTGCAAGGTAGGCACTGATTATTACAAAGGTTTTTTTTTGTGTTAGTTCCTAGATAATCTTTTCAATACATCTTGTAATTCAAACTTTAAAGGGCTTAGTTGGCTGCTTAAATAGTGGCTGTAAAGTTATGAAATAGAAATTCCCTGTAGGTACTCCCTGATCTTGGAAATTCATTGATGTAGTACAAGTGATTGCTTAGATTAATAATAAAGTATGGAGATTGTGAAGTTCACATATACCCTTGATAAAACATTTTTTGTGTAGGTAGAAAAGACAGGCAGGTGGGGTTTGCTGAGTCCCTACTAAACCTCTTTAGTCAGTGAATTCAGTCTCTGAATGAGATGCTTTATGACTCCTTATGGTCAGTGTTCGCAAAAATGTTAAAGGGTGTTTTTTGATTTTATGCAGGCATGCAAAACGAACCACAGTCAATACAGAAGATGTGAAGCTTTTGGCTAGAAGAAGCAATTCTTTGGTGAGATTCACTGTATTTTCTGTCTCGCAACATTCTTAAACCAGTTAATTCCTAAAAGCATTTGTATGAAGGCTATAGATGATGAAGAATCTGTTGTATAAGCAATTTCACCTTCTTCCTGAGGTAGATAGGCACAATCCAGTGATTGATCTTATTTTGCTTCATGCCACTATTCCTCACTGTGGTGAGGTATAACCCATCTGATTGCAGTTCAAGCAGCAGTGCTCTTGTTGCACCAGGACTGCTGGAGTTCCAGCTACAAAACTGTGATAAACAGACACAGGATTATCAATTCTGCGAGTGAATCACTTTGATTTTTCCTGATGTTGTGTTCCTTTGTTGTAGCATAAGGTCAGAAGTAGCTTGAGTCTACCTCGAGGTGCTGAGTCTCCCAACATTAATGTAGGGATCATAGAATCATTGTGTTCTTTCTTGTGCTGATCTAGATGATGTTCAGTTGATTAAACTCACTAATCTGTTATAACATACGAGTATGTAGATCCATGAAAAATGTTTCCAATACTAATTTTACTTCCATGTAAGGAGATATTTTTCCTTCCATATATGATTTGAAATACACAACATGAACTTGCCTGAGAAAGCCAAGTAAATGTTTTTTTTAGTCTGTCATTTTTTGGTAACAAGAATTTGCCCTATTAATTTCTCTTCAGTATTTCTATCTAATTTCTTGTGAATAAATGAAGTTCCTCAGTAGAGACTGATTAGCATCTTGTTCCCAGCTAAAATACATCACACAGAAGAGTGAAGAGCTCGCATCAACTAACATGGAGCAGAAGGAGAAGAAGAGAAAGAAGTCCAGTGCAGCTAAGGGAGAGAGAACTCCTGGGGAACAAGAGGCAGCTGTGACTGAAAATGAAGATTCCAACATGGCATGATCTATCTTTTGACCAACGTTTCAGGTTATTTTCCCTTAGTATCTTAGAAAAAGTAGAATTAACCTATTCATCTTGAAGTTTGGTACCAGTAATGAATCTTTAGATTTTTAGGTGAATGCAATTGGATTTTTGTTATTCCAAAAGTCTTTCAGCATTCAGTAAAGCTTACTGCCAAAATGCCTTAATGGTCACAAAGGGTATGTTACTAAATTAAAATCCCTTAAATAGTTTGAAACTATTCTCACTGAACCATAACTCAGTATATGCAATACCTCCAGTATGCTACTTTATTTCTCTAGTAACTGTGGGCCTTTTTCCTTGCTTTCAGCTCTGATAGTTTTGCTCAGACATTTTGAATATTTTGTTATTAATAAGCCATATCTCTTGCTCCTTGTTTTGACAATTATAAACCAGTTTTGCATGGTTTCTCAGCTGTGGCACTGCTGGGGTACAACCGTCATTGTCTGTATTCCCATTTTAAGGGAGCACTGTGGCTTAGGAGCAGAGGCAGACAGGGATCCTCACTGACCTCTCCTGGGCTAGCAGAGCCCTACCCAATGGAAAGGAATTGTACAAAGAATGAAAAGAATTACATTCAAAGGAAACCGATTTCTAGGGGTAGCACAGCCATCCATGTTACTGCAGAAAAGCTGGAACATGAAGAGTTTGAAATAAGTAGCTATTTAAAACACCAGAAAACCTTTTAACCTGCCATGGCCTGTAATGTTGCAATCCACAAGTGTATATGGTAAGAAGGAAAACAGACTGACAAAAAGTTACGTGGAAGCATCTTCCCTAAGTCCAGTCAATTCTCACATAGTTCAACAGTAGATAAAAAGGTTTTATTGATATTAGAATAAAAGACTTTAACAAATCTAAAAATAAGCCCGTTAATCCAAAAGCATCGTGACACTACACTAATGAGGAGGAGAATAACACAGCAGGCCAATTACAAGTTCTTCTGTCACACAGCCTTACAAAGCAAGTATTTCAACCTTGGCTGTGTTTTACATGATAAGAGCTCTTACACAGCACCCAAGAGGCAGGAATTCCTTACAGAAAAAGCACTGAAGTTAAAGAATTTTGAACTTTACTTTGATTAAATCAGTGTGAGAATTCAAGTTCCTAGATCCCAGGCTGGAGCTTAAAGCCAGGCAGCAGCTGGCTAACCCCTCTGCTCTGATCACTAATTGTGCCTCAATGTGCTTTCCAGAGATCTTCCATTTTTCTTATACAGAAAACAGGGGGAGACCAAAATAAGCAAACAGCCTGGGCCTTCAGGGGCTGTATCCACCATTATCAGATGGAAGTTTCTGACTACCACCCAGGTATTGAAAGCTGAACACTTGCATGCTGTGCTTAGCAATAGCATTGTTCTAGTATTCTGCAAAAAGTCAAAATCCCTTTGGTTACACAATTCAAATCACCAGAGGAGTTTAAGCCTCAGAACAATGTCCAGATTTGAGTTGTTCTATAGCCAGACCACAGGATGACCAGCAAACCATGGTTCCCAGGATGTGTCTTTGCTTGTTTTGATTCTAATGCAAAAGCTAGAACTAAATTGCAAACAGCAATGCAGTTTACTTTCTGCGTTTTGAACTGGGCCAGTCCCCCCAGGGAAGCGTTTTCTTGCCCTTGGACGTGCTCCGTAAGGAATGCAGAGTCTGCACTTGTTTAAGGCGTTTGGAGAGCTCCTGCTCACAGGCTTCCAGCAGAGCTGCAGCTTTCTGCTTGTCCCATCCCAGAGCCGAGGCCAGGGCTGCTGCATCTTCCTTCAACACCAGCTGGAGCAAGGCACATTGTTAACAGTGTTTTACACTGACTCCCTGGCCACTAGCCCTCTGCTCACGTTAACAACACCGGGACAAGGCACCAAAGTTTAGTAGGGGCACTTTGGAACTGGAGATGTTCCCAGCTTTGATCACCTCTCCCGTGGGCTAGTGGACTGGGAAGAGAAAGCAGTTACTTACTTTCTACAGCAAGGAAAAACAAGAGTAGCAAGTTCACAGCTTGAAGGAACACCTTTCTAAATGGTTACAGTTTAGCTAGACTTTCCAATCTATATTTACAGATTTTTCCAAAATAAGGAGGCTTTTATTTTGATTTGGGATGTATAAAAGAAATGTAGCTAGATGCCTGAGTATACAAAAAAACTCCCAAATACCTTGCTGGTAAGACAGCTGAATGATTTGTCAGAGATCAAACCCAAAATTATTTTGTGGCTTTTCAGAGGACGGAGCAGAGTATGTGGAACAGTGTCAGCTGGCTGTTATACAGGAGCTCCGAGTTGGGGGTAGTGTTATTGAGGAAGAGAAGTTAATTAAATATCATCACTTTGAGATGGATATAATGACATCAGAGCCTCCAGAAGCAAGGACAGCTTCCCCTTTAGACTCTCTTTCCAGAGGGAGAGATTTGCCAGAAGATGGTTGTGTCATTCTCACCCACCTCTAGATCCTGACTGTCCAAGCAGAGCTCTGGGGCAGGTTTCCCTTTCAGAGCAGCAAGGACGTGGTCGCTGAGTGCTGTTGTGGCTGAGGGATCTGTGCTGCTGGTACCTGTGTCAACCACATCCATCTCCTTCCTTGATTTAGCCTCAGGTTCTGAAAAAGGAGCAGAATCAGTGCAGCCCCTGACAAATACAGCACAGGAAAAGTGGCCTGGACTGCTCTGATGGTTGTGAGATTAATAATATATATGTACAATCTAGGTGCATCCTGGAACTTAAGAAATCCGTAACGTTTAGAAGCACTGCAGGATCTCGGCTTTTCTCAAAGTATTCTGCTTTCAGGCTTTGTGAGAACCGTGACATGGGTGAGAGGACTATGTGGTCAGAGAATTCTTACACTATACACACTTCTTATTTATTCCACTCAACTAGGAGTTGAAAACCTCCTTTAGCATCCCAATGCTCCCTACCTGCAACTTTGCTTAAGATACTGTCTTCAGTCTTCAAGGCCTCCAGATAGAGTTCCAGGAGCTGCCTTGACTGACGCTCTTCTTCTCGTCTGTCCAGCACCTGCTGCAGGGTGTCCTGCAGCACCTGGATTTTGGTTTCACTTTGGGCAAGTTCTTCTGCCAGGTCTGAGCGTGGCACATCAATAAGCACCTTAAAACATTGAGAGTGCTCCTGAGGAACTTATTTCATGGCACTTATTGCAGTATGAACAGCATGTACAGACCCTCCTGAAACCCAAGCTTATCCCACAAGGTTTGTTGCTATAGCAAGTCAGCTGAGTTCTGAGAGCCTTGTAGTGGCACTCCACCAGGCAGCATTTTGTACTAAAAACCAAAAGGAAGGTGTGGAATCGTATGCAATTTGTTATTAACAGAGATCTTGAAAACTAAAGGCAAAGTACTACTTCTTCACAGTGCATGGGAATATTCAAAGGAAAGGCAAGAGCCTGGCACCTGGGAAGCTTCACATTGGGGAGAACAAGGAGGGGCAGTTATTGCCATGCCTCATCACAGACAAGGCATTAAACACTCAGAAACTTTAACCAGTCAGCTCTGGAAAGTGTGAGCAGTTCTTCAAATCCCTCTGCAGCAGACAGGCCTGGCCTGCTGCTTAGCCTCTCCTCTGGACATGTTACACAGTGCCTGGTTTAAGAAATGAGGTGATCTCACTTGCCATTTGGCCAAATTTCGACTTTTTGCCCTCCCACTGCCAGAGCTGGAACAACACACTGTGAGGGATCGTCAGGGATTAAAGCCCTCCTCGGACACTCCAGTGTTTCCCTTCATGGAGAAATTTGACTCTGGCACCAAGAGCCAAAATCAGCAACTGAATTAAGCCTGAGATCTTATTTCCTGAGATCAATGGATGATGGGCAGACAGGAGGACAGGGATTGGGGGTTTCCCCACTGTACCTGGAGGTCTTCTTCAGACATCAGGATGATATTGGACAGGTCATCCTTCAGCTGCCTGGCCAGTTGCTTCCACTTCTCCGCAGCACTGTCCACTTCATCCACAGACTCCAGGAGCCAGGGGGTTCCACTGTCTGCCACAAGAGTCACCAGTGTCATGGCTCATTGCCTGATGTCACTAGGTGTATTCCAAACACATCTCCCCTTCCATGCTTCCTCACTCACAGCATACCTATGCTTTTGCTGGACCATTTCTCATCCTTGGCCAGTGCCACAAACTTAGTGTTAGATGGCAAGCACGAGAAGTAATCTTCATCATCCACGATGGTCCCATCTTCTGCCAGTACCAAGGTGATGGGCTCGCTGGCCTTGTCAATAGCCAGAACACCACAAGCTGCGGAACAGAAAAAACACTTAACAAAACGATGGAAGTGACACGGCATTGCCCTTTTCTCAGCCCCCAGCACAAAGGACAGGGCTCGGGGGCTCAGGCCGGTCCCGGCGGGGCTCTGGGCTCACCTTTGTCGCGCAGCTCCCGCAGGCAGGACGCGGCCACGCCGTGCTGCTCCGGCCCGTCCCGCCGCCGCACCACGCAGCGCTTCAGCCGCGCCGCCATCCAGGGACGCTCGGCAATGCCCCAGGAGGGTTTCCCGGGCAGGAAAGGCACTAATGCCGCGGGAGGCGGCCCGAGAGCCCCGGCCCGGCTGAGAACGGGCACTCCCGGCACCGGGGACACCCCGCGGGAGCCATCGCAGGGCCGGCCCTCGGCTCGGAGCGGCGGCGGGGGCGTTCCATCGGGCGGCCGGCGATGGATTAGTCGCCCTGGGAAGATGGCGGCTGCGGAGAGAGCGGAGCAGCCGGGGCAGGTGAGGGGACAGGGCCGGGACAGGACCGGGACACGGCCGGGACACAGCCGGGACACAGCCGGGGGTACCGGGGGGCTGCGGGACCCGTCCCTGTGCACTGCGGCTCCGTGCTGCACTGGGCTCCTGAGCAGGGACTGTGCGGGGCTGGCTGAAAGCTGTGCAGGCCGGGCCCAGGGCACAGGCGTGTTGGCATTGAGGGGTTGTGAATGAAACTCATAAAGCACTTCAATAGAAGAAAAATACATACAGACACCTCCAGAGAGAAAGGAGACAGTGTGCGGCTGGGTTAGAAAATGCGCTGGAGCCCTGTGCAGGGTAATAGTTGGACTCGATGATCTTTGTGGGTCCCTTCTGAATCAGAATATTCTATGATTCTGTGACTAGTTAGACAAAAATATTGTCTGTGCCTTGAACTGCGAGGGAGGGAGGGAGATCCTTGAGTCAAAAGCATAAAGGGGCAAAGCTGAATGGGGAAAGCAAAAGAGAAACGCTGCTGGTTTTAGTGCTCAAGAAATACCAAAAGGCTAAGATTTTTATAAACTGGGGCATGAAATGAATGGGGCAGCCTAGAGGAAGAAACAGAAGTGTGGTTTAGTTGTATATAGTTTATATTCTTATTTTGCTGAAGGCCTCTTCCAGCCTGCATTCTATGATTCTATAGTGTAGGTTTGATGTAGATGTATAGAGTGTATACATCCTGTCACTCACACGGTCTTGTTCATGATCTAAAGTCACTTGTATTTCATTGCGAGCTCAACCCATGTCAGATTTAGCGACCTCGTGGAGGTCTCTCATCTCACACTATCCCAGACAGGCGCTGAATGTGTGGTGCCAGTGGAGTTTGGTAAAGTCCTTTCAGTGCCCTCAGGGTCCCGGTGCAGCAGCAGGAGGGGAAAGCTCTGACTGTTTGAGCTCTGGAAGCAAACAGAGCACTCTCACTGACACACTGTTATGTACAGTCACTGAAACCTGTCCAGATTCGGCTAAACCACCACGAACCTCTCTGTTCATCCCTTTGCTTTGGACTGAGGAGGCTGAGTTTGAAACTGAAATAGAAATAAATGACACAAAAATCAGTACTCTTGGGTAAGCAGCCCAGAGCTGGGTTGTGAAAGGCTGGGTTACAACACTCACAGGAGGCAGGGCAGCTTTGCATCACCCGGGTGTGTTTGTGGTGCAGGTGTTACAGAACATCCCTCACACTTCAGTGAACGCTTCCAGAATGAGACCTGAAACAATCTGTGATTGTCCACAAGGCACTTGGGCAGTCTGCTGGCCTGACAGTTTCTGAGGAACAGCTCTGGTTATTTGGCAAAGTGGCTGCCTAAAAAACGTTCAGGTTTCTTTAGAGTTTGGATAGTTTGTTTCAAGGGTCTTCCCTGCTTCAGGCATGTGAGAAGTGCATGTGAGAGTTCAGCTGCAGGAGCACCACAATAATCCCCAGCCCTGACACATCCCAGGAGTACAGAGGCTGCTCCAGGAGCCTCCTCCTTCCCCTCGTGTGCCTGTGAGGGTACAGGGACTGCTCCTTTCCTTCTGTGTGGGGTACAGGGGCTGCTCCTTCCCCTCTGTGAGGGTACAGGCTGCTCCTTCCCCTCTGTGGGGTACAGGGCTGCTCCTTCCCCTCTGTGGGGGTACAGGGGCTGCTCCTTCCCCTCTGTGGGGTACAGGGGCTGCTCCTTCTCCTCTGTGAGGGTACAGAGGCTGCTCCTTCCCCTCTGTGAGGGTACAGGGGCTTCTCCTTCCCCTCTGTGAGGGTACAGAGTCTGCTCCTTCCCCTCTGTGAGGGTACAGGGGCTGCTCCTTCTCCTCTGTGAGGGTACAGGGCTGCTCCTTCCCCTCTGTGAGGGTACAGGGGCTGCTCCTTCCCTCTGTGAGGGTACAGGGGCTGCTCCTTCTCCTCTGTGAGGGTACAGGGGCTCTCCTTCCCCTCTGTGAGGGTACAGGGGCTGCTCCTTCTCCTCTGTGAGGGTACAGGGGCTGCTCCTTCTCCTCTGTGAGGGTACAGGGGCTGCTCCTTCTCCTCTGTGAGGGTACAGGGGCTGCTCCTTCCCCTCTGTGAGGGTACAGGGGCTGCTCCTTCCCCTCTGTGAGGGTACAGGGGCAGCTCCTTCCCCTGTGTGGGGGTACAGGGGCTGCTCCTTCCCCTCTGTGAGGGTACAGGGGCTGCTCCTTCCCCTGTGTGGGGTACAGGGGCTGCTCCTTCCCCTGTGTGGGGGTACAGGGGCTGCTCCTTCCCCTGTGTGGGGGTACAGGGGCTGCTCCTTCCCCTCTGTGGGGGGACAGGGGCTGCTCCTTCTCCTCTGTGGGGGTACAGGGGCTGCTCCTTCCCCTCTGTGAGGGTACAGGGGCTCTCCTTCCCCTTGTGAGGGTACAGGGGCTGCTCCTTCCCTCTGTGGGGGTACAGGGGCTGCTCCTTCCCCTGTGTGAGGGTACAGGGGCTGCTCCTTCCCCTCTGTGGGGGTACAGGGGCTGCTCCTTCCCCTCTGTGAGGGTACAGGGGCTGCTCCTTCCCCTCTGTGAGGGTACAGGGGCTGCTCCTTCCCCTGTGTGAGGGTACAGGGGCTGCTCCTTCTCCTCTGTGAGGGTACAGGGGCTGCTCCTTCCCCTCTGTGAGGGTACAGGGGCTGCTCCTTCTCCTGTGTGAGGGTACAGGGGCTGCTCCTTCCCCTCTGTGGGGGTACAGGGGCTGCTCCTTCCCCTGTGTGAGGGTACAGGGGCTGCTCCTTCCCCTCTGTGGGGGTACAGGGGCTGCTCCTTGTCCCCAAGGTGGCCGTGCCTGCTGGGGGCACATGTCCCCATCTTGCAGAAGGTGTCTCAGCCCCTGGCAGAGCATTGGAATGAGATGATCTTTAAGGTCCCTTTAACAGGAACCATTCTGTGATTCTGTAACTCTGTTTACCATCTCCTTCAGGTCTCACACTCATACACGTTCCTCACCCAGAACTCTGAGAAGTGTTCTCAAATTCTGGGGGCTTGGATAGAACTTGAGAGAGTGTTATGGCTTTGCCTGCAAAAAGGGGGTGTGGTTGAAGGTTATATAGTACAGTGGGTGATTTTTCAAGGGAACAGTTTTGGAATTAAACAAACTGATGAAAATATCTTTACAAGTCTTGCAGAATGTAAATGCTGCTCCTCTTACACAACCACTGCAGTTTTGACACTGTTATCAATGCCTGTAGAAAGTTGTCCCCATTGCACTCTAAACGCTTAGAGAATTTAAAATATTTGCTTTCTGCCACTGGTGATGTTTGTTTATTTATTGCCAAACTTTCAGCATGAGGCTGTGAGTAGTGGCACTGCCTCACTTAACATGTTTGTATTTGGGTCCCATCATGTTTTCTATTACAAATCAAGTTAATTTAGATGCTGAAAAGGGAGTGTCAGATGTCTTATGGCTTATTATCTGTTTTTCTTCGTTTAATTTTCTCATTCTCATGAATTAATATATTGCCTCAAGCAGTGTGGGGAGAGGGGAGTATTGCAGCTCAAATGAAATAATTTATGTTGATAGGATTATGTTCTAAAGGCAATAAATATTTCTACCAGAGGTTGTAAAATACTTTGTTTTGCTTTGCAGTCTTGTTCCTTGGGCTTTTAACAATGTCTTTACCAAAAATAAGCAAAAGAAAAGATCCTGTCTCTCTGTTACTGTTTTTTTATAGTAAGAGAAAGGGAAGAACAAGATGATTGTGTAGCCTGTGAACAGAATAACCAATTTCAGATTTATCTTGGCTATCAGTATTTCTTTAATGTAAATACTTTGGCAGTATTTTTGGTGATTCTTCTTGGTGGGCTCTGGCAGCAGTCCAGTCTTCTGGCATTACAGTTAACCATAAATCCCAGTAGTGTGAGAAAAATGGAAATAATTTAATATTAATTGGCAGTAGTGTTGTTGAATCTACCATCGAGCTGTGTGTTGTCTTTGTGTAAGCAAATAGTTAAAGCAGATTTCAAAGATGTTGAAAGATGCCTGATTTGTTGCTCCAGAGACTTGACTCCCTAGTTGCACTCTTGATCAATGTATAGGTAAATTTGCCTCCCCACTTGCCTGTGGCTCTTTAGAGCAGAATATTGGAGCTCTAGTACTCAGAAGGCTTTGGGAATTTCCTGAGGTTATGAATTCAGTGGTTCCTTCCCTCCCTCCGTCCCTCCCAGTGGTTTTGGTGGGTGATGCCGGAGGATCTGTGCCCTCCTGTGAGGGTTGGTCATTGTCTGCAAGCAAACCTTGCAGGATATTTGAGTTACTTGCACCCTCTTGTGGGCAGTACATATTTTATCTATATTGGTTTTGTGTGTTTTGTAAATGGGAAAAAGAAACCTTGAGATAGTTTGAAGGTGGGGTATATTGCATAAAAATGAGGAATAGAATTGGAGGACAAAAGGAGCCTTGATGCTGTCACTGAACTTTTTCACTGTATTAAATGATTGGGAACCCCTTTACTCTAAATGAGCCTTAGAACTTGTCTTCATTCCCAGTCAAACTGCATTATTTCACCATTGAGGTCACAGTATGTGTTACTCTCCTACAATAAAACACCTCAGGTGAAAACACTATGGCTTAGACCATCCTAAAGTCAGATAGACCCTGTTTGAAAAGAGATTGCCATCTCTCAGAAGTCTTGCTGGCTCTCACTGCTGACTCAATAAAATGAATTCCGCAGATTTTGTTAATTGCCTTGTTTTAAATGGGGCCTGCTGGAATTAGTATTTTTTCTGTGGTTCTGGCCTTTTTGTCTCCGGTCCTCCGCAGAGCTGTTGCTGCTAGCCCAGCCCAATGTTCTTTCCTAACCCCTGCTGACAGGATCCTTCCCCCCGCGTGTTTCTGGCGCTGTCCATCGGGTGGCAATGTCACCTCACTCTTTCTCTGCTTCACAGGCCGGCTCCTGCCCTGGGACCGAGAACGCCGCAAATCGGGAGCCGCTGGTGAGTTTCTCAAGAAGCAGCTTAGAATTTCTTGTTGATAACACCTAACAGATGAGTTGTTCTCTTTACCACGTCATTTTTCACCATTTGTTTTGTTTTCCTGAGGAGCTGGGGCCTTGTGGAAAGGGTGTAAAGTGCCGCAGGTGGCCGTGCTGTGCTCTGAACTCTGATCTGTAGCTAACTCGGGTGAGCCTGGGGTTAGGCTTGGGTCACCTGGGCCATGCCTGTCCTGAGCGTGTGCTCTTGTTCAGAGCCTCTTTAGGAAAGAGTCTGGAGAAAGCCCAGTGCAGCAGAGTCACACTCTAATAAACCCACTCTGCTGCTCAGAGAACTCATTCAAGCTGTTTTTATATTCAGAGGCACTCAGAGTGAGCTTAGAAATGTTTGTCAGCTGGCGGTGCATGTAATCCAATGTTTTTACTCTAGAAGCATTTTGGAAAGGGCTCTGGGATTTTTTGTGTGTGAGGGTAACTAAGAGAACCCTGTTTTGTTTGCTCTTTTATGGTGATGCAGAGTGGGAAGTGAGCCACTACTCCTAGAGCTGCAGTATATGGGTTTTCACAACTTTTTTTTTTTTTCTTTCTTTTCTCTTCAGCCATCTATAAGTCAGCCAAAACCTTGCCAAAATTCTTAGTGAGTGCTCTCATCCTAAATATACAAATCTCTGAGCTTCTTCTGTGGTTTTCATTTGTTAATCATAGTGAATACAAGATGTTTTCGGGAGAAAACTCAAGTGCTTGTGGCACTGGCCACAGCAAAGTACTTTTACTCTGACCTAGAGAACCCAGGACTACTTCTAAAAAAGAGAGATGTGAGTAAAGACTGTGAACTGAGGGAAGTCAGTGAAATGCATCTCATGAAAGGGCTGATTGTGAATTGTGCTGCGGTGACTGTCTCTAATAACACTGCCATCCATTAATTGCATGGACATCTGTACATGAGATTACCTGAGGTCGTTATCAACACCATGTGCTCTGTGGAAGATTTGCTGGTTTGTTTTTGGCAGCGTTGGTTGCCCCCCATCCTCCCTTAGGAAGGTCAGGGCAGGCAGCAGGTCAGCACAGCCTTGTGCTGATCAACAGCTTGTTCTTTCTCAAGGCAGATTCTAACATTACCTGAGCTATAATTGATTTCTTAGTGCATATGTGACTGCAGAATTGCTCAGAGGAAGCACATAGCAGTTGTGTATCTTTCTGTTTGGGTGGATATTCTCACTACATAAAATTATTTATACACTCAAGGAACTCCAGCATAAACTTTACTCTCATGGTGGTGAGTCTAGTATGGGAGCTAATTAGAGCCCTCTGAAAGGTGGAGGTTCCCTTCTTATTTTTTCATTAACTTCTAAAAAATAATAAACTCTTACAGTCTTTGTCACATTTGTTTAGGAGTCATTATTGCTTCCATCTGCTCCTCTGTAGACGCCTTATTAAATGAGCAGCTCACGTCTGGGAGCCAGATGACCTGAGTGCCACCATCCTGCTGTGGCTTCCCTGTAGCCAGGATGGTGCATGCTGCCTTCCACACACGCAGGAGATCCTGCTCCATAAACCACACTGGTGGCACATGGTGCCACAGAGATCCTGCTCCATAAACCACACTCATGGGCACATGGTGCCATGGAGATCCTGCTCCATAAACCACACTCATAGGCACATGGTGCCATGGAGATCCTGCTCCATAAACCACACTCATAGGCACATGGTGCCATGGAGATCCTGCTCCATAAACCACACTCGTGGGCACATGGTGCCATGGAGATCCTGCTCCATAAACCACACTCATGGGCACATGGTGCCACGGAGATCCTGCTCCATAAACCACACTCATGGGCACATGGTACCACAGAGATCCTGCTCCATAAACCACACTGGTGGGCACATGGTGCCATGGAGATCCTGCTCCATAAACCACACTCGTGGGCACATGGTACCACAGAGATCCTGCTCCATAAACCACACTGGTGAGCACGTGGTGCCATGGAGATCCTGCTCCATAAACCACACTGGTGGGCTCATGGTGCCATGGAGATCCTGCTCCATAAACCACACTGGTGGCACATGGTGCCATGGAGATCCTGCTCCATAAACCACACTCATGGGCACATGGTACCACAGAGATCCTGCTCCATAAACCACACTGGTGGCACATGGTGCCACGTAGATCCTGCTCCATAAACCACACTCATAGGCACATGGTGCCACGTCATAGAAGTGTTTACAGGAACACCAGAGCCAACTGTAGCACGGCTCCAGCAGCCACTCTGTGGGGCAGCCATGTGCTGGGGGCATCATCCCACACTTCACATTTGGTGGGAAACACCTGAACAATCCAGAGGAGGAAGAGTCATCCCCTCGCCTTTTTACACTTTATTGGTGAGTGGAAGGACTCGGTGCTTCATACAACAGACTTGTTTGGAACATACCAGCACCCAAGAATGAGAAAGCAATAGAATTAGAACAACTTAAATCAGCAGAAGTTGTTAGAGACTCAAGCTGGTTTGGTACTGGATTTGTGGTTCCAATGGACACTGTATCCTGCAAGGTGCTAAATACAGCACATTCCCCTGTACCCATGCCTGCACCCACTGCTCTCAACAGGAATCCAGGATAATCCAGGATTCCTACTGGTCTGCACAAGGACCTGAGCATTCTGCAGGATCCTGGAACAGGCCTGATCTGATACATCGTACTGTGTCCTGCATTTGGGTCCTCCAGGATACCTTGCAAAGGTTTATGACCTTACTGAGGCCTGCAGAATGCAGCCCTACAAACCCATGTCACAATCCAAACTGCTTCTCCCAGCTGCTTTTGATGCTTTGAGCCACCAAACTGGAGATAAGGGACTCCACGTCCCTGCCACTAATCCCTTGTCCTTACAATAAAGTGTCCCAAGTGAGAAATGCTCCCTGCCAGAGGTGACTGTGTTAGACAGTGCCAGTGTGGAGGAGGCAGGGACAGCTGTAATTCCTGCAGCAGAGCGGACACTCATTTCCCTGCCTGGCGGTCTTGGCCCATTAAAATTTGCCGTGGAGCTCCAGGGTGGGAAGTGTAACCTTGTGTTCACAGAGTGTCAGCATCTCGCTCTGCTGCTGTTTACAGCCACGTTTGTCATCGGCAGCGCGGGATCAGCTTCTCCTTGAGTCCAGCTTATCAGTGAGCACTGCTGCATCCCCTGCTGCTTGGAGCAGCCATCTCTGATAAGCCTCTGAACACTTGTGGAATTGGAATAGGTTTGACTTTCTACAGCCACTCGAAATCCTGGGATGTGCAAGGGATTTAACTACATAGGACAAATTGTCTTTCAGTGAGGTTAAACCATTAGAAAATCTCCTTTACATCAGGAATCTGTGTTTGCTTGGTCTAATACCTCTGCAGAATGTATTTGAATGATCTGTTAGATTGTTCCATTTCTTGCTAACAGAGTCTCTAGCTTTTTAACCATCCTGTGCTGCTTTTGAGGTGTTTGCAAGAGATGGAATATTTTTGCTGTTGGCCTTTGCTTTCTGCCCAATCTGCTGCAGCCTAAATTACAGCTCTGAAGGTTGTGCCTGTAAGAGCCTCCAACAGGAACCTGGGCTGTAGGGAGAGCTTAAGCAAGGAGGACTTGTCAGTGAGGCCTTTCCACATGCTCCTTGTTTGTTTGGGTTTTTTATTTTTTCTGTGTCACAAAACATACTCATACTTGCTGGTTCTTGGTTTCTGGAAGAAGTACTAGTTGTAAATATGAAAGTACTGGTTGTAAATGTAAAACATTCTCTTGGTTGCTTACTAAGTTACAGAATCCCTGGATCAGGACATGAAGAATGGGTTATTTTCTTTTGCAGATTATTTAATTTTTCTTCTTTTATTTTTAGCATGTGCTGTTTCTTTCTGTTTCTTGCTGCAGATGAGAGCAGTTAGCACAGAAATATGGACATTTTATTCCTTTTTTATAGGCTGTTGAAAGGTACAAGTTAACAAGAATTACTGCTGCCTCTATAGCAATTAGTGTAGAGTTTGTTGGAATGTGCTGGAGCCCTCGTGACTTTTCCCCACCCTTTGTTAAATTGATTTTCAAATATTTAAGGATCAGGATAATGGCCCTTTTTGTGCAAACCTCACAGGGTACACTGCAATGAGTGATGGACAGTGGAATTATTAAATCCTTTCTGTTTTTTGTCTCATTTTGCACCTTATCTGTTCTGTTAAGCTTCCTCTCAAGTAGAATGTGAGTGCAGAAAATTTCATTTAGGTTTCTGAGGAAGGAGCTTTGCAATTGAGATTTTACTTTTAGCTCTAACAGGTATAATTAGAAGTTGTTTGAGGCTGTAGAGGGCAATTGCTGTGCAGATTTTGGGTTTATTGGGCCACAAACACAGAGGTATATGACTGCCACACACATATCCTTTGGTTTGCTGCAAAGAGAGTTCTGTGATTTACTAAGCAGAGCTTTCTTGTGTTTGGCCTTCTGATGAGTTTGAGATTATTGGGTTTTTGCCTGTTTTTCTCTCTTTCTTCTGGGTGTTCATTAACTTCTTTTGTCATTCATGCAAAGTGCACTCACTTAATCTGTCAATTCTTTTTACTCTGTTGATTTAGACAAATATATATGTTACGTGCATTTTGACTTACTGAGCATAGTTAAAGAAACAGTCATACCCAATTAAGCTGCCCATTTGAGGTCAATGGAAAAGTTGGGAGAAACATGCTGGCACAGTCAGGAAATACTTAAAACTTGATATTTTCCCCTTGAAAAACACATTTTTTTAATGTTTCTGTGATGTTTTCAGGGTCTGAAGGTTCTGTTCCTGCAGGCAGTATTTTCCAGCTCATGCCATGCTTTGCTCAGCTGGCAGGAACATTGGCAGCACTTTGCTGTGTGCCCCCCAATGCAGAGAGGTGCCTGTGTTGGTGATGGGATCAAGGTGGGGATAAAATCCTTCCTGCTCCAGATGTAGAGCTTTGCTATGTGCACAGCAGCTTGTAGAGGGCAGCAATTGCCCACACTTCTGGCTGCTGGGGAGAGGAGGCACCGGCTCAGGAACTTCACTGGAGTGACTGACTGCCTTTTTAGCTTCTTGAAATAACTTCGGGGAGGAACTAGTTCTTTGGAGTGCCTCTTGACTGCACAGTATTAAATTCCTACTCTGAAAAATGTTGTTAGAGATTGTTAATTCCTGTCCTGCCTCTAACACCACTGGAAAGTGGGGCTCTCTTTGCCCAGGCACTGTCTGTGCCATTGTTCCTGTAGGCAGAAGGAGTTTAGTGACAGCCTGTGATGCCTGTAAGGTTACAGCTGCCTGTGTAGGATAACTTCATTCCTTTCTTGCCTTTCTCCTTCCTCCTTGGCCTTCCTCACCTACTTTCACCTGGGAAATCGTGCCATTGGAAAACATTTGCAATGTCTGAGGCATCTTTCTTGCTCTTCAGATAGGTTCATCACATTAAAAAGTGAGGTACCAGGGGGCACAAAAGGCAGAATATTCAAGAACTTGAAAGAACATTCTCTAACCTTGATATACAGGAATAGATTTTTCAGATTCTTCTGCTGGCAGCACCTTCAGAGGACATCTCCCTGGAATGGAGATTCCCAGCTAGAGGGTGAGAATTTCCTGGGTCTTCCAGCTTGCTTCTCCTGTTTGTTTTGTGTGCCATCCTAAGTGATTCCTTTCCTCCTAAAGCATCTGCACCCTTCAGATGTTTGCAGACAGTTATCACATCATTTCTCCTTCCCCCCACCCCCATCTTGGTCTCTCAGCCAAGCTCTACATATTTAGCTCATTTAATCTTTCCTCATAAGTCAAGGCCATAATTGACAGCTGTGACACGGGGAGTCGCATTGGTTGCACATGCTGCCAACAGGATATAAATACTTTCTGTGCAGTGATTGAAAATTACAGACAAGACTGAGAGGAGTCTGCCCCCGACCCCTCAACACTGGATTTTTGAAAACACCTTTCTCAACTCAGATTGCCACAACTCCATAAAGACTGGCTCAGTTTTCAGTTGAATGGTCAGCTGCCCAGCACCCAGTAGGCCTCAAAGCAGTGGTGTCAGCCCTTGGGCAATCCAGTTCTGCTTCCCCGTGGGATCCCAGTTAAATTCTGGGGTGGTGGTGCTGCCCACACCTCCCCTGCCATGCAGGGGCCTCGGGCTGCTGAAGAGCATTCCTGCTGGGAAGGCAGAGCTGAGCTCCTGGAGGGAATGGCTCCTTCAGTGTCTGTGCCCAGAGGATGCTCAGGGTGCCCCTGACCCCGTGGGCACGGCTGTGAACCACTTCAGGGTTCTGGTTTCATGTTGGGAGCCCAGAAGGGCGTTGCACTGAGGAAGAGGAGTTGTGTGTCCATGCTCTGGCACACACAGATGTGTTTCCAGCTGAACACATTTGGAGATGCTTTAGATGACTTGTCTCCTCAGCTTTGTTGCATTCTCCTGAAGATGATGGGTGAGCTAAGGCAGGTTGGGGATCTGCTAAATGAACTGCCTGGCTTCTAAAGTGTTTTCTGTGAGGCTTCATATGCTGCAGCTTCCCCAGCAGGGCTGGTTCACAAACCTTCCATGTATTATTGCCAAGCATGCAGCATAAAGAGAACATTTATGAAAGGGAATATCAGAGGAAACATTATAGCAGGGACCTTATAGCCTTGCCATTATTATGGTTTAAATCTTGACGTGGTCTTTATTTGCAGTGACACTGGGACCAGTAAAATGTGTTTTTTCTCTTCCCCTCCCCTCCTGTTTCTCCCATCTCCTTTTCATTCTTTTCTTCCACATCCTGTTCTGAAGCTGTGGTGCAGAGATACAAATCGTTAAACATGCGAGTCCTCGGAGAGCCAGGTTTCAGTTTGTGTGGAATCAGCCCCTTTTGACTCAGAAGCTGGAAACCAGATGACTCACAGTGATGCATGTTTGTTGTTTTTAATAACTGTCATTTTGCAAAATATGGTCAAAGCTTCAAACCATGACTTCTGGAGTAGGGGTGGTGTGTATTTATTTTTAATTTGGGAGGCTATAAGCTGGAATGAGTTTGTCGCTGCAGTCTTTCCTTCACGTCTGAGATAGAATAAATTACAGCATTGAAAATACGAAAGATTTTAGACATATTCTTTTCCTGTTACCTGAAAAAAAATTACTTTCTTAATCAATTACTTGAAAAGGCTTCAGGTGCCAAACATCTGGTGGGATTGTAGGCCCCTGCTTTATGTTTATGTTTTTTAATATGTACCAAAAGGGACAGGTTTCTTAAAAAGGGAGCAGTCTGATGTTTTTAATTTGTGGAGTTTTAAAAATATAAATGCCATTCCTGCTTTATCATTTCAGTTTCTAACAAATTGTCATCTATCTCCTTTCATTTAAAGGAAAGTAGAAAATGTAGTATTTTAGTGGCAAAATTCTCTATCTGTAAAATTGCGTAGCAGTATGGAAAATACAACATTAGCTACACATTTAATTTTCCAGAGATTTGTTACTGCTTGTGCAGCAGTTTGTAAAGTCTAAGCCCAGTATTTAGTTTCAGTAATTTTTTTTTGTGTTTTACTTTTTAATTTGCCTCAAGAAGTATTGTTGCAATTTGTTGAAGTTCTACAGGTTTGTTTTGCAGGTCAGTTAATTTGAAATGAGAATTTACAGCCACTCCCTCCCAGCAGAGGAATCCCAGGTTAAAATCTGGCTGTGTGAGAACAGGATTTGACCCGAAGTGTAAAAGTGGCCTTGTGACAGAATTCGTCATGGCCGTGGATTTTCCTGCAGTTCAGTTCTCAGATTTGGGTGCTTTGTCACCATGTCTATCATGATTTATATTATGGTCTGTTGCAATTGCTGTTGCACAATGCAGGGCTGTGCTCTAGTCCAAGGAAGGCAGACTCCCAGCCTACATCAGCCTGTTGCTTCTTGTTAGAGAATGAAAAAAACAGCTACTGATTTAAAACAAACTTCGAGTTTGGGTTCTGCTTTTAGGCTGAGATGGGACATCTCTCTAGTGGTGACAGTGCTAGGAAAAGCACATCATTGCCTTTACTGCGAGGAAATGCCAATCTGTGTGCTGGCTGCTTCTGGCCAGCTCTGTTCTGATTCTTACTCCTGTCTGGAAAGAAATAGGTTTTGGTGTTTATGGTTTGAATGTAAATGTACTTGCTTGTGAAAGATGGTGAAGTGGTGGCTTTAGGGGCTTCAATTGTCGTGTCACTGCAGGTGCTGACAGCAGCAGAGCAGGATTCCCCAGCTCGGAAGGGAAGGACCCCCTGATTCCCAAGAGACAGACGAGAGCTCAGCCTCTCGCCCATTCGGTGCCTGACTTCCCTCCCGAGCTGCCAAGAAGGATGCCAATTTTTCCATTTAGCTGGCTATTGTATAGACCTTAAAAGGGAAGGTTTTAATGCAGTTGGCTGTGATATAGACTGTTAAAGGGAAGTTATTTATTTTAACTGGCTGCCGTATGGATTATTACGAGGACATTCTTTCAGCTGCAACTGTATATTGACTGGTGGATGTGCTGGCCTGTATTGGTAGTAGCTGTCATATTGACTGTTACAGAAAAGATCTGTATTTAAGCCATAACACTGCACTGGGATCTCCCAGGCAGGATATTAATGCTAATTCATCTGCTCACCCCCTGCTGTGAGTGTTATTTGTTTAAATCTGTAGAATCCCACAGCGCATTTATATCCTCGCTAGAGTGAGCTCCGCTCCCTGTAATTATTTAACATTATATGCTGATATAAATTGTAACAGTTAAAGAATGGTAATGAGTAGCAAAAAAACACAAACTTAACCTTAGAAATGGCAGAGTCAGCTCTTAAAACAACAGCCAGCAACTTTCACTGTTCCCTGTCTTTTCCCAAATCCATATGCACAATATTGTGCATACATTATGTGTGTGCGTGTGTGTTCATGCTCGCACTGGCAGCAGTGCCAGGCAAGGCTGTAATTATGCAGAATGTACTGTGAAACTTATGCACACTCTTAATTACATACAGTGCCTACGTACAGCAAGTTTTATCTCTGCAGCTCAACTCCTTGATGAGTTGCTCTGATAGGCGATTGGAGCTGGGGCCACCAGATCGACAGAGGGATGGAGCCCTGGGCTCTCCTCCCAGGGAATTGTGTCCCAAGGTTGAGCTCAAAGCCATCGGGTGTCACTGTTGCTCTGTGCAGCCTCAGATGGCAGTGGATTTGTGTGGCCATAAAAACTGGACTTTGGAAGTAGTGTTGTTGGCTATAAACATCCAAGGCTTTTGCACATAATTTATACATAAAGTGCATGTCCATACACACCATTTCAGTGTGGGTGGAGTGAGCTGAGGTAGCTCTGTGTGTGTTGCCTGACTTTTCTTTGCAGTTTCCATTGCTTGTTCCAGAATTGGTGTCCCAAGTGCCACACAGGATGGGCAGCTGCTGCTGAATAGCTTTGCATTCTGCTCTGGAAGTGACTGTTGTTCAGCAGTGGAGATGACCTGATTTCTCTATGCAATTTGCCCACGAACATTAAGCTGTGAGCAAATTTTTGGATTTATAATGTGACAACCGTGGTGAAGAAACAGCAAAATTAATTTAGATTTTTTAAGAGCTTGGGAACTACAGGGATTAAAAGGTACTGTGGACATTTTTAAGCTGTAGTATGTGTGTCAGAACTCATTCTGAAAAAATCTGGTTTGCATTCAAACAGTTCACCAATAGCATAAAAAAAATCACCAACTTAAAAGGGAGATGACAGAGAAAAACCATGCAAATAGGAATGAAAATGTGTTTGAAAAAGACTTCATATAGTCTGTGTCCCTTCTGATTTCAGGTAAGGAGTAGAAGCTGGAGTAAGAGGAGCTGAGCTTGAGCAGAGTGGTGTGATGGTCGGTTGGGCTGCGTTGGCAGCATGGACCTGTGCCAGCCTTCACCACAATTCATACTGTGTCAGTTTAATAAATGCACTACTTAAATTATGAAATTACAAAAGAAAAAAGAGAATGCACTTATTCAGACTCTTAATACATTAAAAATAAGGCATTAAAACACTGCCTTTTTTTTTTTTCCCTTCCAGAATCAATAATGAACAGGAAGGGTTGTAGACATTAACAGTCATGGACATTCAAGCTCTTATACATAAATTATCTTAGAAAAATGCACATAAGACTTGAATAATGTAAATACATTAATGCATTTAATAATTTAAACATTAAAGCGCATTCAGGAATTCGTGGCAGAAGCTGTTCTGAGATAAGGAGCAGTCCTGGAAGTTGTGTGTCCCAAGATCGATGGTTGGTTTCTCCTTGAGAGAACTCTCTGGGGAAGTCAGGCAGTGCAGCGACAGTGACCGCCCGTCCTCAGAAATCCCAGGGCATTGCCAGCTCTTCAGCTTTTCACCTCCCCTTCTCCTTCTGTTACAGCCTCAACACTTCTGTACAGGACATCTCAGGCTCCACAGAAGGCCAAGGTGCATTTTGACATTTTTTTTTAACGTGTGGACTGCAGTTTCTCTAGAAATTAGGTGAAAGATCTTCAGGGAGTGGAAGTTGGTAAGACTGTCAGTTGGAAAGAGTGAGGCTTGGGCAAGTATTGCTCTCCAGGAATGCTTGGCTCTTTCTTGAAGTCCTGACAATCACAAGGTTGGCTCCAGTGTCATGACAAGTAAGGGATTTATTCTGTTCTTGCCTGTCTGTCTTTTGGATTGAACCACCTTCAGCACTGCAGAAGGAGCTGATGGGGTGTCCAAGGTCCCCTCACACAATGCAGTTTTCTGAGAGTTTTGAGCTGTGTCGTTTTTGCTGATGTACTGATTTGAAAGGTGTTGTATCCACCCCTCGTGCCCCTTTGCCTGGGTTCATAGCCTTGCTTTCCTTGCCTCTCCTGCAGGCAGGTGCTTTGGAGGTCATTTGCACTCTACAGCCCCACTCGTGGGGTGGTATAAGGTACCATGCTTAGGCCTAGATACTGATGGAGCTAATGATGGAACTAATAAAAAAGAGCTTAGTCTGATCCCAAAGGGGGAAGAGTTGGGTTGGTTAATTAAAGGAACCTGGCACAGAGCACCTAGTAATTATAGGTGCAAGAAGTCTGAATTTGAAGAGGATGGTGCAGCTGGAGAGGGATAGGGAGGCACCCAGAGCTCTGCAGGCTGTGGGCAAGAATGCAGCAAAACCAGATCTGGAAATCACACTCTGGCAGAATTCCTTGGTGAATTCTTATTTATTCAATTTTTTAATGAGGACCTGAATCTCTCGTTATGCATTTCTGTTTTTGCATGCACATACGTATATACAATTCCAGTTACACCCTATGGCTGGGAGGGTGATTTTATTAAAGACCAGAAGATTGTAAGACAGATGTTTGAAGAGACTGGGGCCTTGCCCTGTAGTCGTTTGAGCTAATGAATGCTGATGCTGCATTGGTTTATTATCGATGCTGCTGGGTTGTTATCTCCAGCATCATCCCACCCCCAGAGCCTGGGAGCCACAGGGGCTGATGCCACCAGGCCCTGCTGGGAAATTGCTCTTCTGTAGGTGTAGGGTGGGGAGCAGTGCTGGATCATCACATTGTCATCACCAATGCCGTGGCTCTTTACAGTTCAGTTCCTTAAAGCAGAATTTCTCAGACTTAGGTTAGAACTCCAAAGGGATGCAAAAGGCTTCAAAGGAAGTCACAAAGTCACTCACCAGTAAACAGCTTTCCACCTGTAATTGCTGTTTGGAGCTCTGTTCCTCCTAGTTTGAAGAGCTATTATTTAGTTCAGTAACTCTTACTTTCCTGAAGGAACTCGATGCCATCTCAGCTGAGGAATGTGGGGTGAGCCAACACAACAGATGAGTGAAAAAAAGGATTTTAGATCAAAAGATGAAAAGCACCAGTTTTCCCAACTATAGAAGAAAATTGCTCTGAGACTGTGACCTGTGTGCTGACCATACATATGTCTCCTTGGCTGTCCTGAGTGTAAAATGCACAAATGTTAACTTGAGACACATCTTTTTAATTGTTGACATGGCCAGAGGAATGCTGGTGGCCATTTAGTCCAGTTCAGGTGAGTTTATAGCTCTGATCATTGTACAAAGGCAGACCTGAATGCCCTCTGTTTCCCACCCTGAGCAGTGCCCTGTGCATGGGGAATGAAGCTGAAGCCTCCCACACTGGAAGGTGCAGTGTCCTGCTGCTAGGAAGGGGTGTGTCTGTTGTATGTGGGAAGCTCCTGCAGGGGATTTTTCCTAATCCAGGGCCTGCTAAGGAAAGGATTCAAGTGATGGGATGCTCTGAATGTGGCCTGCAGGGAAAGCAGAGGAGTGGGTGGGGATCTCCTTGGGCTCTCATAGCTTAACAGCCATGTTTAGCTGGATTTAGGAGGTAATAAGCATTTATGGTAAATTCTGCTGCTGTATCACAGCCTACTTTCTGCCTTTCCAGCTTTGTCTCCGTGGGGGTATCCATACATTATCCCATTTCACAGCCTGAACTTTTTCCCCTACTCGGAGGATTACATGGGGCAGAGATGTAAGAAGAAAGGGAATCTTGACACTACTCCACCTTTTTATCTTAACTCCATGTACATCTATCTGGCTGCTCTCACAGGGGCCAGGCCTTCTGTCTTCCAAAAGCCTGCTTGGAAATTGCTGATTCAAGCAAGTAGCAGTTTTAGGGCTCCTTATGAAATAAATGCCTCCTGTGTGCTCCCCTGGCACTGGGATTTCCTCTCTGATTTATCCTGCTCAGGTCTGCTAATGTCCCTTGACTAAACGGGGCATGGTGTGATGGTGTGAAGGTCATTTTAGATATGCTGTATACATTTCTGCACTCATGGTGGGAGGGTAGGACAGCAGCATATCCTGCTGGGAAAAGAAGGAAGAAAAGGATAGTCTGGCTCTTCTTTTCACAGCCTCTTGTGGTAGGATGAAGGTTTTGACAGCCTAATTCTGCATTTAGAGAAAGAACCAAGCAGAAAGATTCCCCCTCACCCACTCCTTGCAGCCCAGCTGTGACAAACTGACAGATAATTAACAAATCAAGACCTCCTATTAGCCTTGTCCCTGATGTATTAAAACAGCTCCTCTGCTGCATGTGTCCTTTAGCAAATGCCTGTGCTTTCTGGCTGCACTGAGGTTGGTGCATCCCTTCAGAAAGGCACAGGGCTCTCCAAGGTGTCACTGCACAAATATTGCCAGCAATAGAAGTTTTCTCTCAAAGGAAGTGGTGGTGGACAGTAGGTGGGAGAGCTACACCAGGACTGAATGGTACAGTGTGTCTGTGGAGCATCTTCTGGGAATATAGGACTGAAAGGATTGTATGGAATTGCTATGCATGGAAATGCTATTGAAAACTCTCCCTTTTGTTTTTATTGAAAATTACATGAGTTGAACAATTGACAGGGCAGTTTTTTGACTGGGACTGACCAAGCCTGGAAACATGACGCACCAGGAAATGTGGTTTATGGTAGAAACAGGCCTAATGTTAAGATCTTAATATTAGATTGTGAGCAGTGAACTGGTGCCTGTTCCTCGCTGTCCTCGAGTTGTTGGAGCTGTGGGTGAGCCATGAAATAAGCTGCTCCTTTTCACTTGAGCTCCTCTCTGTTGGAGAAGAATGAGGAAAAGTGTCAATATCCCTCTGGTTCAAGATGTTAAATAGACACAAGCCATTGGTTCAGCTTAGCACATGTTAAAGGAGAGAGAGATCTCTAATTGCATCAAAGCTGCTCCTAAGTTCATGTATGTGGAGCCCATCAAGCTGAAAGCATCCAGACAGCATCTGCTGTTATCAAATCACTCTTGAGTCGAGCTAATTAAAATAGAGCTTCATTTTTTTGAACCATTGTTTGGCAGGAATTCGAAACAGGTCTAACCCAATTTCTGTGTGTTTATGAGCCTTTATTATATCAAAACTGCTTTTCTGTAAATGTACAGGGCAGTGTTAAATGAATTGATCCGCACTGTATCACTGGAGATGCACTATGGGCTTCCTAATGATTTCCCTTTTAGCTTTTTCCACATATACCCCAGAAAAGCTTGCTTTGTCCCTTATCGTGTCATCTTCCTTCTCTCTTTTCCTTTCTATCTCACTCTCAAGAAAGTAAATGTCCTTGTATTTCTTTCTTTCATTTCCTCCTCCTCCACTCTACTGGGATTTTTGTATTATTAAAACATTTACACATTTGCTGCCACATGCAAATGCAGAATAATAAACCAGGTCTCTTTGTACTCCAGACAAGAGCAGGAGGTCTCTCACCACTGATTTTTACCCCATTCTCATCCCTGTTAGAGGGGATGGAGAGGAAGGGAATTTAAATGTTGCTATGTTGGATTTGTTTGATATAGGATTTTTTCCCTTAATTTTTTATAGGAAACATTTTATATTTCAGTGTGCAAATTCTGGGTATCACGTTCTTATTTGCAATTTGCTACATACCAAGCACAAAAGTTAAAGAGATGTGGAAATTGCTCCCTGAAGACAAGTTGCACTCTGTGGCATGTGAAAGCTAATTCATGAATATTCGCTGCAGAAGGGGAATACCACAAATACGGCCAGAGAACATCTTAATGTGAGTGGCAGCCCAGGGAACAGGAAAGTCAGGAAATAACTATTTTCTGATACCCAGTACAGCCTAAATTGTTCATGTGATGTTCTTAAATTTATTTCTGAGCACTGGATTCATGTTACAAAGAGAGAAAGTTAAGGATTAGCATTGAGTAAAAATCCTGACAATGATCTGTCATGAAATCTCCCTGAAAAGGTGATAAAGACTTTGGACCGTTAAAAATAGATGGCAAAATACAACTAAAACCTATTTTTCTGTATAATTCAGGTAATTTTGCTTCTTTTAACTCAGTTAATTCCCCTTGGAATGGAATTTAAGTGCATTTTATTTTGCATTTAATACAGTCTATTCTGCATGTGCATATTCAGCTCCTGTGTACTGAGAGCATTGCACAGGAATGGTACTGAGGGCAAGGGCAATGTTCTGCTGTGAGCAGAACCTGTGGGGAAGGTTCTATTACATATTCCCAAAATTATGAAATATTGTCTCCTGTTCTGTGCTTTTAGAGAGCTTGTTACTTAGAAGTTTGCTCTTCTATTCATTGACAGTGACTCCTTCCTGATCCCTCTTTTAATAAATTTAAGTGAATTTAATGCTGGCAAAAAGCAGCAGAGTCACAGTATTCAGAGGACACAGCAGGGACGTTGTGCTGTGTGCTTTTTTCTGTAACTCTTGTAATCAGACCTAATGTGAGGTCCCTCCTGCTGGGGTTTGAATAATCCCTTTATTTCTCAGTTCCCATCTTTCCTTCTGAGCCCATCAAGGTGTGCACTGGGTGCTGTCTCTCCAGCCCCCATCCCATCACTGGGGTCCTTTCCAGCCAAGGGACACGGCCGTGGCTTTGAGAGAGGAGATTCTGGTAAAGCATCACTGTAGAGACCAATCCAGATACTCTCATGAGCAGAAATAATTCAAACAACATTTCTGCTCACGTCGTGGTGAGTACAGAATGAATGTCTCAAATCAAAGAATATCTTCATAGGCTTTTCAGCATTTCCTGCATGTGCAGTTGTTGCTGTGGCTTCTGCTGCAGAAAGAAGTTTGCTGTTGTAGCAAGAAACACTCTTCGTGTTGTACAACACCACCAGCAAAGTCGAGCGTTTGCTCTAAGGATCCAAAAGCCCAGGAAATGCATCTCTAGGGTTCCTCGTCAATTTGGGACCTAATGAAATATAGAAAATACTCAATAAAAGCACCCTTATTACTTTAAATGTTTAAATGTGGAGTTTTTAGCCATCAGGTTAATGTTTTTGTATCTTTTTTTTATTTGATTGTGAGCACTTTTCCAGGTATCTCTGCCACTTGAGCACTAATTGGATTTCCACAGATAAATGGTGCTAGCTGCAGCCCTTACATCACTGTGTTTTTACTTTATCATCATTTTATTTGTTTTTACTGTAAAGGTTAATAAATTTTGGTGTGTTTAGAGTATGAAACAAGGCAGACAGGCGAAGAACTGCAACATGAAGGGGTGAAGTTTTATATGCTGCTTTCTCAAGTGCGAGGAGCAGCTGCCCTTTGTGGTGGTTCTAATGGGCTGCTGGCTGTGTTAGTCACCCAGGGAGTGATCTATAATCCTTAAGATAAAAAGCGTTGATCTCTCCACTAGTTCTCAGACAGAGCTGTAAGGCATTGCAATTGGGTTACCATTGATTTAAGGTGGGGAGAAGACTCTGTAGTGTGGGTCTGCTGTAAAAGGGATATGTGGGTTTTATTTAGCTTATTTAATTTTTTTAAGAATATTGGAAGCCTTTCAGTGCAAGTGTGCCAGAGTTCCCTATGGATTCTCAAGAAAGTTAATATACTACTTGTGAGTATTTTAGGGAAGAACTTACTGAATGGCAGATTTTTTTTCAAAAGTTAGACAGTAAATAAACTTCTATGAGAATTTATCAAGGTCACAGATGATTACTGTCTCATTCATTTGTTCAGGAAAGTGTTTCTTTTTATCTTTCTGATGGTTTCCTGGGAAGGCAAGCTTGACTTCCTACCACAGCAGAGGTTTCCAGCCATGAAGGCAGTGTGGAAGCCCTTTTTGGCCCTGGAGGGATTGAAACTAGTGCATTTCAAATACCCCAGTTTTGGACTTTGTGGCTTAATAGAAATTGATTTACCAGCCTGTACTTCAGCCAAAGCAGCATTAAAGAATGAATGTACATTTTTTTTCCTTTTACAAAGATATGAGGCTGCTTTGCAGCTCCTTTGCATCAGGTGCAGACCAGGAGAAAACTGCATTCCAGCCTGGGGTTTGCAGTGGTTCAGTCTCTGCAGCAGTGGCCGTTCTTCCCTTGGTGTTCATTCCCTCCTGTGGACCCAGATTTCAGAGAGATTGTTGATGCTTTCTACAGCATTTGTCAAGGAAATGGCTGCTTGCTTTTTTTTCCTGAAGTGAGTAATTGTTTATTAATTTTTCAGCACATAAAGAGTATAATTATAATAGTCCCTGACATGTGCTGGCTGTGCCAAGGTTTAAGAAAAATAAAAACCAGTAGAAGTGCTGTTTTGAACCGTCTCTGATTTTTCAGGCCTTCCTGCTTTGAACCCAAATTTCTACGTAGGAATTTGGGACGAACACAAAGGCATCAGTTTAATTCTCTTGGATGTTTTAACTCAGTTTAGGATGGCGTGATCTTACTTAGGTGTTTCAAGAAAGAGAAGGTGGTCAGTAACAAGGGATTTTTTGGTGCACGTAATTTTTTGGTGCTGTATAGGTTGAGCAGCCTCCTGGATTTGTCCTGACACTTATTTTCTTTGTTTCTTTAAGCAGTGAATGTAACATCCATGAAAAATGCTAGATTGACCCCAGGGGAAAATGAAGTGGTCCCATTGTTGGCAGAATATTTATGGTGTGGACAGCTACCGTGGAAATGTTCCTCATGTTTCCCATTTTATTGTGTTTCACCCCTGTTATAGAAGAAGCATCTTAAGAGTTGACAAGGAAGCTCAGTTGCTTTTCAGGCTGGTCATGCAAGTTCCTAGATTTGAAGGAGGAATTGTGTGATGAGAGCTCCGTTCTGCTGAGAACTGGACAAAGACAAGGGACGCAGCTGCTTTTGAATCTGTAAAATTATTCCAGTTGCAATCCCCACAGACGGGGCAGCTCTGGCCAATCAGGCTTCTTGCCCCTTACTTCATTTTTCCCTTAATGGGGCTATTAACAGCAGGAACAAAGTGCATGGTCTGCTCAGGCTTTATTATTATTTGTGTTGTAATAAATGTCGAGGAGGCCAGTTGCAGACCAGCACCAGACACTGTGCAAATGCACAGGAAAAGGACCATTCTTGTCCCAGAGAGCTCTAAGTAAAATACTAAATTTACAAAAAGGTTTTCCAGTGTTTTAAGTCCTTTTTTTTTTCTTTCTTCCCAACTGCTGTGGTTTGCATGATTTATTGTGCACCTGTCACATTTTCCAGCTTCTTTGCTGTTTTCACATGAAACCTTTTCTTGGTGAGATTTTGGTGATCCAGATAGTTTCCTTCAGTGTCTCCTATATTTATTTGTTATTCAGATCTTCCTTGTCCTAACGTCATCACTGCCCCCTGACTTCAGCCCTAATTGTTTGGGGCTTTATTGCTGAAAGGAAAACTCATTCTGTAATCTACATTTCCTATGATTTAAAAATTCAGTGAAAGGGGGATCTTGAAATCAGAGGTTCAAGGAATAGTAACTTGCTACTTTTTCTTACCATTGGAGTCTTTTCAGTCTAAAACATCTTTATAGCTTCTTCTTCAGACTTTCTATCCTCTTGGCCTACACTGAAAGCATTTTATTAGTGGTTTAGTGCAGTCCCTTGCCTGTGGAATCAGCAGGATCTGAGTGAGTGTGAGCAGTGATCCTGTTCCGGTGGTCTCTGGTTGTTTCAGCCTCCGGAGTCTCCGTTCAATGGTGATTTCATGTACTCAGCACAATTGTTGGGTGTGACACACACTTCTATCCTCACATCATTCTCCAGCTCCCTACATGTGAATGAACATCCTTGTCTGCCTGCAGTTAAACGAATGAAAATGTAATAAATTACAGCTTCACTGGATTTTACATTCTGCACATGTGAAGGGAGCAGGGTAGAAGGGATTTCTTTCAAAAGCTGCTGTAGTAGCTCTGTAGTAGTGGTGACCTGGCGAGAGGAATGAGGAAGGTGAGGATGAGGTGCTGCCATCTGCTCCCCTGGAACTTGGATCGGGCATTTTTTTTCAGTTGTGGAGCCAGGCATTGATCCTAATTGTGCTGTAGTGAGCATCAGTACATTCCTTTGGAGTGATGGAGCTCAAACAGCTCGACAGTTGCATTAATTTTACAGCAGAGCCCCAGTGATCCCTCAGCTTCCTCCTGTAGGAAGGGAGAAGCAACTTGTGGAAATTGGATACTGTCATGAAAAGTTATAAAAAGCAGGTTCTCTTCCCTAAGTTTTGACCTTCCTGTCCGGCATCTTTCTTGGTGCTGTGGAATCAGTTCAGTGACTTTCTCATGACTTTTTCCACCTGGGAAGCCAGATCCCTCACCTGGGTGAGACTCTCTAGTCCATGGATTATCTTTGGGAATCCTGGCCGTTCAGTGCTGGGGTTATTGCCATTTTCATGGAAACAGAACTGCAAATAATTTGCTGCCAGTTGGATTGCAGGCAGTATCCCCCCTCCCACACCCCACCCTGCTCATCTCACTGCAATTCCTTCTTTGGTGCTACTGGCGATTATAGGGAGCCTGCAATTTCAGCTTCGGCAGAAGTACAAAAGGGGATTTTTAAAGTTTATTTTTCCTCTGAAAGGGAGATGATTTCTCTTCACTAAAAATGTTTGAACTTCTAGAAAAAAGGTTCATGCTGCTCACTGGTTAAATTTATTATGGCTGCATTATCAGTTTAATACATTTAGTTTGCTCTTCTGCTCATATTTCTTATGTTTTTCCGGCATTTATCACTTGCCTATAACAGTTTTTATTGTGTTAAACCTGATGTTATGAAGTCTCACTTGGAGGTGTATTTCTGAAATAAAAAAATACGTAGCAAGCACATTTTCTGTGCAAATAAAAATATTTATTGTACATCTCTTTTAATGTACGTGTAGAAGTCTCTGTTTCTTTTTAGATTTATGCATGTAAGTTTAGCTTGAATATTATTCCTCTTAAAAAGACGGGAATTTTGTCAAGATGTCCACTTTGTTCTCAGTCGAATTGTATAAAACGGAAGATGACAGATATTTCACTTTGAAAGGTGACTACTGCACAGACCAAGTTGCTACTTTTCATAAGGGCTTTTACTCCATATATCAATGTGTTTTAAGAGAGACTTGGGTCAATAATACCATGCTTTAGAATTCCCTAAATAGATATTTACACAATAGACCTTAAAATATATTAGTCTATCATGTCAGCTCCTGTACACTTCTATCTGGGATGTTTTATGTCCTTAACATATGATACAATAAAACTTTATTTTATACAGCATTTTTCATACAGATTGTATCCTGAAATGCGTTGTGGGGTTAAATGAGACTTTCACAAGGTTAAAATTTAAAAAAGAACCTGAATGGTTCAGTAAAATGAAGGGCTTTGCATAGGACAGATGTATTTAATTGAACAAAGGGAATGTGAATGGAGAGTAGAGCAGGCTGAGCGCTGTAGATGTGACTGGAGCTGCAGAGCAGGATCCTGCAAGTGCTGAGGTTATGTGAGGAAAGACTTTTCTGTTCACTGAAGGAGGGGGAAAGGTCACGCCTTCAGGAGCAGCTGGAGGAAGAGCGAGCAGCTCCTGGAACAAGTTAAAACCAGGGATTGCGTGGGGTCAGTTCTTTGCAGTGGGAATAGCAGAAGAAAGGAGGAAGGTGCGCTGCAGGGGAAGGAGGCAGGGAGAGCAGAGAAGGTGTGCGCTGGATGGAGCAGCAGCACACCGGGGATCTCAGTGGAACAGGCAGAGCAGCGGGGATCTCAGTGGAACAGGCAGAGCACCGGGGATCTCAGTGGAACAGGCAGAGCACCGGGGATCTCATGAACAGGCAGAGCACCGGGGATCTCAGTGGAACAGGCAGAGCACCGGGGGATCTCAATAGAACAGGCAGAGCACCGGGGATCTCAGTGGAACAGGCAGAGCACCGGGGATCTCAGTGGAACAGGCAGAGCACCGGGGATCTCAGTGGAACAGGCAGAGCAGCGGGGATCTCAGTGGAACAGGCAGAGCACCGGGGATCTCAGTGGAACAGGCAGAGCACCGGGGATCTCAGTGGAACAGGCAGAGCACCGGGGATCTCAGTGGAACAGGCAGAGCAGCGGGGATCTCAGTGGAACAGGCAGAACACCGGGGATCTCAGTGGAACAGGCAGAGCACCGGGGATCTCAGTGGAACAGGCAGAGCAGCGGGGATCTCAGTGGAACAGGCAGAGCACCGGGGATCTCAGTGGAACAGGCAGAGCAGCGGGGATCTCAGTGGAACAGGCAGAGCACCGGGGATCTCAGTGGAACAGGCAGACACCGGGGATCTCAGTGGAACAGGCAGACACCGGGGATCTCAGTGGAACAGGCAGACACCGGGGATCTCAGTGGAACAGGCAGAGCACCGGGGATCTCAGTGGAACAGGCAGAACACCGGGGATCTCAGTGGAACAGGCAGAGCACCGGGGATCTCAGTGGAACAGGCAGAGCACCGGGGATCTCAGTGGAACAGGCAGAGCAGCGGGGATCTCAGTGGAACAGGCAGAGCACCGGGGATCTCAGTGGAACAGGCAGAGCAGCGGGGATCTCAGTGGAACAGGCAGAGCAGCGGGGATCTCAGTGGAACAGGCAGAGCACCGGGGATCTCAGTGGAACAGGCAGAGCAGCGGGGATCTCAGTGGAACAGGCAGAGCAGCGGGGATCTCAGTGGAACAGGCAGAGCACCGGGGATCTCAGTGGAACAGGCAGAGCACGGGGATCTCAGTGGAACAGGCAGAGCAGCGGGGATCTCAGTGGAACAGGCAGAGCACGGGGATCTCAGTGGAACAGGCAGAGCAGCGGGGATCTCAGTGGAACAGGCAGAGCAGCGGGGATCTCAGCTGCTCCGCCGTGCTCCAGCCTGGCCCCGGCACTCCGCAGGCACAACACACTGACAGCGCACATGGCGCCTTTCTCCTGACTTCCAGAATTTTTTTTCTTTATTTTTTTTTTTTGGTCACCCTATTCATGTAAATTAAGTAAGGCTTTTTTGTATGTGATAATTATAGATAAATGTATTTAAAGTAGATCTGGATTTTGTAGTCCTCAGGAAAAAGAGGAGCAATTTTTTCCCCCGTCCCTGTCATGTGTTCGTTTTAATGAGCAATTTTAAAAAATTGAAAATAAAAGAGGAAAATGAATAGGTGTTGAACCAGCCTGTGATATGTAAATGCCAACTAGTAATTACCTAAAACCTCAATTTTCTTTCTGTTTCATCTTGCAAAACATTTCATTTCCACTGAGTGAAAACACTTAATTTGGGGCTCTGCCGCGGGAGCGGGGGGCGGCGGCGCCGGCAGGGGGCGCGCGGGGTCCGCGCGGGCTGAGGAGAGAGCGGGGAGAGCGGGCTGAGGGGAGAGCGGGCGTGAGGGGAGAGCGGGGGAGGCGGTGAGGGAGGGTAGGGCGGGGGCGGGTGGGGAGAGGGGGAGGGAGCGGGCTGTGAGGGGAGAGCGGGGCTGAGGGGAGAGCGGGGCTGTGAGGGGAGAGCGGGGCTGTGAGGGGAGAGCGGGGCTGAGGGGAGAGCGGGGCTGTGAGGGGAGAGCGGGGCTGAGGGGAGAGCGGGGCTGTGAGGGGAAGGGGGTGAGGGAGACGGGGCTGTGAGGGAGAGCGGGGCTGTGAGGGAGAGCGGGGCTGTGAGGAGAGCGGGGCGTGAGGGGAGAGCGGGGCTGTGAGGGGAGAGCGGGGCTGTGAGGGGAGAGCGGGGCTGAGGGGAGAGCGGGGCTGTGAGGGGAGAGCGGGGCTGAGGGGAGAGCGGGGCTGTGAGGGGAGAGCGGGGTGAGAGCGGGCTGTGAGGGAGAGCGGGCTGTGAGGGGAGAGCGGGGCTGTGAGGGGAGCGGGCTGTGAGGCGGGGAGGCTGAGGGAGAGCGGGGCTGTGAGGGGAGAGCGGGGCTGAGGAGGGGGTGAGGGAGAGCGGGGGTGAGGGGAGAGCGGGGCTGTGAGGGGAGAGCGGGGCTGTGAGGGGAGAGCGGGGCTGAGGGGAGAGCGGGGCTGTGAGGGGAGAGCGGGGCTGTGAGGGGAGAGCGGGGCTGAGGGGAGAGCGGGGCTGTGAGGGGAGAGCGGGGCCTCGGCCCTGAGGGGATGGGCGGGAAAACACCCCCGGGAACCTGCACGGGGGGATAAAACACCCCTGAGACCCTGCACGGGCTGGAAAACACCCCCGGGACCGTGCAGCGGGGGATAAAACACCCCCGGGACCCTGCACCGGGCTGGGAAACACACCCGGGACAGTGCATCGGGGGATAAAATACCTCCAGGAACCTGCACCGGGGGATAAAACACCTTCGGGACCGTGCCCGGGGGATAAAACACCCCTGAGACCCTGCACCGGGCAATAAAACACACCCGGGACCGTGCACCGGGGGATAAAACACCCGGACCCTGCACCGGGGGATAAAACACCTTCGGGACCACCGAGCCCAGCCGGGACCCTGCTCCGCCTGCTCAGGCGGACCGGAGCGCTGAGTGTCCCGTCCGGGCTCACCCGGAGCGCCGCTGCCGCCTCCGTTCGAGCCCCTTCCAATGTCCAATTGCTCCATCTGTGCAGAAATTCTTCCCCATGTCCAATGCAAACCTCCCCAGACGCAGTTTAGCGCTATGTGCCCCCTTGTCCTGTGGCTTGGTTTCTGGGGGAAGAGCCCAGATCCCCCTGGTTACAGCTCACTGGGAGCTGTAGAGATCACAAAGGTCCCCCTGAGCCCGGTTTTGTCCTGGCTGAGCGGGACCCATGGCAGGGACACGGCCGGGAGCAGTTTCCTCACTCACCCTTGTGTGGGTGTCTCTGAGTTGGGTGTCACTCATAGTCTCACTTCTCAGAAGGTTGGTTTTTCTGTGTTTTCTTTTGTTTTTTTGGCTGCTATTCTGTGTTCTGTTACTTTCAGGTTCTGTATCTCAGATATGGTTTAATGCCTGTTCCTTCCTTGCCTTTAATTCCCATGAATCTTGCTTTTCTACCTCCCATGAATCTTTCTTTAAATTGTATTTTTTACCTCACTATTTTATATGAGGGCTTTGTCATTGTTGTTAGAGCATTTTTAAACTTTTCTCTGTCCGACTCTGAGATCTGTCAAACTTTGTAGGTTTCTAGGTAATGTCTCAACTGAAATGATTCCTGGGGTTCTGTATGTTTTTATATAAATCTCTATGAAATCACAAGAGCTTCAAAGCCTTCCTCCTCGGGTGGCTGACTTGCAGATAATTCATTTTTAAATAACAAGTGTTTTCTGAGAAGCAGAGACTCCCCCCAGGTCTGGGGTGCAGATCCCGAACGGGGCGGTTGGTGGAGGGGAGCGGAGCGGGAGCGCTGTCCCGGCGCAGCTGGGCGGGAGCGCTGCTGGATCTGAGCGCTGCCTCCTTACTCAGATATATGGCTTCATAATTAGCCCCTTGCATTTTTTCCGAGTGCTGGCATCAGCGTTCTATGATGTGTTTCCCTGATTAACAGCTGCTTTGCAACTATTTCCGTGTGCCACCGATAACCATATTTGTCAAGTTAGTCCTGGCAGGGCACTGATTTCTTACTAAAACACAGCATTTCTGTTGGAAGGGGTTTTCTTGTTCACTGTCATGCCAGGCTTTTAAGTCAGCCCTTGTTAAAACGTAAGTTGGCTTTAGCCTGATGCTTGTTAACAGGATTCTTGGTATCTCCTTTAGAGTAGGAGTGCAGAAACCTTTCACAGACAATTTAATCTTCCGAGCCTTGCAAACATACAGCTGTACACTGAGGGGGTGTTGCTGTAGGCTAATATATTGATCAGTTCCATTTGCCCTATAGCTCTGGCCTTCTGCTCTGGCTGAAATAGGTTGAGTGTTCCTTGATACTGCCATATTATTATTTTTTAATACACTAGAAAAAAATTAATTCTAACTTCTTTTACATACGTCATATATATTGCCAGTGTTGATTGCTTCCGCACATGTAATGTAAACTGTCTGTGCATAGTTCATGGCCTGGGCCGCCTCTGCTTAATGAAAAGAAGTGTTGCATTTAAACAGATACAGATCCACTCAGAAAGACAAAATACCATCCGTTGCAACGTATAATTCAGACCCAACCTTTACATCACAGGTCATCTCAAAGTCTCAGTCTATCAACAAATACTGTTTAGTAATAAACTACAGAGAGTTCCCAGTATTAGGAAATCTATTAGAGTTCTTACGAGCTGTGCTCCCCGTGGCTTTTGAGTCTTTTCCTCGTGGAATTCTCTTACCAAATCCTGTGGAACTTTTATTGATGAAGATCTTTTACATTTCTCTTAATTTTTTGTTTGCTGCCTATTTTGCTTTTTTTTTTAGTTAATAGAAGATAGGCATTTGCCACAGTATTTTCAATTTCATGGTTTATATTTTTAGTGCAAGTAACTGATAAAATAGCTTAGATTGCTTTATTGGAAACCCTGCAGCTTTGAGCACAATAAGAAATAAGGCTGTCTTTATCTTCCCCATTAACACAAAAGGGAGGGAAATTAGGAGTGAGGGACCTTGGCTGTAACAGCCAAGTGCTGTGCTTTGGCCCAGAATTTTGCCAGCCTGCTGCTCTCCTGTAGCATCTGTAATAAAGTTCCTGTCTTCATTTTATATCTTTGACATTGAAGCAGAATATTTGGCCTGAATTTATGTGATTTGTCCAGTTGCAAATATAATCTATGAATAGTGACATTGATCTTTTAATTAGAAAATCAAACTGTAGGACAAGACCTGCTGCAGGATTCCACCCATCTTCACGCAGTCACAGAGATGTCGTTGTGGATCTGTCACTGCAGAGGAGGTAGTGCTGGGAAAGCAAGTTTATGGGATTGATGGCTTTTAAAAGCCATACACATTTTCTTTGTACAAATATGTACTTGATCCATTCGATAAAGCCAGTGTGCTAGACAGTGCCTGCTGGCAACCTAAGAATCAGAGCAGTGATACAATGCTCATTATTTAGCAGTGTCCTAATACCGTAAAAATTTGGAGAAGTGTTACAAATGCTACAGAAATAGTATGGAACAATGTTAGCAGCTGAGTCAGAGTGCTATTTGCCACATGATTTTTTTGGCTGTACTCAGGACTGCAAGTCTTCTCATCTTCCTCCTCCTTTTTCTGTTGTTTAAATTATGGAGTGCAGTTGCTCTTGTTTGTGCAAAGAAAATGATCCATAGAAGGTAGGGAAATTCTTGTGTATGTTTGTTGAAAATATTGGCATTTTGACATGGCCAAAATTGCTTCGTAAGTTGCTCGTGTATACAAGATGAATTATAAAAATGAAGACATTTCAGCTCAGCCTATAGGAAGAACATTCAGAGGTAAATGCAAACACAATATGAGAAACCTGGGATTACTGGAGGGAGGAATACATGTCCAGGATTCTTTTTTATGGAGTTTGTTGTTGCTTGTAATCTCATTTTGTTTTAAGATTAAAAAGGCTGTGAATAATGGAGGAAGTAATGCAGGGGAGAGATAAAATAGAAGTTTATTTTGGAGTGAAATTTACTACTGAAATGTTTACATTTTCATAAGGCAAAAATAAGCTTTAATAAGGGGCTGGAATCAATGAAATGTTCACATGGTTGTGATTGAAACAGCATAATGAAAAATATTGCTTATTTCTTACAGGTTTTGTAATGCTTAAAAATTGATAATTAAATACAAGAGCTTGCAGAAGTGCAGGTCTGCAGGCCGTTCGTGTCTAGCTCACTAAATGTGGGAGGCAGCGTTGAGGAGTATCCGAAGACACAAACAAGTAATTATTGTTAGAAGGAAAGTGGCTTTGATATGTTCACATGTCTGTCGGTCTGCTCATTTGGGCATCTTTCTTATTCAGCAGATTATCTTAAGGTTATTAGTTTGGGCGCTTTATATTTCTGCATCTGGCACAGCAATATCAGCACAGTTTAAATCTGTGATTTGCCTGTCATCTGCATTTCAGCTGGAGACAGATCAAGTGCACATAAATGAAGCCAAAGTGTACTTTATGTGGGGTGTTTTGCTCTACTGTTTTGTGGTTCAAAATTACTGAATTTAAACTTAAGGAAAAAAATGCAGGAAAACAAGAAAATGAAAATAATTAAAAATACCCCATTCATTTTATCCTCCCAACTTTGAAGTGTGCTGGGACTTGGTCAAATTCCCGTTAAAATAAATGTCAATTTCATCTTTCTTTCAAATTCATTTATCATGCTTTTTAAAAAGGTGTTTTCTGCTTTACCTGATGTTTAAATTGGATTCGCTCGTTTATGCTGTTCTTTGCTGTATCCCCCATGTTTTTCTTAAATGAATTAGTAATGACAGCGTACTCCATCATACCCTCTCTACAGCCACTTTAAGGGAAGCCTGGTGATCTAAACCTTTTAACCTATTAAAGATGATTTTCCCCAATTGAATCAGACCCACCACAGGTGTAATAACTAATCATTTAAACTACACCTGCTATTATGTATTTTTAAGCCATTATGCATGTTGGATAGATGATAATTCATGTTTATTGCATTGTCCAATGGATCCGTTTTGCCTACACTAGCCTGATTAATGTATTTAAAGAAATAAGAGATGCAATTTAAAAGAAAAAAAAATTGATGGAATGCACTGAGGAGTACATTGAAAGTGCCATTAAACCCATCAGAACTTTGCTCTCTGACCAGAAATGCATATTTGAAGCATTTGATTCAAACACAAAGTGAAACTTAGTGATTTCAGCAGTGATGCTGTATTTTCCCTTCTTTTTCTGCTGTCAAAGTTTTGGAAACCTTTTTGGCACTGAATTCCAGAAACTGTATTTTAAGCTAAATTCAAGACCTGCCTAGCATGGATCTAGCATATTAGGATGGTTAATTTAGCTCTAGAGAAGGGAAGTAATCTCTTCCACCAGTTCACACGGGTGTGCCATTAGCACATTATTCCTCACGATGCCACAATCAGAACAGATGTCTTGGTATAAAGGAGAGTGAATCACTCGTGCAGCAGCATGTAATAATGTGTAAAACAATATAGGCAAGTGTGTGGAAAGTGGAACTACCACATGAAGAAAAGAATCAAATACCTTTCACTGGCACTAAATGGAAATGTAAAAATCTAGTGCTGTTGTTCTTGATGTCATTGAGTGTTATCCCAGATTTTACCCTTTGCTTGGCAAAGTGCTCTTTTTTTAGGTGCTCTCTTACCTTAAAGAAGGATGTAGAAGTCAGTCTGTAGACAAAAGTAATCTGGCTTTTGCTGGTGTGGAATATAAATTTAACTACTTGCCTACCCATTTGCATCATTCGGAATGACTTTTTTGATATTTTGTTATGTGATGCAAAACATGTGAAGTATCTTCTAGTCATGAGAAGCTGAGTTTTATGTATTGCTTTCAGTAAATTAGAATGATGGCAGGAAAGGCCCTAATCTGTTAGAATCTGTAGGGAGTTTAAAGCCAGATAGAAAGGAAGCATTCTTACAGTAAGCCAACTGTTACAGATCACCTGCAGGGACTCAAGTTTGGCTTTAACTGTAGGAGCCAGCTTAGGCAAGAAGATCACAATATAAATAACAGAAACATCTAAGAATCTTAATGGAGTTTCTTGTACAGGTAGAGCTGCTCCAAGAGTAATTCAACAAGAACATTTCTAGGTTGAAACACCATAATTGTGCAGTCTGTTTGGAGTTAAGCTGCAAGCTCGATATTTGTTGAACCATTTCTGAAAGTTGGTGTAGGCTCCAGACCATCTCCTGCCATGGGTGTGTTGCCTTACCTTGCAGTACAGAATGCCTGAACGTCAAATAGGGATTTGACCATACCTAACCTGGATCTTTTCTCTCTTCTTCTTCTCCAATCCACCTACTCTCCCCAGATTGTGACAGCAGTGAAATTTTTACAGAATCCACGGGTCCGCCAAAGTCCTCTTGCAACCAGAAGAGCATTCCTGAAGAAAAAAGGTATGAACTCCTAAGGTTGTGATCTCGGTGATAATGAGGGGCCTTGAGTTAATGGAAAGCCAAAATGTATTGCTGTGGCATATTAGATGTTGTGGACAAAGCAATTAGTCTGTCTCAAAAAAAGATCTGAAGTTTATAAGAAATACCAGTCTCTTTTCTTCCCAAGTGACTAGTGCAATATTTGCACCAGATGTGGAATTGTAGAATACAAAAGACACATGGGAAGTTTTTGGGCTAACTATTAGCAGATCTTTTCTGCAGTGAGGACAGTTCAGAATTGTGGACTGGTTGGTCAGTTCAAACCTTACTGACACTGGCTTTAGAATGGCCAGGCTCTGGGTGAAAAGGTCAAACGTTTCCGAAGAGAGCCAGAGAGAGGCAAAGAACTTGGTGAAAGTAAACAAGGTCAGGCTAAGGTCAAGTTTGGGGTCAGCCTGACTCTCAGGCTGAAATGGTAAACTACTGACTGAGTTTAGCCCTTTTCTGTAGCAGGGACAGAACAGATCCTGACAAATCCTATATTGTCTTAGTCAGATGGAGCATACTTTGGCCATTGCCTACAGAGAATTTATTTTACTTTCTGACTCATAGTGGAACTATCTTTTGTTCTTTTTTAATTTCGAAAGTTTTTATTCCCCAACTTGCAGTGCATTTCAGGTGAGGTTCACTCCATATTTTGCTGCAGTCCCGGGACCATATTGCGTACATCTTACCCTAAGATGTAAATAATGAGAGTTTTAAGTTAATTACATGCACTGGGGAGTGCTTTAAGCTGTTGAAATGATAGAAACTCCAAACTTCAGAGCAGAGTGGCCCACACATACATTGAAGTCATAAGTGCATCAAGGTACATAAAATTCTAGAGCTAAAGATCGTGAGCTTTGGCACATAGGGAAGCCTATGAAATCCATATTTTTCTGTTTGGAGTTATGAGCTGCTTGTTGAGATGTCTGAGACCTGAAGTCAAGAGATGGAGGGTTCAGGGATACACACACTTTGCTCATCTCGAATAGCAGAGGATGCAGAAGGGAGTGGCAGCCTTGTGTTCTGGCAGTGATGTTGTGACAGGTACTTGATGGGCACATGATTTGGAGTGTGATCCTCTCCCTGCCTGTCCCAGTGCCAGTTAAGAGGACGTTCCAATCATACAGGTACATTGCTTGCCCTGCCCTGCAGTCAGGATGACATTCAAATTGGAGCCTGTTGGTCGCTGTGCACCATAAGTTTTTCCTTGAAATATGTGGACCTACGGGGAGTAATTAATCATAAAAGCTTGGGGATTTCAACTCTATCATGGAAGCAATGAAGCAAGGGAAAGCTGAGCCTAAAAGCTGTGCTGATTACCCGGGGTAACCCGATACAAAATCTATTGTTGCCGAGAGATCCTTAGCCCCCAGTATATCGTGCGATATTATAACTGCCTGATCTGCTTCTGTGCTGACAATGACCAGTTATTCCTCATTTTCTCTCTCAACAGAGCTAGGTTAGAATTTCATTTGCAGAAGGTATTTAGAGCAATTTAGAGACAAATGTCTCTGGTGTTTGCTCTGCACTTCCCCACCGCAGGCTTCGCTGAACAGTTTTTCGTATCAGGAGCTCCATCTAATCTGTTTAATTTTAATAAATCCCTGACTGGGAGAAGAGGAAGGGTGGGGAAATGGAGGCACAGAGAAACTGTGGCCCAGCTAATACTTCTTATGAATTACTTGGCTAATAATTGCTAAAGAGCAGAAATGGTTTGGTAGAACTGTTTGTTTGTTCCTTTTTGTTAATTGGCCCTCCTTCCCTTTGTGCCATTTGTATTTTTTTTCTAAACTTAAGAGTAGGAGATAGGAAGAAGCAGGGTTCAGTAGTGCCTGTACCCAGCAGTCCCTGGAAATACGTCTGTATGGAATGTATGTATTTGGTGCTGGTGTGGTACTGATGTGATCTCGCAGATTGAGGCAATTATTCTTGAAATGCAGATGTCATGGCTGGTTTAGTCCTGAGGAGATGAGGGAATGCAGGGTTTGGGAGGCTGTTCCCCCTGTCCTGTGATACACAATCCCTGTCATCCCAGCAGTAATGTTTATCCCCAGTTGAGGCTGTCTGGTAGAGAAGTCCTCACTGCCAGTTGTCAAAGGTCCTTCAAGCCTGACTTTGCTTAAGGAATTTTATTTCTGAGACTTGCAGAGGTGGTTCTGCGTAGAATTCCAAGTTTTTCTTCTTTTTCTATAAGCGTCTTTTCCTAAAAAAGGCCAATCAAATGTTATTTCCTTTTAGTATTATATTTAATATTGAAGTTGGATTTGGTTTAATACATTTCAGTGAGATGAAAAATGAAAGTTTCTGCAGGATCATCAGCTGGACTGGTTTAGTTTAGAGGCTGAAATGAAGTGCTCCTGGTTCTGTGCAGGTCAAGGGTGCTGAACTGCTCTCTCTGTCAGAGGGGTGATGTGCTGTTGGGAGAGCGAGGGTGTCCTGGATTTGTAAAAAGACTTTCAAACGTCAGATGAGATTTCTCTGTTGTCTTAAGCACTTTTAAACTCCCATATACAGAGGCATTAATGAGAAACATGAAGTTATTAGAATCATTTATCATTTTCTTTGAAGCTTACACTGGCATTTTGTGTAATTTATGACATTTCCTCCTTTTTATCATGAACTTCTTTAGATGAAGGGAAAAACAGCTGTTTCCCCTCAGAGTATCTGAAAGAAAAGAAAAGAAAAAAAGATGCTGTTTGTTTTTTGTCCAACTCGCTGATTCTGCTGATGACATGCCACAGAATCAGCGGCGCCTTGGGAGTAATTAGACAGCATGTGGGGCTTAAACCCTTGTGGAAATGTGTCTGTCATTTAAGTGTTGTGCCTCAGATGTCCTGCACTCTCAGCTACCCAGCCGGTAACTCATGTGGTTTGGTAATTCTGTGTGCTCTCCATCTCCTCACTTCTGGCAGGACAGAGAAAGGCAGTGGAAATGCACGGGAAATGCAGTGTGGAAATCCATGGGAAGCTCTGTTTTCAGAGTGCTGGGGTTTGGGGCAGAGAAGGGGAAAACTGCTACATTACAGATTTGTGTCATCTTGGATGAAGAACTCCGTTTTCTGAGTTGCTTGTTCTCTTCATCTGCAAAACGAGAACAGTAATGCCTTCCCAGAGTGGGATTACAGGAACAGACAAAGCATATGAGGAGTTCAGAAATAATAGTGATGGAAGAACAGAGGTGTATCAGAGCAAATTAATGTATAACTGCTGAGTTTTGTTGGGAAAATGTCCATTCAGAGGGTTTTTGTGGAGCATCAGAGCTCCAGAAACTGTTCAGCGTCAAGATGCCAGACTCTGGTGATTTCTGAAGGGATGAAGAAATGATTTAATTCTACATGCCCTTCCCAGCCAGAGCTCAAAGACACTTGATCCCCTGGAAATAAATGCCATCAGCCCCAGACTCTCCAGAAGAAAATGGACTTAAATTTCTTCCTCTTTCTGTAGTCTGCATTCTTGCAAGTTGAACCCATCTTTCCCCTTTGCCAAAGAAACCCAAGTGAATCACCTTCAGGACCTGAGGGAAGGTGGCACAGCCCCACTGCTGGAGGGCTTAAAAAAAGCAAATTCTTCAGCAGATTTCAATTTAAACCTGTTTTATTACTTTTCTTTCTTTTTTTTTTTTTTAATTTAAGTCCATTTCATGAGGCAGTTTGCATGTCCTTGAATGGAATCTCGTTACCATGAAAGCTTTTTTAGCATTGATTTCATAACAGTCTTAATTTAATAGTGCCGTCATTACTGAGAAGCTCTGAGAGTGAGGCCCCAGCTTTCCAGGTCAGTGACCTTTTAATTACAAACCTTGTTCTGATGGCCAGGTTATCGACTGGACAGCTCCCAGCTCCTACCCCAGCATGAAGATGGAAATAACTGCCTTTCATCCCCCTCTTCCACAAAAGGGAGGAAAAGAAAACTAACCTCTTGTGTTTCCAAAATTAATTTTCTCCTTCAGCTTTACTTTGTAATTAATTCTTTAACATGTCTCAGTGAAACTTAAACAGTTTTTACAAAGGCTTTTCTTGAGAAGAAAATACAATGCAAGCCAATAGAGTCCAGTGCCAACTTAGATGGAAAAACAGAGTTAGCAACCTATGGTTACTAGCCATAAAAAGCAGGTATTTGTAAAAAAATACAATAAATAGGTATTTCGACAGCATTTAACCTGTGATGTCAAACTACTTATTTAGGCCAAACCAGCCCTCCAAGCCTTACGCTTTTCTAGAAAGTACCATGTTTGATACACAAATGTGGGATTAGACTGTAAGTGTTGACTGTTCAAGGAATTCTGGGTGACTTGTCCTTCTCTTCAACCTTCCAGTCAGAATATGGATTGGAGAGATGGTGAAGAAAAGGAGTGCCGGTGTTGTTTCAGTGTTGAGTTGGTGTTGTTTCTCCCTGGTGCTCGTGTGGGCTGTGGTGGCCCTGTGCTGAAGATAATGGTGGTAATTCAGATTTCACACACAGAGCCTTTTCCTCTTCTGGCCCCAGCACTGAGGAGGCTGCAGGTGCACGAGAATCCCCATAAATCCAGTCACTGTTTGCAGCACAAATCCAGAATACAGCCCCATAGCAGCTACTATGAAAAACAAAACCCCTGCTGTATCCCAGGCAGAGCCAGCACAATTGCACAGCTGATTGTGACTGAGGCTTGTCCTGTTCTGTACTCGCAGCTCAGTAACTTTTTAGCTTCTTACACCAGTCCTGCTCCGAGCTCATCGCTTGTGCTTGCAAAGCCACGAGCAAGGCCTGAAATTCAGATCCTGAGAGCAAAAATTGATTGCAAGAATATGCTTAGTGTTTGGAGCTTCTGATACAAATTAACACCCAGTGAAAGTTCACCAGCATAGGTAGAAGCAGGGAGGTGCTTTCTGATTATTGGAGAAGTTTGCAGGAGGTGTTCAAGTAGCAAAAACCAAGTCTAACATCTTGTGTAGACTGGCAGAAATGACTGTAGAGGTTGAATGGAAGTGAGCACATCCTGCATTTTCATGATGCTTTTCATTTCAGGATCTTGGAGCACATTGTACCCATTAACTATGGAAACTGCAGCTCCATGCATGGAGCATGTTTGATGGTGTTTATAGGATTATCTGCCATTATCAGAATCATTCTGTGATCTGGATCACACTGTGCCTCCCACTGGAAAGCATCCACCTCTGAGGTACAGGACAGCAGCTGCTCAACATCACTACATGATTTTTAAGAGAAGATATGAAGAATACTTTGAGTGATTTTGCAGAGGGAGCTTTAGGGATAGAGAATGTAATTACTGAGTAAAAAATTTACTAAGATTCTTGAAAAGCACTATGGGATATTTAATTACTAAAGATGTTTGGGCCTCTGTTTATGACTGTGCAAGACAACTAATGTGCCTTGCAGTATCTTGCTAGGTTAAAGAAAAACATGTCCTACACTTGTCACACGAGCAGTTTGTTCTGGAGGTGCCTCCCATCCAAGCTTTGGCTCTCCCAAAGAGCTCATTAGGGACCTGAAGAATGAAGAGTGAGAGAATGAAAGGTGTCATTGCTCACAAACTCCTACCAGTTCCTGTCTGAAGCAGTGTTAGTGCACTCACATCCATTGGTGACACTGCTGGTTTATCCAGTGCTGATAATGTTCCAGTTCCTCTCTGAAGCAGTGTTAGTGCACTCACATCCATTGGTGACACTGCTGGTTTGCCCAGTGCTGATAATGTTCCAGTTCCTCTCTGAAGCAGTGTTAGTGCACTCACATCCATTGGTGACACTGCTGGGTTTATCCAGTGCTGATAATGTTCCAGTTCCACTCTGAAGCAGTCTTAGTGCACTCACATCCATTGGTGACACTCTGCTGGTTTACCAGTGCTGATAATGTTCCAGTTCCACTCTGAACCAGTGTTAGTGCACTCACATCCATTGGTGACACTCTGCTGGTTTACCAGTGCTGATAATGTTCCAGTTCCTGTCTGAAGCAGTGTTAGTGCACTCACATCCATTGGTGACACTCTGCTGGTTTACCAGTGCTGATAATGTTCCAGTTCCTCTCTGAACCAGTGTTAGTGCACTCACATCCATTGGTGACACTCTGCTGGCTTTACCCAGTGCTGATAATGTTCCAGTTCCTGTCTGAACCAGTGTTAGTGCACTCACATCCATTGGTGACACTCTGCTGGCTTTACCCAGTGCTGATAATGTTCCAGTTCCTCTCTGAAGCAGTGTTAGTGCACTCACATCCATTGGTGACACTCTGCTGGTTTATCCAGTGCTGATAATGTTCCAGTTCCTGTCTGAACCAGTGTTAGTGCACTCACATCCATTGGTGACACTCTGCTGGTTTACCCAGTGCTGATAATGTTCCAGTTCCTCTCTGAACCAGTGTTAGTGCACTCACATCCATTGGTGACACTCTGCTGGTTTACCCAGTGCTGATAATGTTCCAGTTCCTCTCTGAACCAGTGTTAGTGCACTCACATCCATTGGTGACACTCTGCTGGTTTACCCAGTGCTGATAATGTTCCAGTTCCTGTCTGAAGCAGTGTTAGTGCACTCACATCCATTGGTGACACTCTGCTGGTTTACCCAGTGCTGATAATGTTCCAGTTCCTGTCTGAAGCAGTGTTAGTGCACTCACATCCATTGGTGACACTCTGCTGGTTTACCCAGTGCTGATAATGTTCCAGTTCCTCTCTGAAGCAGTGTTAGTGCACTCACATCCATTGGTGACACTGCTGGTTTACCCAGTGCTGATAATGTTCCAGTTCCTCTCTGAACCAGTGTTAGTGCACTCACATCCATTGGTGACACTCTGCTGGTTTACCCAGTGCTGATAATGTTCCACACACAGGTAAGGTTTCTGTTGCTGAACTATCATAATGCAGAAGAATAGATGTGCTCATGATCCAGACATTATTTCCACATTTCTGTGTTCTGTATTAGTTGCCCTATTTTTGATTCCTGAGAATGATTGAGAATCACTATCCATCTGTGATAGGGAGATGTCTCCCTGTGCTGCCACTCTTTCGCACACAGATCTGTCACCTGCTGTTCAGTACCAGCCCATTCATCATTCTGACTCTTTTCCCCATCAATTTTACCACTGTTTGTGATGGCTGAACTTGTCATGAACTTTATGGATTTTCTTGGTTTCCTTGGTGACAAGGAACACACAGTGGTGTTAACAAAACGGGATAAACTGCTCAGCTTAGGACATCCCGAAAATCAGATGTGGCACTTGTTGGGAGTTTCCAGGGTTTTGGGAAGAATATCGTTGATGAAATCCTTCTCTATAATTCTTCAAGATTTGAAAGGAGGTTTAAAAAACTAGTCTGTTTAGTCTGTATTCACACAGAGAAATCAGTTTATTGCTCATTCTGACTCTTGTCCCAGTCAGTAGTCATTGATGAGAGGGCAGAAAACCACCTGACATCAGCTTAGACATAACTACCTGGGTGACACTGTGCAAAGGAAGCAAATCCTTTCTTTTCCCTACTTGTTAGTATTTGTAATATTCAATGTTGTTTGACAGAAATTGTACAATTGAGTTCCTTCACTTAGAATGTACGTCCTTGTGTTCATTTCACTGTTTTATAAGGATTGGTTTTTATTACTCAGTGGTATCTAGAAAGTAAGTTGAACAATAGATGTCTATCCCACTGAAAATTCTGGGATTTGTAAATTTGTTTTTATATTAAATAGGGATCAACATTTAAAATCACATTTAAAAAAATACTATAGACCTATCTGATCACTGTGTATTGATTAGACTGGAGTCTAATCAATACAAAGAGATTAATAGAAGAATATAATATGTACCATAATATTACAGTGAAAAAATTTGGAAAACTGCTTTTTTAATTGTGATGAAATCATCACTTTTTTTCCAGAACATTTTGGGGTTTTTTTAAGCAACATTTTCTGTATGTAAAATCTATGTTCTAGAAGTTTGTCAGTGAGCTGTACTTGGAAGGAAAGAATTCATTCACAGAAGTTCTTTTCAGTGGCAGGAAAATATATAATTGTTATTAGTGGATAGTTCCAACAAGGTTGTTGTCTTGCAAGATAATGTGAAAGATTATCAAATTATTATACAAGATCTGCTATTTAATATTAAAACACAAAAAGCACAGTTTGCTTTCCATGTGAAATATTAACAAGGTACATCACGAGAGGCACCCCCTGGATGTTTAAGGATACTGTGAACACCGAGGGATCCTCTCTAATTTTCCATCCTCTAAATGCCCATATGTGTGTTCTGTATCAGAAGATCCAAGTCAAATTAGTGGTGATAATATTCCTCTCTAACCAGAGTGACCCTACAGTGATCCTGAACCATTTAGATCTAAATCCCCAGAACAAGAGAAGGGATTCATTTCGAGCACATTGGGTAAACAGTCACTATCTCTTGTCTTTCTCTTGGCCCCAGAAATTCCTCGTGGTTTCGGAAGAGTCCAGAATCACCTTTGCCGTCTTTTTGTAGCTTGAAAATTATTGATATATTGGAACAGACTGGTTTGATGCTTAGGAAGTTGTGCATGCTACAAAATGCTGTTTGTAAGCTTAATTTTAACAACTAATTGGAATGTCATGGGTTTAATGATGTCTCTCCACTTGGCTATCTGACAGTAACTATGTAATGTAAAAGAGCCGTTAAAAATGGCTTTGCAAAATTAACTCCTGTTGCTCATTGAGTGTATTTTGAGTCATATCTGCCTTGTTTACTGACAAAGTAATGTTTCCATTCCTGCTAGCACTGAAAAAACAGTATGATTACGGCAGAGTGAGCTGAAGTCTATCCTAAAAGATAATGCTAAAATAGGCAGTTATATGCCAAGTCCTGAAACTGTTAGTCTTAGTGATGGGCAAAAAAGGCCCAGCCTCCAAGGCTGACTTGTAAATTTAATTATTTGTTTATCATGTTTTTGAGTGAAAGTAAATGCCAAGTGCCACGAGAAAGTCACTTCTGTAGTTCCAATCTTGAGAGCAGGCATGGGAGATCTGAGACATGACTGCTTCCTTGGCTTTGGGTAAATTTCTTATTTGCAGCTTGCCCATCTGTAAAATGGGGTTAATTACCACTTTTGCTTTATTGACTCAGTAAGATTTATGTTGGATGTGTTCGTAAACTGCTCTGAGATGCTTGTTTCTTGGTGCTGCAGCATTTTTGCAGTTATTTCAATAAAAGCCACACTTTCAGAGAGACTGGGAGTTTATTTCCATCAGCTGTGTATGGGAGGGGAAAGCTGCAAACTTTAGAATGTCACAATGTCAGGGCTCAAGCAGATTGCGTGCAATCCTAATCCAGCCCTGCAGCTTTGACCTTTGAAGAAAGATTCACCTTGAGACAGTTGAAGAAATCTGTACGCTTGTATAAAAATAATTCTGTGATAAAAGGAATTTGTTTTTCATGATCATCCAGCCCAGGGTTTCCCCACGGTTTTCCTGGAGCAAATAATGGAATTGAGCTCCTGCCCTGCTCTGAGAATGAACCTGCTATTCTGAGTCCAGAGAGACAGCTTTCCCTCTTGAGGCTAAAACTAGGAGTGGAATTAGGGTAATCGCTGATGTTCTTCTGCTGAAATCCATCTCAGACCTAATGATATTTTCCTGCTAGGAAAGATAAAATAAGTTCCTGTATGAGAGAGATCTAGGATCTCCTAGACAATGTTTCTGTTCTGTTTAAAATTATGTTTTGGGCACCTGTGAACATGAAATCCTACAGTTTGCTTTTCTGCTGCTTGCTGTTCATTCTTAATTTGAGCCTGGAGTGCAATCATTCTTTCTTTAACTAAGAGGTTAATTTAGTTTTTGTTCATTCCTTGCTTTTCTTTCTCCTGGAGCCTGGTCCAGGTGACTCCAGTCCCCCAGGAGCAGAGCAGAGAATTCATTCTGGTGAAACCTGAGGCGCTCTGAAGTAAAAGCTGTTGACTTTGTGTGCCGTGCAAATGTGCATTGCTTTTAGCAAGACAATAAAGGGTAAATGGGGTGATCTCTGCTCCTGTGGAGAGGTCAGGTGGTTACATTACACAATCTTCTAGAGCATCTTGCAGCAAATACATGGGTTATATTAAAAGTTGCAATCATATCATTTTTTAAAAGTAAATTGCTGACCTTATGCAGTGGAATCAGCTTTATTGAATTTCGCCAAAAATGCGTTTATAATCCCCCCACCCCTGCATACACATGATATTCATGTCCTTGCTGCCCATGTGGAAATGTCCCTTTTTACAGTGATAAAATTAAATTTGTCTTTGTCTTTGCCTTGCCTCAGCTTTTAAGATTCCATCCTTTAGAGACACCATGGATATCCATAGCAGAGAATGAAGATGGGCAATATCCCTGCATGACTGGCTGGCTGATTGGGAGCCAACTGCCACGAGCAAATAAATAAGCTTTTCACTTTAGAGGACAAACAAAGCTGAGGACAGGTGTGATACGGGTATTTTTCTAGGGGTGTTGTGGCCTTAGCATAGGTAAGAATGTATTTGGACTTGGAAGTACCTACACTGATTCTGGATTTTTTCTAATTGCCATGCAATAGGAAATGTAAAATCCACTGGTAGTTATTGTGGATTTACTACTCACAGTACTGTGTTACGTGCCCTCCTTCAATACCAGCTAACCATAAAACCCTTTGGGCTTTGGCCACCTCCAGCTTCCTGAATTCACTGATAAAAAGGTGTTTGTAGCATGCTCAAGAATTTGACACACCTATATCCCGTATTTCTCTGCCACTTTGCATCTTCAGAGTACTCAACAAATCCTCGCTGACTAAGCTTGTGACACCTTGTGTGAAATGGTGAGATTATAAGATTAATTTAAGGTACTTCTGATTACGTCTTTTCTTCTTCAGTAGACCATTAAATTCTCAAAACAGTTTGCAAACTTCACATTATAGTGGGAAACAGAGGAAATCCCATCCCCATTTTAGATGGGACACTGAGGCAGATGTATGAACAGTTAGATCTGAGATAATTCTATAAATGTAACCATACTCTGCCATACTGTCAGTGTGTCGTACTGATATATAGCATTTTCAGTAAAATTGCTTAAAGCATTTTCATGTTTATTCACCTTTCCAGGCCCCAGCTGCTTTGAGGGTTGGTGGAAGAGGTTAAGCTGGTTTTATTCAATAAAATCAACACAAACCATCCAAGTAAATGAAGGGGCAGATTGGCCTCTGCAGTGTTAGCCTGGAACCCTCCTTACAGCATCCCCCAGCCTGTTGTTTTTATATAGTGTTTAAAAGACTGGTTGCTCTGAGGTACAGAGAAGAATATCAGAATATCATTACTTGTGCTCTTCAAGTAACCAGGAGACTGCAGCTGTTACTCAAGATATAAAACACATGTTTAAAAGATGACTCTGTATGTGTTTAAAAAAGAGAGCGAGAGAGGATTCAAGGGAACCAAAAAATAGCAGGTTCCATTACTGTAATTAAATGGCAGCATTTAACCTATCAGGCCGCTGCGTGTGTGTGAGAGACGAGCAGGGAGCTGCATTTGAAATGATCACTGCATCCTTGGGGGATAGAGCAGTTAAATAATTTGTTTGTGAGGTGCGGGTGGAGTGTGGGTAAAGCAGTGCTGTGTGTGTGTCTGGAGCTGGGATGGATGGCTGAGAGTGCTCTGGAGTGCACATGGACTGGCACAGGGCACAGGCTGCTGCTGCCCAATTGTTCTGTTCTCTGCACATCAGGGCCTCGCCAGCTCCCACATGTTTTATCAGAAAAGAGGGCTTTCTTCATGCCAGACAGAGACACATACAGTGGCAGTACAAGAAAACCAGGGAGGAAGAAAAGTATCAGGGTGTGTTTGGTGAGCTGAATCTCCTGTGGTGGCTGTAAATGGTTGTGTGTTGTATTGGGGACCAGGGGTGCAGCTGCTGCTCAGGGATGTGCTCCTGACACAGCTCCTGTCCCTGCAGCAGTGCTGGAGCTGTTCTCTGGTCTGGTGTGATTGCTGCTCTTGGAACGGGGCTGCAAAGCCCTGTGGAGAGAGGGATGTGCAAAGGGCAGCCCTGGCCCTGCATCACCCACCCTGACTCTGGAAAGCATTTCACACACCTGCACAGAGACCCCAATGCACCTTCTGTCATCCCAGAGAGGAGACACATTCTGACCCAGTGCCCTGAAGGAGTACCTGCCCATTTTTATTCACTCCCTTTTTATCTGTGTGCTGATTCCTTTGGTTAGGGAATTTGTCCAGGAACTCCAGGAGTCATCCTCATACTTTGAACTGCTTCAGCTGCCTCCCCAACTGATCTGACTTGTGTTAAATTGCAGCAACATGCCCAGAAGTGTTTTTATATTCACTCCAGTTTCTGTGTGAATTCTGTACAGCCACTCCTGTTTAACTCCTGGGCTGGAGTTTCTGTGAGGCTTTAGAAGACAACAGACAGTGTTAAAATATCGATATTTCTGTATTTCCTTATTGAATATTCAACCCCAGTGATGGGTTTTTTGAGGGACACCAGAGAAATGCCATGTGTTTTAGCACCCAATCAAAGCAGTGCATGAATCTGAGTCCTTGATGAGAGTTAGAAATCTCAAACTATTTCCATCAAGGATCTGCAAAAAAAAATAAAGGAGATAAATACGTTATTTGAATAAATTAGTTCTTGCAAATACCTTGCCTATCTCAAGTGCATATAATGCATGTATGGGTTCTCAAACCTGTCAGTCTTTGCACATGGTGATTGTGCCAGTCTGCAATGTTCTAGGGAGGATATTATGTAATATTATTTCTCTTTTACAGACATAGAAACTGAGGCAGATGGAGGTTAAATGACCTACACAAGGTCAATAGCAAGGCTGGGAATAGAACACAAATGTGTGGAGGCTTTTTATTATACTAATAAGGAAACTCTGGAGGTGTGTTTGGCATGGTAATCAGAACCCCAGAGAACTGGAGGCTGTTAGTGTGTTCTGTGCATGTCCTGAGGGAGCAATGATGAAACTCCTTTCCTACCTTACCACTCCAGTTCTCCGTGTGTGGTCACCATCGTTTTTACACCACTTAACCTCATTATTTTTAGTATTGTTAGCATTAGTCCTCCTTTGGGCGTTTAATCCAAGCTCTTTAATTTTCTCCAGAGCCCTGAAGAGGCTCTGTGGAACGCACAAGAGGAGAAAAAAATAACAATAAACAAACCAAAAGATGAAAAATGATCTTTTAAAACTTCTTTTATTTTGTTGACTTGTCCCCTAATGTTTTTTGACTTTGTTGTTCTTTCATCATGAAGGATCCTGCTTAAATGTCTAATCTTGGTTTCTTAAAAGTTCATTTACTATTGTTTCTTTCTTCTCCACCCAAGATTAACATCCTGTGTGATGACATAGATGGTTGTTGTCTAAATGGATATGATGTAACCAACAAAATTGTGTAGGGTGGGTGGAGAAATATTTATATACTTATGTTAAAAATTGCAGAGCAGTTTTGTCTTTTAAGCAGAAGGTTTTTCAAGACTGTTACTGGCAGCATCATCCTTTAATTTTACAGGTGGCTACCTTTCTACTAGCATTCAGCAAAATATTTTAATGGCATGTAAAAAACTTCTCAGAAACAGAAGAACGAAGAAGGAGGGTGATTTATAATCTGTAATGAATACTTGTTGACATGTCTTGTAATAACAGTGTAGTAGCATCTCTGTCTGCTGGGGAAGTGCAACCCAGATTTTCCTGAAACATTTGTACCATAATAATCAAATATGTAGCATTTAGGGTCATTTTCTTAATTCAATTTATCCTGATAGTGTTTTGATCCCTGACTCCCAGGTGTCCAACACTGATTCCACTTTAGAGGAGCTGGGGTTAGAGGAGCCAAGATGCTCTATAACTTGTGAGAAAATACCTGTCAGAAAAGGCACGTGCTCATGGCTCCTCACCAGCACTGCTTTCTGTACATTTCCATGTGTTTTTTCATTCATACTTCTACATATTTTCACATTTTCTTAAATCATGCAGCTGGAGCTACAGGAGTTCTCTGTGCTCCCATAGCAATCCCCTGACAGTGTCCAGTGTGCCCTGTCCTACTGTGAGTTCAGTGCTTCATTGTGTGCTCCTCAAACACTCAAACTTCATTTATACACACTTTATATTCTCTTCTTGTGATGTCTGTACAAATGTGTTGGTGTTGTTCCTTTCTGAAGTTTAAAGTGAAAGAGGAAATAAATAGCATTAAGGCAAGTTGTTCTTCCCATTGCAGTTCATCTTAGTCTGCAGAGGCTGCTCTGGGACTGGTTTTGTCTAAGGTAGAAAATAGCCAATTGCTCTTGTGAGTGTGTTTAGGGCAATTGGTAATTCCAGAGCAATGCAAGGAACTGGAAATGGTGCATCAGGATAGACTTGCCCATTCTTACGTATAAAATTAAGATATCCTTCAGATAATCTGAAAAATCTGATTAAGGAATTTCTTATAATGGCTGGAAATTGTTTTTCTTTTACACGATTCCTTTCTTTTGAATGCCAAGTTGGGCAGAAAAAGTGTCATCTTCTAGAGCTGCAGGCCAGCCCAGCCCAGCAATCCCAGATCAGCAGTGACAGATGCAGAATTCCACGTTGGGGCCACGCTTCGAGGTCACTCTGATCCAGGCCTGGGGATTCTCTGCTGCTGTGCCAAAGAAGTTGGAGTTACAAATATCTGGCTGACTGCAAATCCCCCCTGGCCAGTTCCTTCTGGATCAGCACTGGAATTCTTGTGACGTGCTGCTTCAAGTTGTTGGAAATGCAATTTAAAATTCGTGTTCCAAAGGTAGATCCAACCAAACGTCCTGCATTGCCAGTGTTTTACCTTGAATTTGAGACCACCTCTGGCTTTCTCTTTAGAAAGATAATATCACAGATCAAAGAGTAGCCAAAGGCTAATCATTTTGTTATTATTGCTCAACAATCTGCTTAACAAAATATATTTTGTTCACACAAAATAAATGGATCTGAAGCACAAATGTTTTCTGTCACTGCTGCTGTTAAAATCTGTGGTAAGCTTGATAAGTTATGGTAGTGTGTGGGTTTCTTAAGGTCTGTGTATCAAACTGTCCTGCTTGAGTATCCTTTCACCCTTATGGAATATTTCTTGTAGTTCCCAGTTTAATAGAAAGGAAATTCCATAGGCCTGGTGTGTACTCTGGGTAAGTTAAGAGTTAGGGTTAGGGTCAGGTTTAGGGTTAGGGTCAGGATTAGGATCAGGGTTCATTTCTGTGTGGGGTTTTCTTTGCAGCCTGCCTTTCCTTCACACAGATTGTTGGATGCTTTGGGTCTTCCTGCCTTCTATGGTCTGCACAGTACCTGCACAATACCTGCCCAGTGAAATTCTTTTGGGATCTCTGAGGAGTATTATGGTACAAATAATGAGGATGGGGAACCATTATTGGGAGATTCATTTCGGTGCAGGGATAGCAGCAAGAATTTACAGTCACAGGCTGGATGCCCTTGGAAACGTATCCATTTAGTGTATCTCCTTCCTTCCTTCCTTCCTTCCTTCCTTCCTTCCTTCCTTCCTTCCTTCCTTCCTTCCCTCCTTTCCCCCTTTCCCTGGAACACAGATAACACACTCCATATCAGTGAGCACCTTACTCTACATTACAAGAGGAAGACCTGACCTCTCTTACTGCAAGTGAAACTGTATTTTCCCTGCCTTGAAACTCCCAGTGAAATGCATTTTGGACTGGCTTACAATGCTGTGATTTATGCTATGGAATGCTTTGTGATATTACAATGTCCTTTTGCCTTTGTGCTTGATTTTCTCCCTTCTGATAAATTTTAATGGGTATTTACCTAAATGCCCGTAGGACAGTGGGGCATTCTCCCTTCTGTTTGCTGCCTCAGAGAAGGAATCCCGTGCTTTTTTCCTTCCCTATTAATCTTACTGCATTTTTCCCCATCTTTTTCCTCCTTGTTTTGAAATAGTATTAACATGGGAGATACTTTTAGACAGAAAACTGGAAGAAAACACGTTTCTCATTCATGTGCATACATACACACGTTACATACTAATGTGAATGAGAGATCAGAAGCACCTTTTTCATTTTTCATTTTGAACTTTTCATCTATATAAAACTGAGAAGAAAAGTTGTAGTACTTGTTCTGTTTTTTTCATTCCAAGACATGCTAAGCAAGTCACTTGCCCTTTCTTATTCAGAGTGAAAATACTTTGATCCAGTTTTCTGAAGACAATACTCATTTCATAAGAATATTTAATCAGTAGAAAATAGGGAGGATTTAGTTTGTTTGTTTAGTATTTAACCAAGTGAATAAGGCAGATTAGGGGAAGGGGGGACACTGGACCCATAAACAAGGTGATATATAATATTTTTTTTCGTTCTCCTTTTAAATAAATACCGATCAGCTTTATGTTCAGAGACAATAGGAGCCGTTGGCTTAAATTTGCAGTTTACTGTATTTATGGCTGTAATATCAAGGTGCTGCCGTCGTAATTTCATGCCCCAATGAGAAGAGCAAGGTCGAAGCAAATGCTTCCATCGGCATCTGCTAACACACTAACTCATAAACAAGGCCCGGCTGGATCAGGTGGCACGGAATAATACAGGCTAATGAAATACAGCACAGCTTTCCATTACTGTTAGTTTTTACAGTGTCGTCATTACGTGTAATTTATGTTTAAAAAATTCAATTTTATACAAGGCTCTGGGAAATAGGGGTCTGCAGGTCATCCGACGACTTTTAACGGCTCTGAGAGTCCTTATTGCACTCGACTGTTCCAACAAAATGTTAATAATAAATAATAAAAAAAAATCCTCTTTTACTTTTTCTCTGGTTTGCATATCTTGCTCTGTCTTTTAATTAGGAGTGGCTGAGGAGAGTTTGGAGCTGCAGATGCTGTCAGGAGTTGTCCCCTTTGCCGGTGCTCCGGAGGGGGGTCACTCTCTGCTTGCTTTTCTTTTGTCTGTCCATCAATCTCCAGGATCCTGGAAATGGAGTAAACACAGCTGAGGAGAGGGAGATACTTAACAACCTCTCTCCCAAACCCTCACCCTCTGACATTGCCCTCCTCTCCTCCATTACACTTCATTTTATTATAGACTCCAAAAAGCTTAGCCAGGAAGAGAAACCGCTGTTGTATTTATTTATTTATTTATTTGTTATGCCAAAATACTTTTTATTTTAACCTTTTCGTTCCTGGCTGACTCCCTGTGTAATTCCTGACATTGTTCATGTTAGTCTGATTTTCCATCCTTATTTGAGTGCTGTGTGGCTGAGGAAAGATCACCCTTATCAGTTCTGATTGCTGCTTAGTCACCCTGATGGGTTAAAGTGGATCATGTTTCTGAAAGATTGCACTTGCATAATTAACAGTCTCATAGATGAATAGAGCTGCAAGAATTCAAAGTCCTTTCAGTAACTTTTGAAATGACTTTTATTTCTGCATTTTTCAGCCTGACACTTGAGACCAGTCCATGTCCCTTTGATGTGTGGGTTCCTTTGCTTAAGTTTGAGCTAAAGTGCAGCAGAAGGATGTTTACATGGAAATGCAGTGTCTCAGTAAGGGAAAAATCAAGGGGAAAAAAAGGAGAGTCGTGTTTCTGAAACCGTAGGTTTTATTCAAATGTTGGCTCGGGCTCAGCCTCATGAATGACCGTGTGTGAAAGAAAATGGATCAGGAGACTTTGCCTTTTTGACCTTTCTGCAATCCATTGAGCAGCACAGAGCTGATGCAGGGGACAGATTTGATAAGTCACCAGCACTGCTATAACTGACTGAACAGGTGGAATCATTAGTCTGGATCACATCCCAGAAGGGTTTGATGATGATTCTTTTCAAATGTGCCCATGTTCTTTCTGAGCAGGGTTGACTCAGTGGCTTCCAGGAACAGCAGTGTAATGTCATTTCAGGGTGATCAGGAGATTCCTTTCAGTCACACCACACCAACTTCAGGTGCTCACATTGCTGTAGCTAAACAAGTTGTGCTGTCCTGTTTAGTTTCTCTGTAATAGAAAGTGTGTGGGGAGAAAAGCAGCAGCTGCTGCCCCTGCCCTATACCCTGTCCTGCCTTCTGTCCCTCTCAAGGGTGGCTCTGGGGATTGCTCCAGGGTGCTCTTTTGGAGGACAATAAACCTGCCTTTGGAAACCCACAAAGGAACTGAATTTTTCCCATCACGTTTCCTTGTTACGGCACAATTCTTAATTTTGCCTAAGCAGAAATGTTCTCCCCAAAACTGATGGACCCTTCAGGTTGTGAAAATCTTGTGTGAATTACTGGACTGAACAATGCAAGTTGGAATATAATGAAGAAAAATGTATTTTCAGCACACAGGATGGGAAAAGAGTTGTCACTAATATGTCAGAACCTGCATCAGAAGAAGAAAAAACAGTGGCTCACCTAGTTAAGGTCATGGAAGGGTTTTACACTGCAATTATTGCTACTGTGTTTTGACAGAAAATAGGTAAAAGTCACATCTCCTGAGTTTTCTGACTTCCAGAGGTTCAGTTCTGACCTTGGAGCACTTCTCATATCTGTATGTCTGCTTCTTCCTCATCTGTGAAATATGGGTGTGAGTGTTGTAAGTTCTCCTCTCCTTCAGAGTGGTCATCAGAGGAGCAGAATTGTGATGTACATGAGACCCTTCAACAGTAATGGGTATTGGAAAGGGATATAAACACAGGCAGGGCTTGAGAGTTCTGTACAAAGGAGCTCTTCATGCAACACCTGAGCTAAAGGCACAAGATGCTTGTGATAACCCATTGCATTCTCTGACTTGCTCTGTTTCTGTGTTTGACAACAATTTACAGAGGCTGAGTGATGCCTGAAAATTGAGTGGCAGCAGTGACAATCATGAGAGAGGGTCAGCAAGAGTGCTTGAGTGCAGAACAGTCGTGGGTGCTGGATTATTCAAATCTACACTCTGGAGCCTGAGAAGAAATCTTTCAAGCTTTTGAAAATTATGAGTAATTCTTTGCAATGGCTGTGGTGCTGGAGAGGAGTGAAATGGGGCTTGGGGGAAGGGAGCAGGTTTGCATTCTGAGGGGCTCTGAGGCAGTTTCCGTGATCCCTCTCAGCTCAGTCCTTGCTCGGTACCCTCTGTGGTTAGATTATTCCTTGCAGATAGCAATCAACTGGAAGGAAGTGTGTGTCTAATTTGCATGAGATTATTTAAAACAAAAAAAAGGTCTGCATTAGTCAGGGTGATGGTAAACAACGCAAAGAGATGCCTTTTATAATATAGCCGTGGCTCAGCTTTCAAAGCCAAATATAATTCACTTACAATTGGCAGTTTCCTTTATTGTTCCTTTTAACCTTTTGCATTCTGCATGGACTTGATCTTGCTGCAGCTGCAGAACAATGAAAATGTTTCTTTTCCAAAGTGTTCGAAAGTGGGTTTAGAGTAATTCCACTTTTAAACAGAGGTGATTTTCTTGATGCACCTATTTGAGAGTTGCACTAGACACAAAGCTCCAGTTTTTGTGACACTGCTTTTGCATCCAAGGGCAGTGGTTTAATTTTTGGGTTCCCAATTTCCTGCTAGGTTAGAACAATGAATGAACATGGATATTTTTTCATGTAGTGCACTGATAAGATTGTGATAAAATAAAGCAAGATGAGATATTGGAACAGATGACACTTAGGTCTGGTTTAGAAATTCCCACTTTCGTATGTAATAAAATACCAAGGTTGAATAATTTGGGCATGGAAAACTAATTCTGTTTTCATGCATACATGTGTGTAGGTGGTGAATTTGAAAAAAAAATCATTCCAAAGCGAATTGTGATGAGTTGTCTATAACTGCCTGAGGAGAGCCTTAGAATATCTTGTCTATTTTTGTTACTGTGTGTGAGGAATGACCAGCCTGAGGTGGGTGAGGGTTTGGGTTAGGGTTAGGATTAGGGTACAGGTTTGGGTACAGGTTTGGGTATGGGTTAGGTTTAGTGGGTTTAGGGTATGGGTTAGGGTTTGAGTTAGGGTTAGGGTTTGGGTACGGGTTTGGGTATGGGTTAGGGTTAGTGGGTTAGGGTTTGGGTTAGGGTACAGGTTTGGGTACAGGTTTGGGTACAGGTTTGGGTTGGGTTTGGGTACAGGTTTGGTTACAGATTTGGGTATGGATTTGGGTACGGGTTTGGGTACAGGTTTGGGTTGGGTTAGAGTACAGGTTTGGGTACAGGTTTGGGTACAGATTTGGGTATGGATTTGGGTACGGGTTTGGGTACAGGTTTGGGTTAGTGGGTTTAGGGTTTGGGTGGGTACAGGTTTGGGTTAGGGTTAGGTTTATTGGGTTTAGGGTTTGGGTACAGGTTTGGGTACAGATTTGGGTATGGATTTGGGTACGGGTTTGGGTACAGGTTTGGGTACAGGTTTGGGTACAGGTTTGGGTACGGGTTTGGGTACAGGTTTGGGTTAGTGGGTTTAGGGTTTGGGTACAGGTTTGGGTACAGGTTTGGGTACAGGTTTGGGTTAGTGGGTTTAGGGTTTGGGTACAGGTTTGGGTATAGGTTTGGGTTAGTGGGTTTAGGGTTTGGGTACGGGTTTGGGTACAGGTTTGGGTACATCTCTGAGTGCACTTGTGGCTCACCATTACTGAGTGTCCACAGTGCAGACTCACTCCATATCAATCAGCTCCAGGAATCAGCTCCAGGACTCCCTTGGTTTTTAGAGGCTGAGATTGCAAGGCTTCAAATCATCTTTTCCAGGTGAATGAAGAGTTTGCCGGGGTGATGGCAGTGCCAGTCTTGTTCTGCTATCAATACCAAGGGTTGTAGTTGTGATGATTTCTTTGTCTGATGCCGCTGGTGCTACCACCAAGACTGCAGAGTACATAATAGACTTTATAGGACAGGGAAGTAGTAAAAATTCTACTTTGTACTGCTCAAATTTGTACTACTCAGGAATTGCAGTGTGAAAGGGTTCCTGCCATTCTGTCATTCACATCAGCTTTTTCTTCGCACAGCAGGGTTTAAATGGAAGCAGTGACACTTGTCCCCATTTGGTGAGATCAGAGTAATCCTAGAGGTGCATTTTATCTGCAAAAGGTTTCAGCTTTTTTCTCAAACAGGGTATGCTTAGGAAACAACAGACATTGCTTTCTGCTCTTTTTGCAGAATGAAGATCCTCCAATACTTCTGATGTTTCAAAGTGTTAAATATCATCAGATTTGCATGGCAATAGCACAAAATGCCACATTGGCAGCCAGCAGCTAATGTTGTCTCCATCATTATGAAATCCAGTAGCTTCTGGTGATCTGTAGTGTTGGCATGTGTTTATGCATTCTACATTGTGTAATTAGTAGTTTAAAACAGTTAAAACAGTTTCTTTCTGACCAGACTTTGTGTTTTAAAGTGTGTTAGCCACCATAAATACTGCTTTTGTGAGCAGAGCAATAGGCTGAGTTGTGTTTATCTGCCTTTTATTACTCTCACTGCAAGTCTTGTTCCATATTATTATGTGCACTTTTGGCTTCTTTCTCTTTGAGCCGTGCATCAAATGCAAGTCACGGGGTGATTCTGTCAGATTGAGGACCAAAGAGCAGGAACTTTTGATTTCTGGTACTGTTTGTTACATTGACAGTATTTTGTTGTTAGAGAAATCCCTGAATTGCTCTGAAATGCTCTGGGGGGTAGATGAATGGTGTCTCACAGGAATTCCCAGTGTCTCACATGCTCCCAGGAACAGTGAGAAGCTCTGGAGTTGTCCCATAAGCTCTTTCTGAATGGTTTTGCATGCAGTGGGTGTTGTCCCATAAGCCCTTTCTGAATGGTTTTGCATGCAGTGGGTGTTTGGTGAAAGGTCTGAATCCCTTCCCGTGTTCCTCATGGCAGGGACATTGGGTTTCTGTGCTTCTGTGCAGGAGAGTAACACAACAAATGATGTTCAGCTGTGCACGTCCCACTTCATGCTTGCCATCTGACTACTCAATTATTTCTCTAGAGGATGTTTGCTCCTGTTGGAAAAAATCATCCTGCTGTGTTTCCTTCTTCCCAGATGCTGGTCATCATGACTCCTTTAGCTGCTTTTCTTTTCCCCCTTGTTGGCCAAATTCTTTGCAGATGTTGTGGCCAGTTCCAGATTCACCGTGGTGTTTCCTGCTAGCAGGAGTCACTGCAGCAGCGTGTGCCATGTGTGCAGAGTTCCTGCAGCTCTGTGAGATGGAAACCAGGCTGCCCTGGGGCATCTGATCCTGCACCAATGGGCCGGCCAATGCTCAGCTCAAAGTTTGGGCTTGGCCTTGTTTTGATCTGTTTCGTTATAGTTTTATTTCCTCCTTACATTCTGTGTCCCATTCATACTAATCACAGTCAGTCCTGATTTTTTTTTCTTTTTATTTCTGCATTTGTCATAAAATAAAGCAAATTATTCCCGTCTTCGGAAACGATCTAGACTAATTAGTCGTCTAACCCAATAATTAGTTTTTTGTTTCCCTGTCTGTTTTCATGCATTATTGTTAGTTTTTTCCCCTCTTTTTTTTTTTTACACCATTACAGATTAAAATGAACCACATTTGCAGTTGATGGTATCTTTTTTTCGGGGGAAGAATGGAGAATTGCAATAGAAAGCTACTTCAAAAGCAGCAATAAACTCAAGGATAAATTAAGGAAATTGAATGAGCCACATTTGGAAGCAGCATTGAGGCTAATATTCTGTCGCTTAAGGTTAAATTGCAACAGAGAAAGAGAGAGGGAGACATTCCAGTGAATCCAAAATTGGGGAGGCATTACTGCTCAAGTCAGTGCCAAAATTCTTTGCAGCTTGAAAGGGTTCTGCCCGGCTTGAGAATTTAATTAGGTGTGCATGGAGTGGGTGAAGGTGCTAAACTGCTTTCATTTCTTGCTCGCAGGCCTGACAGATGAAGAGGTGGACCTGGCGTTCCAGCAGTCGGGCACAGATGAGCCCCCATCTCCCCCTGCCCAGGCCGTGGCAGCTCAGCCTCCTCAGCCCCTGCTCCACAGTGAGTAACAGCTCCAAAAGTGCTGCTGCAGCTGCTCTGTGCTGGCAGAGCTTCACAAATCCCTGGGCCACAGCCTGGAGTGCAGTTCAGCTCATGACAGTTACACCTTTGGTCACAATCTGCACCAAATGCTGCTCTGAACGCACTCTGCGGTTGTTGATGCCTGTAACAGGATCATGGTACCCAGGGAAAATGAGGTACAAATAATCCCTGTCCACACTAAACATCATCCTGGGACACCTGTGGACATGAAGGTGGGCAGTCAGTGCCAGAAATCAGATTCTGACATGCTGTAAGGACATCAGCAAAGCACTTCCTCAACAAGGGACTCAGTTTTTATGTGTAAAACTTGGAAAACTTTTCACTCTGATCTTAAATAATCTGAGGTGTGACAGCAGAAATTCTGTGTAGACTATGTGGATGTGACTGTATGATTTTTGTGTACAAAATACACTCTCAAAGAAATTTTAAAGTCCCAATATAATCTGTGTAGACTCCAAATTTACATATATATTTGCATTTTAAAACAAACCTCGCAAAAAAGTATCTGAGCTCCAAACAATAAAACCCAAAGTACACACCATTAAAAATCCATCAAAAGAAGCTGTTCAGCTCACATGTGTGTCTGGTAGTTTGAAAATCACTTCCCTTACCTGCCAAGTATTAGAATAGGGTTTTGTTGCTGCTCTTAAACAGCTCTGTGGCAGATATTGACTGATGTAAACTCCACTTAGAGCTGTGGTTATTGGTTTATGGCACAGGTCTGCTGTTGCTGGAGACAATACTAGGCTTCGTTCTGAGTTTTTAGCTGCTCTGATTTGAGATGAAAACCTTTTGTGGTAGTGGTGGGCTCAGAACTGGACTATTTCTGGCTGGTTTATTGTGTGTGTTGGTGAACTCCTGGGCTGAATTCTGCCTCCTGGGCTAATTCCTGTCTGTTGTAGTACACAGCAAATGCCAGCAAAGCAAAATCTGCTGTCTTGCTGAAGAAGGAGGGCAAGACCCCTCTTGGTTCCTGATTCAGCCAACCCTTCCCCAGGCCAGTGAAGAGTTCCTCTCCCCTATTTCAGTGTTCCCCTGACAGGAGCAGAGCAGGGAGGAGTTCAGCCTGGCAAACACTGCCATCACCATTAACCCTGGCAGCTTTGGCACTCTTTGGCTCTTTGCCTGTTGTATTTTGGGTTATTTTGGGTTTCCTTTAAAGCAGCAGCTTCCACTTTCTTCTTGCTAGGTAAGAACCTTAAGTAAAATTTAAACATCAGAATGTTCCCGGTAATAGCTTGAAAGAAAACTTTGAAAGTGTCATTCTGTAATGCTTGGAAATTAAAGGTGACTAAAAATACCACCAAATAAAAATACCACCAAATAAAAGCCTTCTCAGGGGTTCTAATTGTAAACTTAAACTAAATTAAAAGCTTTGTGATCTGAGCTTCACGTTCTAATGTTTTATTGGGAGTAGTTGTAATTTGTATAAATACTTCCTAATTCTTGAAGAGTTAACAAGAGAAAAGTGCACTTGTAAGGCTTCGGGGTAGCAAAGGTCTTGTGTGCCAAACCCCTTCTGCATTTGCTTGAAGAGAAAGTGTAAAAACTTTTTCGAGGAAGAGACAATAATTAAATTTCTCATATTTTAGGTCAATACCATCTCTACTACTTCTTCTCTTGTTCTGGAGGAGTAATTCCTTCCCCCTGGTTTGTACTTTTGCCAAGAGGTGTCAAAACTGCTTAAAAAAAAAGCTTAAAAAAAGCTTGAATTTGATTAATATAGAGAAACAAGACTTTGCCTGACTGATAATAAAACTGATAAATGACATTTGAATTACTTGTAGCAGTAATTTATTACATAAAATATCTTTTATTTGACATGCGATTAGTTGCTGGAAGCATCACTCAATCTGACTAGTTTAAACATGCTCTAAAATGAACCCCCAGTAAAAAACCTGGGCTGTCTGCTGTTGGCGTTATGAAATACTCTAATCCAGCAGTGAGGACAAAAATCTGACTTCAAATATTTAAATGATTAATTTGTTGGATTTTTTTTCCCTTTCTAACCCATATAATTACAAGCAAACTCAGGGGAGTTTCGGAGCAAGGTGTGCAAAGCTGCATGCTTATCATCCAGCTATTGTCTGTGTTGTTCCCCATGGTATTTATGGGGTTTGTGCAGATTTTACACCTGCTTCAAAAGCAGCTCCAGTGACTTCTTTTCTTGCCATTTGGATCTTCTTTTCTCATCCCTGTGGATGTGGATGTGGATGTGTCCTTATTATGTGGGATTCTGTAGAATACGAACTGTTTTTTCTTACAATTAAAAATGATAACTAGAATACCAACTCTTTTTCTTTCCCCCCCAACACCTTTCCATGGATTCGTTGTTTTCTTTTGGAAAATCACATTTTCCCATGTCAGTTTGTGCAGTTTTTAATGTGGGTACTAGTGATGCTGACCTTAAGTTTGGTGCACAAGGCCTAATCAGCTGTTAGGAAAGGTAATTCTTAGGTGAATGGGGACCTTAAAAATAGTGTTTACCCTGGAAATGCAATTTGCAGTGACTACTGTGAAAATTAAATATGCTTAGAGAAAACACAGACTTATACCTGGAGAAAATGTCTGTGTCCCTTCCATTTGCCTTTTGGAGGTCTCTTAGTAGAATAGTTCATTGCTTCCCCAGTGCCTAAAGTGGAGAGTAACTGGGCTGTCAGTGCTTTTTTCATTTATCTGAATTTTATTTGTGGAGAAATTGAAGATACACAAAGCACTCGGTGTGAGCACAGAGTTAAAACTGAGAAACTCCAAATCTCTGCATGCTTTAGATTGAGAATGGCAGAGAAAAGAAAGGTTGGGTGTGGATTTTAGGGAGAGCTGTGACATTCTTGGTAACATTGGGAAGTTGCTGTGGTCAGTGCAGAGCTTTTATTGTGTCCCTCACTCGCTCACTTTTTCTCTCCACCCCCTCCCACTTTCTTTTTTTTTTGTCGCAAGACAGATTTCACACATCTCTAAAATGAGTAAAATGGCATTTCAGCTTCTTGTCTTTATAGACTCTCTGAACTTTCAGAAAGATCATTCTGGTCCCTTTTCATTAATAATGAAAACCAGGGGGCAATAAAATGTTCTTAGCTCAAGCATTACAGGAACAGAGGCAGAGATGAGCGAGGTGAAAGGGCAAAGCAGATGGGTTCCTACAGGTTTGTCTCCTTCCTGCTCAGAGGTGATGGAGCTGGGGAGCTTTGGGACAGCCCATCAAGGACAGCCATGGACAGAGGCACAAACCCTGAGATAATCAAACTCTACAAAAGCAGATCTGCCTGCAAAAAACAGTGCTGGCACAGAAGGGTGTTCTTAGTCAGAGTTCAAGGGAGAACTGGAAAACCAAGAGATTTCAGGCACCAGAAGTGACAGTGGGAGCACAGCACAGAGGGGAAGGGGGATGGATGGCTGGGGGTTGCAGCAAGATTAGCCAGAGATCATTTTAAATCCTGACATGTACACAGCCAGTTACTGCAGCTTAGCTGACGTGTGTTAACTCATTAAGTTAAAAAGTTATGATAATTTGATCATGTGCCTAAGCTCCAAACTGCAACTGCAGCAACCCAAAATACTCCTGGTGACACTGTTCACCAGTTGTGACAGAGATGCCTTAATTTGCTGAGATTTCTAGCCAGAGGATCATTTCAGGGCTGTGTCCTAAAACGTAGCAGGGAGCTCTGTGTGTCAGTATTTGGGAGTCAGTGCTCTGACCCTCAGGGCTGGGATTAGGGGTAACTTTGGAGTGAAATGCCTGTAGAAGAATTCAGGAACAAGCAAAATGGCAAAAGGGGAGCGAAGCAGGAAGGAGACAGCCCATTGCAGCCCCTTAAACCTCCTTTTGAAAGAGCAAACGGAGACTTTGGAGAGCACAATGCATTTATGAGACATTGCAGTCACATGTAGATTTGGAGGCCACAGCGATCTCCCATCTCGTCAGCTCTGCCCACATCCTGCCACTGAACTTTAGGCAAGATCATTCTGCATCCTCTTCATTATTCAAGAAAACCGGGGGCAGGGTGGGTTTGTTCAGGGAACTGCGAGGGAGGTGACAGGATAAGGCTGCTGGAAAACTACAGGTATTTTCTGATTCTGCTTGAAGGAGCAGAGCATAACCCATCTTTGCCTTCCTCTCTGGAGCCTCTGAGCTTCTGTGCAGAACTGTGCGTTAAATATCTCAGAATTTCATCTACCTCTTTACCTCTTTCTCTAGATATTTAATTGCATATTTTCTCTCTGCTCCTTATGGATGCTTTGGTCCCTATTTGTGATTTAGGCTGGAAAGGCACTGGATCCTCCCTCACTGAAATGGTCCATAATTGCTGACACAATTTTCATAAACCCATTTATTGCCCTGAGAGGTTTCTCTTCTTTCTTGAAACACTCCCTTCTTTCCTTTCTCCTGCAGTCTTCTGGGTCTCTGGCTCTGTCCCTATTTTCAAAAATTACGATAGTGGAGAGCAGTAGGTATTCAGGTAAGGAGTTAACCTGAGCTAGTACCAGCCCCAGACTCAGTTATCTGTGTTCAGATGCCTTCTGCAAGGAAGGAGTGGGGCAGAACTTGGTGGAACCTCTTCAGCTGCTGCTGTGCTTTCTCTCCCTGTGACAATGCCAGACATGGTTTAAGTGTCCTCAGCCAGAGGCTGCACACTCTGTGTTATTTATTGCTCTTTTCTCTGATAAAATGGGTGCACAGAAACACCTGCAGATCTGACTATGATTATTTATTGATTCTGGCCTTTAGGTCCCCCTGACTCCAGATGGCGAGATTATGGGGCTCTGGCCATCATAATGGCAGGAATTGCCTTTGGATTCCACCAGCTCTACAAGGTAAAGTCTCCCTCACTATTCCTGCTCTGTATCTGAGATAAATGTGTTTATGCTGCTGTGTCCAAATGGAGCATCTCTGTTCTCACTGGCACTGCCATTGGTATCTTGAGAAATGCATCACACAGAACATGAAAATGCAGAGTCAAAAAGTGGCAAGCAAACAAAACTAGTTTCTAGCTGTGACTCTGAAGCTGCTGGGAACACAGTAATTTCCACTGTGTATGGTCTGTTGGAGTTCATCCTCAGTTCCTAGGATGAGCCTGCAGAAGTGCCACGGTAGCTGGAGGAGAGCTGAGACCTGTGAGATCAGCCCACCCTACAGGGGTGAACCAGGCAGATTGAGTGGTGTGTCCAGGCTCAGTACCCCAACAAATGCAACTGCAAAACTCTTCTGCAACTTCTTTAACACCTGCTGCAGAGAGGATTTCTTTTCTCAGCCAGACGTGTGGCCAGATGATCAGTGGCTCTGTGATGAAGGCTGAGATTTGCAGGGTGGGATTTGAAGGTTTTTCTGGTAGTTTAGAAATGGCCCTTTGCAGATCCCTATTTCCTGAAAAAGTTTCTGTACTCCATGCAGAAATACCTGGTCCCTCTCATCATGGGAGGCAAAGAAGACAGGAAACAACTTCAGAGGATTGAGTCCAACATTTCTGAGATGAGTGGCAGTGTGACACAGACAGGTAAAGATTAATGACTCCATCAATTCACCCCTCCAAGCTTCTCTCCCTCTATCCTCCATTCTGCCAAGACCCCCACCCTTTTCCTTCCCTCCATCTCCACTTTATGTGGTGACTTCATTTATCTGCTCTGAGAATCTGTTCACATTTGCAAATGAAGCCGCCGTCATTTCGGTTTAATTTGAAATTGCTTGTTTACTGTCGGCACGGCCTCAATTAATTATGTTTTTACGGAAAGGCTCCCAACCTCAGAATATTAATAAGGGGAATAAAATGACAGCCTTTCGGAGGGCTGTAAAGTTCATTTTTAATTTCTGCTTCTCTGATGTTTTCAGGGCCTTTTTTTTTTGGTGGTTTCTCCCCACCTTCCATCTGAAAATCCGAGGAAGGGTCAGGAGAGTCTGTAATTATTGTGCCTCTCTGACCTTAGGCACCTTCTCTGTTACTGACTCTATGGGGTGTCTGTTCATTACCCAGTGCCCTGGTGATGGTCTGGGGTAGCTGTTACCTGTCACACTGATAGAGTTTTAAATTTTATTTATTTTATCAGCTTGTTTACCGCCTGGAAGCTCTGGATAAAGTACCATTGTAAAAAAAGTTCTGTAGCTGAAGTTGGAGTCTAGCAGAAGTTCTTCAGTGTTTGCTGGGATGTAGGAAGGGAATACAGGATGCTCTCTTGAAATAAAAGGGGGGAAATGCAAAGTATATTCAGTTGGGATGAAGAAAATCATGATTTTCAGCAGTAAACTTGTTAAAGATATTGGGGTCGAAGGAGCTGGTGGGTTGGGAATGGGAGTATCCTAATTACACTTTTCATTGAAGGGTGACAGGAAAAGCATCTTTCATTTCTCATGATAGCCTGAGGTCAGCCCTGGGAGCAGCCTCTCCCCAGACTGGAGCTGGCCCCAGTGTTTGCCTGCAGAGCCCTGAGACAGATAAATGTACAAACACTGGGTAAGATCAGAGAGATGTACAAATCATAAGCCAATATAATTAAAAGGGAGAGGTTTTGGACGGATATACTGTGGGCTATAGACATCTATACAATGGAAAGATAAACTAGAAATACTGGAGGTTAGATGCAGTGCAGGTAGATTACCCATAGTGCAAATAAATCATATGGATTAAAGTGAGCAGGCGGGCTTAGATAAATTCAATCGAGTCAGAATAGAGGCATCTTTGCAGCTAGACAGCAGGAAAGGGGTGTGTGAGTGTGTGCATGGATCTCTGGTGAACTCTCACAGTGCTTTTCCCCACAGTGACTCAGTTACAGACAACCTTAGCAGCTGTCCAGGAGCTGTTAATGCAGCAGCAACAGAAAATCCAGGAGCTCACCCAAGAACTGGCTGCTTCGAAGGTACCAACTTCAGCTCTTCCCTTTACAGCATTGTCAGTCCTGGAACATGCAGGGGTTCTTTTGTGGCACAGAAAGCCCCTGTGGGGTTCACAGCCCAGCCTCAGCTCTGCCAAATCCCAGCCAGGTTCTCTGCATCTCAACTTCTTCACAGTGCTGTGGTTGGAGCATGGGATATGAGCTGGGTGCTCACTGAACTCCATCTGATCACACAGATCACACCCAGATCACTCCATCTGAACACACAGATCACACAGATCACACACTGATCACTCCATCTGATCACACAGATCACACACTGATCACACACTGATCACACACAGATCACACACTGATCACACAGATTCACACACATCACACACGATCACACACAGGATCCAACATACATTTGAACACACAGATCACACAGATCACACACTGATCACTGCCATACTGATCACACAGATCACACACTGATCACACACTGATCACACCACAGATCACACACTGATCACACAGATCACACACAGATCACACAGATCACACACAGATCACACACTGATCACACCCTGATCACACAGATCACACACTGATCACACACTGATCACACACTGATCACACAGATCACACACTGATCACACACAGATCACACACTGATCACACTGATCACACACTATCACACTGATCACACCTGATCACACAGATCACAACAGATCACACACTGATCACACACAGATCACACAGATCACACAGATCACACACAGATCACACACTGATCACACACTGATCACACACAGATCACACACTGATACACACTATCACCCTGATCACACAGATCACACACTGATCACACCACTGATCACACACTGATCACACACTGATCACACACTGATCACACAGATCACACAGATCACACACAGATCACACACAGATCACACACTGATCACACACTGATCACACACAGATCACACACTGATCACACACAGATCACACACTGATCACACACAGATCACACACTGATCACACAGATCACACACAGATCACACACTGATCACACACAGATCACATACTGATCACACACAGATCACACACTGATCACACACTGATCACACAGATCACACACAGATCACACCAGATCACACACTGATCACACACAGATCACACACTGATCACACAGATCACACAGATCACACACAGATCACACACTGATCACACAGATCATACACAGATCACACAGATCACACAGATCACACACTGATCACACACAGATCACACACAGATCACACACTGATCTCTCCATCTGATCACACAGATCACACACTGATCACACACAGATCACCACACTACACACTGATCACACACTGATCACACACTGATCCCACACTGATCCACACAGATCACACAGATCACACACAGATCACACACTGATCACACAGATCACACACTGATCACACACGATCACACACTGATCACACACTGATACACCACAGCATCACACAGATCACACAGATCATACACAGATCACACAGATCACACAGATCACACAGATCACACACTGATCACACACTGATCACACACAGATCACACAGATCACCACAGATCATACCACAGATCACACATGATCACACACCAGATCACACACAGATCACACACTGATCATACAGATCACACACAGATCACACACTGATCACACACTGATCACACACTGATCACACACAGATCACACAGATCACACAGATCATACACAGATCACACAGATCACACACTGATCACACACTGATCACACAGATCATACACAGATCACACACTGATCACACACTGATCACACACAGATCACACACAGATCACACACTGATCACACACTGATCACACACTGATCATACAGATCACACACTGATCACACACTGATCACACACTGATCACACACTGATCACACACTGATCATACATGATCACACACTGATACACTAACACTGATCACACCACTGATCACACACTGACACACACAGATCACACCAGATCACACAGATTTCATACACAAGATCACCCCACAGATCACACACTGATCACACCAACTGATCACACAGATCATCACACAGATCACACACTGATCACACACTGATCACACACAGATCACACAGATCACACAGATCATACACAGATCACACAGATCACACACACTGATCACACACACTGATCACACAAGATCATACACAGATCACACTGATCACACAGATCACACAGATCACACAGATCACACAGATCACACACAGATCACACATGTGATCACACACAGATCACACACACACTGATACATCACACACTGATCATCTCACATCTGAATCACACAAGATCACACACTGATCACACACAGATCACACAGATCACACACAGATCACACAGATTACACAGATCACACACAGATCACACAGATCACACCCTGATCACTCCATCTGATCCCAGAGAGGGCTTTACTGTGTAGTTTTGGATGCAGTTTGTGTATCTGAGGCCTCAGATGTGCTCTTAGCTCTGTGTGTTCTGTGTTGCATTTGAGATGAAATTGTGGAGTTAATCCACTGACCAGAAGAGGCAAAGACCAGTTGTGCAGAGGATTTCTTTTTGGTGTATCATATGCAATTTTCCATGTTTATATTTCTCTGTACACCCTGTTCAGCCAAGCATACCCTTGAAGGACTGTATTTAAGTTACTTGTTCAGATCCAGGTGTTGGCCAAACATTCTCACTGTTTGGGTTCTTGTTTCAATGATTTTGGTCAGTTGAGTGTAACAGGTGACCCCCCATTACAGCCCTGTTAATGACACACACGGACCCATTCCCCTGCACTCTTGACTTGACTCTGGCAGTAAACCATCAATTCTGACTAGTTTGTGATGTTAAATGTGTAAATAAAGTAACCACTTTTAACCAAAATTGATTTTCTTTCTGGCACTGAGAATTAGTGCTTTACTCCAAAGTCCTTTGCAGCCATTGGCCAAGCATTCTATCAGCCAGTGAGTGCTGCCACGTGAGGTGGGGTCAGTTTGGACCAGTCCCATGGAGATGAGGTGTTCCTTTGACTCACAAAGATTGTTTGCAGCTCTCTGGTGGTGTTCTCTGTGCAGGAGATTTCCCTGTGAACTCCTTCAGGCAATGCTCAGCCCCTCACCTGCAGCAGGAACAGTTTCCTTCTCCCTCCCCACCCTTCAGTCTCCCCAGACCTTTGGTGGCTGTCAGTGCTGAGCCAGTGCTGTGCACCCTGAACAGGAGGAACCCTCCCTGGCACAGCTCTAAACCTCCCCATGAAAGGCACTTTATGGTCACAACTGCTGCAATTCTCCTCGGGAACTGTGGCCTGGCAGTGGCCTGCAGCCAGCCCGGAAATTGGAAAACTGTTTTCAGTCTTAAGTGTTAAGATTAAGAACACATGTTGAGCTTTAAGAAGGAAAAAGGCCATTAAGTCTTGGTGGTTTAGAGAGTCTTGAAGGAGTTTTTCTTCCCCGCTCTCTACCCCCTGCACTGAAATGGTAGCACACATTGTTATGATATCTAAACCTCATGTGTACAAAGAAAAACTTGGGCAACCCCACAAACCAAAGAATAAAAGCTGTGTTTTCTCAGCTGTAATGTAAGTTTTTATATCTGCTTTTCAAACTCCTACTGGCATGCTGTAAAAAATTAAAAAGAGGGACTTTAAGTAATTAAAAAACATACATAAAAATTCAAGGCTTGAATTTTCTACAACTGTTTTTAAAGAGACCGGCTAAAAAGCCCCAGATGTCAGATTTTATTTCTAAATCCTAGGCATCTGGCACCATATGTGTTTTGGAAATTTGAGTCCTTTGCAGGCCAGTGAGTGGAAATCACTCCCTTGTTAATGTGCTGCTGTAGCTTTCAAAGTCTTGCAAAGCCAGAACAGTGGCTCCTGGGTTGTGCAGTGTGAGGCTGGGAGTGAATCCCGAGGGAATTCAGCTGAGCTCTGCAGCTCTTTGGCTTTGAAGCTCAGCAGTCACTGAGCTGTGCAGGGTCACTCTTACAGTTCAGATCTTTATGTCCTGTTGTTCATGTTCTAGGCCACAACTTCCACCAACTGGATTCTGGAGTCACAGAATATTAATGAATTGAAATCGGAGATCTACTCTTTAAAAGGACTTCTCCTGAACCGGTATGGATGGGATCTGTGAGCAGATTGTTGTGGGGAAAGAGCTGGTTTTTGGGATCCCTCCTGATAGGGAAAGGCATTTCCAACAGGAACTACCTCTATATCCTGTTTCTGCTATTTTAATGAGACCATTTTGCACTCTACTATCAGCTTCTATTGGCAGGTCTCAAAATGCATTCCAAACTTGCCTTAAATCCCAGAGTGCTTTAGGGAATCGATTTTTCCTTTTTGTTTGTGCTGGAGGAGTTCTCAGCACTTCCCCCACAGTCAGGATGCTTCTCTCCATCACGATGGATGACTCTGAGGGCACCAGTGCTCCCCTGGCACTTACATTTGTCCTGTTTGGCACTTGGATTCTTCTGTTAGTGCTGGTATTATCCTGCTACTGTCATTTCCTTCAAACCCACCTGGAAAGGACTCGGGGCCAGCTCAGCTGGTGCAAGGCAGTGTCACTCCTGCCAGTCAGAGGAGCTGAACCCGTTTGTGGCAGCCAGGCCTGGCCCAAACATGTCAAAAGTGCTTGCTGGGACTGGGAGAAAGGCTTGGATTGCCTGAGCCAGAATGAAATCGTGGTGTATCACAGTGAGCTGAGAGCCAGGTGCTGAAATTCCTTGGCTCAGGCACCTGGTGTTTTTGACTCTTGCTCCAGTGCAAATTTTCTTTACCAATTAATCAGTGATTGTCTTATAAAGGGACACCCATGTGTTTTCACAGGCAGCGTTCCTGAGTGCTAGCTTACTGAAATCAGCCAAATCAGATCCTTTTGCTGCCTCAGACTGCCCAGCTGGGATCCTTTCCTTGTGTCCAGGCTCGATTGCTGGCTTGTAAAGCACTTGGAGAATCTCTCTGGAGAAGTGAAGTGGCCTTGGTTTTGCTCATTGATGGCAGAGAGTTGCATTTTCAGTCCTGCTTTATGTGATTTCCCTAGCTCAAATACTGTTGTCTCTAACGATAACACCTCAGGATTTATAACAAAATGATTATTTCTTCCTTTTCTTGCCCTCCCCAGGAGGCAGTTCCCTCCGTCCCCCTCAGCCCCCAAGATCCCGTCGTGGCAGATCCCAGTGAAGCCCAGCTCCCCCTCCAGCCCCGCTGTAGCCACCCACAACAGCAGCAGCGACATCTCCCCGGTCAGCAACGAGTCCAGCTCCTCGTCCCCAGGGAAGGAGAACCAGAGCCCCGAGGCCTCCAAGGGCCACCTGCTCGAGGAGAGCACCCCGGGCATCATCGACCTCAGCAGCCAGGTCAGGATGGAGGTGCAGGGGGAGGAGGAGAAACGAGAGCCCAAAAGCAACGACGACGAGGAGGAGGACGATGAGGATGATGATGTCAGCCATGTGGATGAGGAGGAATGTCTGGGGGTGCAGACTGAGGACCGGCGAGGAGGGGATGGTCAGATCAATGAGCAGGTGGAAAAGCTACGAAGACCTGAGGGGGCCAGCAATGAGAATGAGATCGACTAAGACACCCTGGGGGCTGCTGCTGCTGCTGCTGCTGCTGCTGTACATCTTCCCCAGCTCTCCCATTTTGTGGAGACAAAAGCTACCATTCCCTCCCGTGATTTTCCCTTGACTGACCTTGAGCAGGTCGTGATTGCCCAGTGAACAACTCGATTGCCCTGTTTGACCCCAGGGCTTTGCAGTCTTGCAGTGGCTTCTCCCCTGCCAGCCCTTGTTGCCACGAGCTGGGGTCACTGGCAGGCGGGCAGACCGATGGCCTTACCACGCTCCAGAGCTGCAGGATACCCCTCTCACACCAACAGTCAGCCTCTGCTGCATCCCAGAGCCCTGCTATCCAATTTCACAAACCAGTCTGTCCTCAGCTCCTTGATTTCACAAGCCTTTAATCCCACAGAAGGCCCAAACCAGTTCTCTGTTTTCCCAAAAAGAAACCCTCTGTTTTATTTCTCAAACTACTTAATATTCTGTTGCCAAAAAAATAACCCTGGACATGTTAACCTCAAAGTCCTCACCAGATTTCAGTCTTGGCTCTTCCAAACCTTATCCCAAGCCTCAAATTTCTGAAACTACCTAGGATGTAAAAACACTAGATTTCTGTGCAGTCCAAAGAACACCATTTCCACCCCACATTGATCAGTGGCCTCTGATAGGGACCAAGTCCAGGTTCATGGCCACAGTAAAATCCATGAGAACAGGGGCTTTGTTGATGGTTGCCCCCCAGTAAGAATCTGACTCCACTCATCCCAATTATTGCCCTTTCTCCTCCAAAGACAAGGAGCTCACATCAATTTTTGACATCTTATATATTATTTATAGCTGCCCTGAATAAATGAATGAATGAATGAATGGAATGAATGAATGAGGTGAAATCAGATGCTGAAATAGTTGGTTAATTCTGAATATTTGCAATGGTTTTTAGCCTTTTTCCCCCTAAATGAGAAGAAAAATGATCTTAAATGGTTAGCTGAGTCTGTACCTCTCCAGTGGTCAGAGGACCTGCTTCAGCAAAGCAGTCTCTCTAGCAGAGAGAACAGCTCCAGCTCCGAGGCTCCACTACTGGCCCCTCTTACCCAGTCCAGCCTTTTCTTGCCCCGTTGGGGCCATACACAAATCAAACCAGTGAATTTTGAAAGCTCTCATTTGCAGCATTGTGTTTGCAGCTGGTAAAATGGTGGTGTCTGATACTATTCACTGCATCAGAGCATCTTAGCAGAGCAATTCTTGTAACAACTGAGTCACTGTCCTCACCAAGCAAGTGTGCTCGTCTGTGTGATCATGTATAGATTTCAAATATAAAATATGATTGTATATAATTGTAATAAATATGAGTTACCACTATTTAACACCAGGCTATTACTGGATTACTGTGGCTCTTATTTGGGGGGAGAAATATGCATGTGGGGTGGTCAAGGGAGGGGAAAGGGTGGTCCTTTAAAAACGTTTCCCAAAGGACATTTGTGGTTGGCTTTTTGGGCAATATCAGCAGGAGGCAGTGGTGTAAGTGCAGTGTAAGTTGCACTACAAATCGCTCCAACAGTGTGGTAATGCTGTGTTGTCTCTGCTGGGGCAGGGGTTGGGATGGAGTGAGTGCAGTGAGTGCAGTGCACTGTTCTGTGAGGGTGAGCAGTGCTGCTCCATCTCCTGCTCCATCTCTGCTCCATCTCTGCTCCATCTCTGCTCCATCCCCTGCTCCATCTCTGCTCCATCTCTGTTCCATCTCCTGTTCCATCTCTGTTCCATCTCCTGCTCCATCTCTGCTCCTCATCTCTGCTCCATCCCCTGCTCCATCTCTGCTCCATCTCTGTCTCCATCTCTGCTCCATCTCTGTCTCCATCTCTGCTCCATCTCTGCTCCATCTCTGCTCCATCTCTGTGTCCATCTTCTGCTCCATCTCTGCTCCATCCCTGCTCCATCTCCTGCTCCATCTCTCTGCTCCATCTCTGCTCCATCTCCTGCTCCATCTCTGTCTCCATCTCCTGCTCCATCTCCTGCTCCATCTCTGCTCCATCTCTGTCTCCATCTCCTGCTCCATCTCTGCTCTCATCTCTGCTCCATCTCTGCCCTCCTGCTCCATCTCCTTCCATTCCTGCTCCATCTCTGCTCCATCTCTGCTCCTCCTGCTCCACTGCATCTCTCTGTCACTCATCCTGCTCCATCTCTGTCCATCTCTGCTCCATCTCTGTTCATCCTGCTCCATCCCCTGCTCCATCTCTGCTCCATCTCTGTTCCATCTTCTGCTCCATCCCCTGCTCCATCTCCTGCTCCATCTCTGCTCCATCTCTCCATCGCTCCATCTCTGCTCCATCTCCTGTTCCATCTCTGTTCCATCTCCTGCTCCATCTCTGCTCCATCTCCTGCTCCATCTCTGCTCCCATCTCTGCTCCATCTTCTGCTCCATCTCTGCTCCATCTCCTGTCCATCTCTGTTCCATCTCCTGCTCCATCTCTGCTTCATCTCTGCTCCATCTCCTGTTCCATCTCTGTTCCATCTCCTGCTCCATCTCTGCTTCATCTCTGCTCCATCTCCTGTCTCCATCTCTGTTCCATCTCCTGCTCCATCTCTGTTCCATCTCTGCTCCATCTCTGCTCCATCCCCTGCCCATCCCTGCCATCCATCTCCTCCATCTCTGTCCATCTCCTGCTCCATCTCTGCTCCATCTCTGCTCCATCTCTGTTCCATCTCTGCTCCATCTCTGCTCCATCTCTGCTCCATCTCCTGCTCCATCTCCTGCTCCATCTCCTGCTCACATCTCTGCTCCATCTCCTGCCTCCATCCTGCCCATCTCTGCTCCATCTCCGCTCCATCTCCTGCTCCATCTCTGCTCGCTCTCCTGCTATCTCCTGCTCCACTCTGCTGCCATCTCCTGCTCCATCTCTGCTCTCATCCCCTGCTCCATCTCTGCTCCATCTCTGCTCCATCTCTGCTCCATCCTCTGCTCCCATCTCTGCCCCATCTCTGCTCCACCCTGCCTCACTCTCTGCTCCATCTCTGCTCCATCTCTGCTCCATCTCCCTCTCCTCTCCTGCTCCATCTCTGCTCCATCTCTCTGCTCCATCCTCTGCTCCATCTCTGCCCATCTCTGCCCATCTCTCCCATCTCTGTCCATCTCTGCTCCATCTCTGCCCATCCATCCTGCTCCATCCCCTGCTCCAATCCTCTGCTTCCATCTCTCTCTCCATCTCTGTCTCTCCTGCTCATCCTCGCTCCATCTCCTCTCTCCTCTCTTCTGCTCCATCTCTGTCCATCTCTGCTCCATCTCTGCTCCTCTGCTCCATCCCTGCTCCATTCCTGCTCCATCTCCTGCTCCATCTCTGCTCCATCCCTGCTCCAACCCTGCTCCATCTCCTGCTCCTCCATCTCTGCTCCATCTCTGCTCCATCTCTGCTCCATCTCTCTGCTCCATCTCTGCTCTGCTCCATCTCTGCTCCATCTCTGTCTCCATCTCCTGCTCCATCTCTGCTCCTCATCTCCTCTGCTCCATCTCTGCTCCATCTCCTGCTCCATCTCTGCTCATCTCTGCTCCATCTCCTGCTCCCTCCGCTTCTCATCTCTGCTCCACTCTGCTTCCATCTCTGCTCCATCGCTCGCTCCATGCTCCATTCTCCTGCTCCATCTCTGCATCTCTGTCATCTCTGTCATCCACCTCTCTGCTCCATCTCTGCTCCATCCTGCCCATCCCTGCTCCATCTCTGCTCTCATCCCCTGCTCCATCCCTGCTCCATCTCGCTCCATCTCCTGCTCCATCTCTGCTCCATCTCCTGCTCCATCTCCTGCTCCATCTCTGCTCCATCTCTGCTCCATCTCTGCTCCATCCCCTGCTCCATCTCCTGCTCCATCTCTGCTCCATCTCTGCTCCATCTCTGTTCCATCTCCTGCTCCATCTCTGCCATCTCTGCTCCATCTCTGCTCCATCTCTGCTTCCATCTCTGTTCCATCTCCTGCTCCATCTCTGCTCATCTCTGCTCCATCCCTGTCCATCTCTGCTCGCTCCATCTCTGCTCATCCTCTTCTCGCTCCATCCCTGCTCATCTCCCGCTCCATCTCTGCTCCATCTCTGTTCCATCTTCTGCTCCATCCCCTGCTCCATCTCATGCTCCATCTCCTGCTCCATCTCTGCTCCATCCCCTGCTCCATCTCTGTTCCATCTTCTGCTCCATCCCCTGCTCCATCTCCTGCTCCATCTCTGCTCCATCTCCTGCTCCATCTCCTGCTCCATCTCTGCTCTCCATCTCTGCTCCATCTCTGCTCCATCCTCCTGCTCCATCTCTGTTCCATCTCCTGCTCCATCTCTGCTCCATCTCTGCTCCATCTCCTGCTCCATCTCTGCTCTCCATCTCCTGCTCCATCTCTGCTCCATCTCCTCTCCATCTCCTCTCCATCTCTGCTCCATCTCTGCTCCATCCCCTGCTCCATCTCTGCTCCATCTCCTGCTCCATCTCTGCTTCATCTCTGCTCCATCTCCTGTTCCATTCCTGCTCCATCTCCTGCTCTATCTCTGCTCCATCTCTGCTCCATCTCTGTCCATCTCTGCTCCATCTCTGCTCCATCCCTGTCCATCTCCTGCTCCATCCCTGTCCTCCTGCTCCATCCCTGTCCATCTCTGCTCATCCATCTCTCTCCCTGTCCATCGCTCCTCCTGCTCCATCCCCTGCTCCATCTCTGCTCCATCTCTGTTCCATCTCTGCTCCATCTCTGTCCATCTCTGCTCCATCTCTGTTCCATCTCTGCTCCATCCTGCTCCATCCCGCTCCTCCTCCTCTGCTCTCGCTCCTCTCTGCTCCATCTCTGCTCCATCTCTCATTGCTCCTTCATCTCGCTCATCCCTGCTCCATCTCCTGCTCCATCTCTGCTCCATCTCTGCTCCATCTCTGCTCCATCTCTGCTCCATCTCCTGTTCCATCTCTGTCCATCTCCTGCTCCATCTCTGCTCCATCTCTGCTCCATCTCTGCTCCATCTCTGCTCCATCTCTGTTCCATCTCTGCTCCATCTCTGTTCCATCTCTGCTCCATCTCTGCTCCATCTCCTGCTCCAATCTCCTGCTCCATCTCTGCTCCATCTCCTGCTTCCATCTCTGTTCCATCTCCTGCTCCATCTCCTGCTCATCTCTGCTCCATCTCCTGTTCCATCTCTGTTCCATCTCCTGCTCCATCTCTGCTCCATCTCTGCTCCATCTCCTGCTCCATCTCTGCTTCATCTCTGCTCCATCTCCTGTTCCATCTCTGTTCCATCTCCTGCTCCATCTCTGCTCTCATCTCTGCTCCATCTCCTGTTCCATCTCTGTTCCATCTCCTGCTCCATCTCTGCTTCATCTCTGCTCCATCTCCTGCTTCCATCTCTGTTCCATCTCCTGCTCCATCTCTGCTCCATCTCTGCTCCATCTCCTGCTTCCATCTCTGTTCCATCTCCTGCTCCATCTCTGCTCATCTCTGCTCCATCTCCTGTTCCATTCCTGCTCCATCTCTGCTCATCTCTGCTCCATCTCTGCTCCATCCTGCTCCATCCCGCTCCATCCCCTGCTCCATCCGCTCCATCTCTGCTCATCTCCTGCTCCTCCTGCTCTCCATCCTGCTCTCCATCCTGCTCCATCCTGCTCCATCTGCTCCACTCTGCTCATCTGTCCATCCTGCTCCATCTGCTCCATCTCTGCTCTCCCATCTCTCGCTCCATCTCTGCCATCTCTGCCATCTCTGCCCATCCTCTGCTCTCCTGCTCATCTCTGCTCCATCTCTGCTCCATCTCTGCTCCATCTCCTGTCCATTCCTGCTCCATCTCCTGCTCCATCTCTGCTCCATCTCCTGTTCCATCTCTGCTCCATCTCCTGCTCCATCTCTGCTCCATCTCTGCTCCATCTCCTGTCCATCTCTGTCCATCTCCTGCTCCATCTCTGCTCATCTCTGCTCCATCTCCTGCTCCATCTCCTGCTCCATCTCTGCTCATCTCTGCTCCATCTCTGCTCCATCTCCTCTCCATCTCCTGCTCCATCTCCTGCTCATCTCTGCTCCATCTCTGCTCCATCTGCTCATCTCCTGCTCCATCTCTGCCCATCTCTGCTCCATCTCTGCTCCATCTCTGCTCCATCTCCTGCTCCATCTCTGCTCCATCTCCTGCTCCATCTCTGCCCATCTCTGCCTCTCCCCTGCTCCATCTCTGCTCCATCTCTGCTCCATCTCTGCTCCATCTCTGCTCCATCTCCTGCTCCATCTCTGTTCCATCTCTGCTCCATCTCCTGCTCCATCTCTGCTCCATCTCTGCTCCATCTCCTGCTCCATCTCCTGCTCTCATCTCTGCTCCATCTCTGCTCCATCTCTGCTTCCATCTCTGCTCCATCTCTGCTCTCCATCTTCTGCTCCATCTCTGCTCCATCTCGCTGCTCCATCTCCTGCTCCATCTCTGTTCCATCTCCTGCTCCATCTCTGCTTCATCTCTGCTCCATCTCCTGTTCCATCTCTGCTTCCATCTCCTGCTCCATCTCTGCTCCATCTCTGCTCCATCCTCCTGCTCCATCTCTGCTCCATCTCTGCTCCATCTCCTGCTCCATCCCTGCTCCCTCCAATCCTGCTCCTCCCTGCTCCATCTCTGCTCCATCTCTGCTCCATCCTCCCATGCTCCATCTCTGCTCCATCCCCTGCTCCATCTCTGCTTCCATCTCTGCTCCATCTCTGTTCCATCTCCTGCTCCATCTCTGCTCCATCTCTGCTGCCATCTCTGCTCCATCTCCTTCTCCATCTCTGCTGCCATCTCTGCTCATCTCTGCCTCCACCCATCTGCTCTGCTCCATCTCGCCCATCCCCTGCTCCACTTCCTGCTCCATTCTGCTCCATTCTCTGCTCCATCTCTGCTCCATTCCTGCTCCTCTCTGCTCCATCTGTTCCATCTCCTGCGCCATCTCCTGCTTCTCATCTCCGGTCATCTCTGCTCCATCCCTGCTCATCTTGCTCATCTCTGTGCTTCCATTCTGGTCCATCTCTGCTCCATCTCTGCTTCCATCTCTGCTCCATCCCACTCATGCTCCATCTCTGCTCCATCTCCTGCTCCATCCCCTTCCATCCACCCCCTGCAGCAGGAGGTTGTGAAGGAAGCATTGAGCTCTCCAAGGCCCTGCGTCCTCTGTCCCCAGCGGGAATGCTGTGCTGAATGCCGGAGTGCTCTGACCCTGCCATCCCAGTGCAGAAGCCATTGGAGGATGATGGTGATGCAGCAGTAAAATTGTAGCTACTACAGTGTCCATCATCGATTCACAGAAGGATTTGGCTCCCTTCTGAAAATGAGGGATTTACTTGTGATTCCCAAGTATTTGGAGTATGTACCACCAGTGACATTTTGCTGCTCAGGGGAGCGAAGAGGACCTTCATTAGTACTGTTATGGCCTGTGCTGAATGTGATGATTTCTCATGCCTTAATGCGACGGAATATCTTCCCCAGGAGAGAGAGATGAGAGATGTGTGTGTGTCTGTGTGTGTTTATCTGTGTGTGTGTCTGTGTGTGTCCTCGTCTCTCTCTCCAGCTGTTTAACGTTCACAAAGAACGTCACCATTTAGCTAAAACAGGTGCAAATTGAAAGTGTTTAAAAGACAAGACTTTTCTGAAAAGATGGGTACTTTTTCATTTCTCCAGGCCCACAGACATCCTTTTGGAATGGAAACACAACATGCAGGATGTGATTGGAAAGAATATTATCCTGCCTGTTGTACCATTTTATATACATAGAAGGTTTGAAAAATAGAAAGTGCCTGGACACAGCAGTTGGTGAAATGTAGGAAAAATGTTGCTGAGGTCATGTGCCTTGCACAGTGACACAAGGTTCATACAGTACAACAATCCCTGCGGGTTTCATTTTTCCCCCGTTTCCTCCATGTTTGCCTATGTGTGGAATTCTGGTGCAGGTAAAAAGCAGTTTTCGTTTAACTGCACCTGTTCCTGTCCTGACGTTTCTTCCTTTTAACTGCCAGTGCCAGTTCCCTGGATATTTTAAAACCAAAAAAACCAGTACTAAGTTTTCCTTCTCCAACGCTGATGAATTCAGAAAATTCCTTCGAGCGCCATTGTTGCTCAAAACATGCAGCTCTGTGCCTCTGGCTGTGATGGGTGTCGTTGGATTGTTGAAGAGATCCCCACCAAGCAGTAGAAGAATTTGGAAAAAGCCAGACCTTCTAACCGCAGGAGTAGTGTCATGGATCACAAGTTTCATTCCTGTCTTGGGGTTTCCTCTTCTTTCCAGCACCAGCAACATTGTGCAGGAGAGGTTTGGTCCTTAGCGACTACTTAACTTGTCTTTTTTTTATTTATTTTATTTTTTGCTAGAAACAAACTTTTTATTTGTCCAGTGTCCTGGCTCTGGCACCACCCAGCTTGTTCGTGGGCTGGCGCTGCACACCAGAAAACCGATGTGAGCGCTGAGCTTGTGAATTTTCCAACCCTCTCCGTTACTACTTGAATGCTGTGCAAGTGCAAAGCAAAAGGAAGGTTTGACCTCCAGGGACTGTGAAACCGTAAGAGGGGTCTGTAAAACAAGGGAAAATTATTAAAACCTGGAGGTACAGGAGGAGAGGATTCCAGCTTTCTCATTTTTCCCTTTTATGTCTTGCCCAACTGCTGCTTCCTCAGGAGTTTGCCTTGATTGGCCCTTTGCGCTGTGGCCACGTATTCTGGGTGAAAGGGACTCTTACACACTGATGCTCTTTAAAAAAAATTAAAAAAATGAAGTGTTGGGTGAGTTTCTGGAGGTGTCAGGGGAAGAGGGGATTGGAGATCGCCCGACTCCTCCACTTGCTGTGCAGTAAAAGCTGCACACTTTTTAGATTGAGGGATGCTGGCACGTCTGTCCCAGATCAGGAAAAAAAACAATCCCATTCCCCAAAAGGGAGCGAAGCAATTAACCTAATAAGCACCAGCTGGCACGAGGAAAACCAGCTCTTTGAGAAAAAAAATCAAACCAAAAACCAACAACACCAACCTCCTTTCTTTAGGAAATTAATAATATTTCATCCAAATAGGTAAAAATATTTGGAATGGGGCAAAGTGACATAGCAGCATCTGTCAGCCCTTTTCGAAAAGGGGAAGATTTTAAAATTTCATATCAATTTATTCTGCAAAGCGTCTTCAGCGCTTAAAATCTCCTCAAATGCTTGCAAGGAGTGCTGAGGGATTACTTAGAGCAGGAGCATCCTAGACACGTGTAAGAAAGAATGCAGGCAGAAAGCTGCTTGATCTGTAAAAGAGTGGGGAAAATGGGCAGTGTGGTGGTGCCCCGGTGCTGAGCAGATGAGCAGGGGCTGCAGCCCGGGCGCATTCCTGCACTTAGAGTTTTTTGGGCGCGGCACACGGGGACATTGCCCAGGCCAAGAGCCATGAGCCTCTCTGAGCATGGTCGCAACTTGGGCACAAGTGGCTCTTGCCAAGAGGTGCCGTGCAGGCAGGTGCAGGTGCTGCTCTGTTCGAGGGCTAGTGCCCACCACCAGGAAGGGTCTGCTTGTGCCCACCAGAAGGGTCTCTTAGGTCACACCAGAAGGGTCTCTCTGTGTCTACCCAGAAGGTCTTGTGCCCACCCAGAAGGGTCTTCTGTGTCCACCCGGAAGGGTCTCTCGGTGTCCACCCGAAGGCGTCTCTGTGGTCCACCAGAAGGGTCCTGTGTACCAGAAGGCTCTCACCCAGAGGTCTCTGTGTCCACCAGAGAGGGTCTCTCTGTGTCGCTCACCAGTGGCAGGGTCTCTCTGTGCCCACCCAGAAGGGTTCTCCTGTTCCACCAGAAGGGTCTCTGTGCCCACCCAAAGGGTCTCTCTGGTCCACCCAGAAGGGTCTCTCTGTGCCCACCTCAGGAAGGTCTCTCTGGTGTCCACCCAGAAGGTCTCTGTGTCCACCCAGAAGGGTCTGTGTGCCAACCCAGAAGGGTCTCTCTGTTCACCCCAGAAGGGTCTCTTGTTGTCCCACCCAGAAAGGGGTCTGTGTGCCCACCCAGAAGGGTCTCTCTGTGTCCACCCAGAAAGGGTCTCTGTGCCCACCAGAAGGGTCTCTTCTGTGCCCACCACGCAGGCTCTCGTGCCACAACCAGAAGGGTCTCTGGTGCCCACCCAGAGGTCTCTCTGTGGCCCACCCAGAAGGCTCTCTGTGTCCACCCAGAAAATAAGGGCTCTCTTCTGTGTCCACCAGAAGGGATCTCTCGTGCTCTCCGGGGTGCAAAGGCAGCATTGGCATTGGGGACAGCTCAGCCGTGCCCTGCGCTCGGTCCCTGACGGAAGAGGACCTCACACTGCTTTGTGAGACTGACAGTGTTTCGGAAGGAAGCGCCTCGTGAGTCGGCTCATGCGGGCTCCATAGGAGGTGTCCCACTCTGCTGGGGGAAGAGACGCGGAAGGGGCAGGAACAGCTCATCTGTCAGATAAATCTTCAGCTTGTTACTTAAATCTCAGTTGTTTCTTCATTTGTTTTTTAAGAGTTTCCTGCCAAAAAAGAGCAAAGGAAGAGGGGAAGCTCCTCTTTGGCGCAACCCTTCCCTCAGCTGAGGGCCCGGGGCACGTCCATGGGCGAAGGGACACGCACTGGGCCCACCAGGGAGGTAGAGGGATCTGCTCTCAGGATGGCACCCATTTTCAGAAATGTTCCCATTCTGAGCAATTCCGCCCTTGTCATGGAACTGTGTCTGAGGGACTCGCAGAGAGCCCCGTTCTGTGCCCCGGGCCTGCGGTAGAGAAACTTGTCACCCTTCCCGCACCTACTGCACCTACAAATGCTCAGTTGTCTTTTTTCCCTCTTTGCCCTCACTTGATTAGTGTACAGTTGTATGCCATCCAGGTTGGCAGTTTGTCAGTTTCAAGTACTGATGATCTGTCAAGACAGCACAGACCCAAAAAGTGAGGGCTGGGGCCGGATGTTGGACTTTCGACTGTCTCAGGTAGGCCAATATTACCACAGAGACTCAAGCATCTCCTAACCCTACCCTTATCACACCCCTAAATAGTGAAAAATCACACATGAGGTCCTTTCTCCATGCTTTCACCCAAACTGGCCCTTTCTGTCCCGAGTTACCTAGCAAACCCGTGGTTCTGTGGCCAGCTGTTGCCTCTGTCTTGTGCACAGACATTCGATCACATTGCTCTCTCTTCCAGTTGGGTCACACCAAGCAAGTCGCCTTTGATTTTGGAAGATAAGACAGAAAGTTACTTACTGAGTGTACATGAAAACTGCACTATGGACATTTCAACAACTTGCATCTTTTTTTGTTCTAGAACAGGCAGAGACTGCCTTAATTGCCTTTTCAGAGTTGTTTTTAAAGTTCAGCTCCTCTTGGTGATGATGTTGAGGTTTATTGTGATGTTTGAAAGCCTCAGTGTCTATGCAAGACTGTGCAATTGGGGAAAAGAGAGTGATGCAGACTCGTGCCTCTCATGGTGGCAGGCTCAGATCCCTAAAGCACAGGAGAAGCTGAAACCCAGGAGTCCCTGCCCAGGAAATTCCCGTTCTCTGCTCCCCAGAGAATCCCATTTTCTCCCAGGTCCTTGCTCCCCAGAGAGATCCCATTCCTTGCTCCCAAAGAATCCCATTCATGCTCCCAGAGAATCCCATTTAATGCTCGCCAGAGAATCCCAGTTTGCTCCCAAGAATCCCCCTCCTGTCTCCCAGAGAATCCCTTCCTGCTCCCCAGGAGATTTCCATTCCTGCCTCCCCAAAGAATCCCATTTCCTGCCCCAAAGAATCCCATTATGCTCTCCCAGAGAAATCATTAATGCTCCCCAGAGATCCATAACTCCCGTTCCTTTCGTGCTCGCCCAGGAGAAATCCCATTCCTGTCCTCAGAATCCCATTAATGCTCCCCAGAAGAATCCCATCCCTGCTCCCAGAGGAATCCATCCCTGCTCCCCGAGAAGATCCCATTAATGCTCCCCAGAGAATCCATCCCTGCTTCCCCACGAGAATCTCCATCCCTGCTTCCCCAGGAGAATCCTATTCCTTGTCCCCAGGGAATCCCGTTCCTGCTTCGCAGAGATCCCGTTTTGCTCCAGAGAAATCCCGTTTCCTGCTCCCCAGACAATCCCATTCTCTGGCTCCCAGAGAATCCCATTTCGCTGCCTTCCCAGGAGAATCCCATCACCTGCTCCCCAGAGCAATCCCATCCCTGCTCCCCAGAGGAATCCTATTCCTGCTCCCCAGAGCATCCCGTTTGCTCCCTAGAGAGAATCCCATTCCTGCTCCCAGAGAATCCCGTTTTGTCCCCAGAGAATCCGTTCCTGGCTCCACCAGAGGAATCCCATTCCCTGCATCTCCCAGAGATCCGCGTTTCCTGCTCCCAGAGGAATCCTTTCCTTGCTCCCCAGAGAATCCCAGTTCTGCTCCCAAGAGAATCCCATTCCTGCTCCCCAGAGAATCCCATCCTGCTCCCAGAGAATCCCATTCCCATTGCTCCCCAGAGAATCCCCTTCCTTGCTCACCCAGAGAATCCGCCGTCCTGCCTACCCAGAGAATCCCATTAACTGCTCCCCAGAGAGCCCATAATCTGTCCCCAGTTCCGTTCCTGCCCCGAGAGAATCCCGTTCCGCTCCCAGAGATCCCGTTCCTGCTCCCCCAGAGAATCCCATTCCTGCTCCCCAGAGAATCTATTCCTGCTCCCCAGTAGATCCCATTCCTGGCTCCCCAGAGAATCCCGTCCCTGTCCCCAGAGAATCCCATTTCTGTCCCCCAGCGAATCCCATTCCTGTGCTCCCAGGAGAATCCCGTTCCTGCCTCCCAGAGAAATCCCGTTTCTCCCCAGAGAATCCTTCCTGCTCCCCAGAGAATCCGTTCCTTCCCGAGAATCCCATCCTGCTCCATTCCACTGCAGAACTGCAGCAGTGACCGTTCTGTGGGTGGCAGGCAGTGCCACCACTTCCAAATCCCAAACACAAACCACCTCCTCCAGCAGAACACAACTCGAGGCACTTCAACTTTGGGCTTTTTTTTTCCAGTTTTTATGAAGTGAAATGTCAACCTTGCATCAGTCATGCAAAAAAAAAATCAAATATAATAAACACAAATTAAATTTCTAATAGCACTAAATCAAGTGGGAAAATATTTACATTGCTAATAACGCAGGTGCTGAAGAGGACCAGATTCAAGTAAATCAGAAGCAACCATCTGTTTAGGGTGTTTTTTTCACTTTCTGCTTTTGTCTCAAACTATTATTATATCTATTTATACTTATATATATGTATATACAGTATAGATATATACACACACAATAATATGTGCATACTTATTATTTTTATATTTATATGAGTATACCCATACATATTTATTAAAAACCATTAAAAGAGGGCATTGGTGGTTCAAGCATTCTATTCCCCCCTTCCCCCATGTAAAGAAAAAAACAACAACAAACAAAATAAAATACACATTTAAAATCCAAAAGTAGAAAGTCTGGCAATGGCTTTATAGTCCTAGGTGCAATATGGATATTACAAAGGCTAGAATTCCTCCTCTTGTCTTTTTTTTCATTTTTGTTTTTAAATGTTTTTTTTTGCGTAATTGGAAAATTTTTTTGCAAATTTTTTTTCTTTACAAATTCCTTCCACGCAGACTTAATCCAGTTGGAGTTTGTGGCTAGGACTGAACATCTAGTTACAATAGTCTTTATTTTTTTTTTTGCTCGTTCGCAGTGAATGTAGCAGAATCAGGAGGTCCATCTCAGGTTATTTTGTCGTTTTTTTATCTTGTTTTGGACAGAGTCAGTTTCCATCTCTCTTCTCTTCCCCTCTCCAGAGTCAGTGAGAATCTCCCTCTCTTTCTCTGGTCATTCGTACAGAGAGTTTAGGAATGACAACACAAGCCGCTCTGATGGGGCGTTGGGCGTGTTAAGGCCCTTTTCAGAAAGCATTAGCTCGGGCTAAAGCCTGGGCCCACCCAGAGTTCTATCTGCTTAAGGGTTTGCTGGAATTTAAAGCGAACATAGCAGAATAAAAAGTCGGGGTGAACTAGTTCTTTTTTGTTGTGAACAGTAGACAGTGTAAGAGTTTGAGAACAGGACAGGAGCACGGCTCGGAGGGGCCCCGACCTCTGAGGGCACGGATCCCTCAGGAAACAGCGTCATTCCCGGGCCAAGATCCTCAAGGGGCACAGAATCCTCCAACGGAACGCTCCATCCGGGCCAGATCTCCCAAAGGTCGCGACCGAGAATCCCTCAGGAAACAGCTCCATTCCGGCCAGATCGCTCCAAAGGGGCACGCGAAATCCCTCAGGAAAACAGCTCCATTCCCGGGCCAGATCTCTCCAAAGGGCACGAGATCCCTCAGGAAACAGCTCCATTCCCGGGCCAGATCCTCCAAGGGGCCACAGCTGGGGAGAAGGGCTGGGGATGGCGGCGGAGAAGGGAAGGCGCCGTCGGGAGGAATCGGTGTCATGATAAACACGGCCCTTGCCGGCGCCCTCAGGTCCCTTCCCGGCGGATATGAGGGGAAGCCGGGAATGGAGATCGAATGAGAACCGGCATAGGGGAAATCGGGAATGGAGAACCAGGGCTCTGCACAATGCCTGAGCCCCTTCGCCCCTCTTGCTCTCCCCTGCGTGCAGCTCCCCGTGCGTGTCAGACACCACAGCCAAGGTAAATAAATCCCCGCTCACAGTGCTGTTGCACGGCCCGGCCCTCCTGAGGGCGATGCCAGGACACCTGAGCCGATCCAAGGACACCCTGAGGACTCCGACGTGCTCTCAAGGACATCCTGAAGGGACACGATGACCCAAGTGACATCCTGAGGGACACGGAGTGGCCCAAGGTACACCCTGATCCACAAACCGTGCCATGAGTATGATCTATCCTATGTCCTGAGGACACGAGTGGCCCAAGGACAGCTTCTAGTCTTCCCTCGTCGTCGAGTG